>CM026298.1:8153580-8507928 GCA_014851415.1 Cnaphalocrocis medinalis | reverse complement strand
GGTCACGCTGCTCAACCGCGCCTCCGCCATAGACCCCGGCCACACGCTCGTGCACCTCGCCATCAGGTAACTGTACACGAGGCAGGAGGTCACGCTGCTCAACCGCGCCTCCGCCTTCGACCCCGGCCACACGCTCGTGCACCTCGCCATCAGGTAACTGTACACGAGGCAGGAGGTCACGCTGCTCAACCGCGCCTCCGCCATAGACCCCGGCCACACGCTCGTGCACCTCGCCATCAGGTAATCATCATCGTGGTCTGTCTATTTCATTGGTAATTCACCAATAAACATATATAAATTTTTTTATATATTATAGGCAGGCAAACGAGCAAGCGGGTCACCTGATGGTAAGTGATCACCGCCGCCCATGGACATCAGCTACACCAGAAGGAGTGCGGATGCGTTGCCGGCCTTTTAGGTAGGTATAGGCTAGTTTCTTGAAGATTTGAATGTCGTACCGGTTCGGAAATACCGCTGCGGGAAGTTGATTCCACAATGAGGAGGTGCGTGGCAGAAAGTTCCGACTATATTTTATTACCTACTTATATATTCCAGGCCTTATGCCCTCAACTTTTCCCTCCACAACTATCCAGTTACCCTAAGAGATGTTCCGTATCTAATAAAGTACCGTTGTTACAGATTCCAGAGGCAAGATATCTTATCCACATTACTATCTAGAATATCGGGTGGAGGGCCCGGACTGAAACGCTCTCCTTCCTACATAGGTAAGTCGGCTTTACATTGTCATGTATGTTCGCGATGTTCTTTTAATAACGTTATACCAATAAAGCCCTATTTGTTTTGCAGCACCGGACCTGGCGGCGGCCATCCGGCGGCACATGGCGAGCTGCGTGCGCCACAAGAAGGGCAACTTCCCCGCGCGCTACATCAATGAGTTTGCACGTTCTCGCTGCCGGCAGGTAGGGTTTATGTGGATGTGAAATATCAAATGTGTCCTATTAACGTCGTAAGGCCCAGACAGCAGACACAATGGAAAATCAATTGTTTAATGCCTTTTAAAGGCATAAGATGGTTGCACTTGACCTCATCTCACCTGATGGAGAGTGACATGAGGTCTAAGATGTAGCGTGCTTTCCCAGAAGAAGCCTATTCACTCTCGACTTAAAGACACCCAAATTGTAGCTCTCTGGAAATACAGAAGCCGGCAAGTTGTTCCATTCCTTAGCAGTTCGTACCAAGAAAGAAGAAGCGAAACGCTTAGTACGAGCTGGTGGAACTCCCACTTACGACGTTAAAGATGATGTCCCATTTTGTATGGAAACTCGGCTAGGATATGGTGCAGTTTTTCAAAAAAAGGCCAATTATTGGTTTGACAGGATAAGACGAACACGATTACGGCAAAGTGAAAATGACACCTGATAGCGGTCGTTATTTCCAGTCAATGGTACATGTCGTTTTTCTTCTAACTCTGACGATTTATTGATGGTCGATTTCATATTTGTACTACCTCGTAATTATACGTTGAATGTTTTTTTTGTTATTTTTCCCCAAAATTAGGACACTGTGCGGGATTGGGTTGGATAGCGCACGATGCTCTAGGGGGGGGCTACATAAAGTACGTCACACGTTAAGAGGGAAGGGGTCTGCGAAGTGTGGACATTGGGGTGTACCCCTCCCAAGGCGTGACGTAACTTTATGACGTCCCATTTTAATTAATTTTGTTAATTTGTTTATGCCGGCAACTAGGCACAATTCACGGCGCAAAAAATTGGTTTACTGTGGCGGTTCTATACGCTAGTAATATTAGTTCAATGATCAGAATTGCTGTTTTAATTCAATGATTTCTAGATTTAACTGCAAAATAGTATGTGACGTCACCCTAGGGAGGGGGGAGTCGCACAAATGTGATCAACAAGGACATGGAGAAGGGGCGGGGTGGTCAAAAATCATAAAAAATACGTGTGACGTAATTTATGTTTAGTCGCGTAGCCTGGTTACGGGGCACAGGGCCGGATCGTGAATTTGTGGGGCCCTGGGCTGAAACTACTTGGGGACTTAAGTCACTACAACACTAAGCAAGTGTTAATTGCACAAAAGGCGACCTTATTGCTTTGTAGCGGGATCTTTGGCGTTTAACGTTTAGGGATTTTTAGGGGGATCTGGGGCCCTCTTGTAACCTGGGGGCCTGGGCTGCAGCCCAAGCGGCCCACAGGTAGATCCGGCCCTGACTGGGCAGGCCCCGAGTAGGCTAGTGGGCGTGTGGAGTCTGAGTGGTCGTGTGGTTGTCGCGCAGACATCGAGGAGCTGCCGGGCGCGATCCAGGAGCAGCTGTTCTCGGAGCTGCTGGACCGCGAGGCGCAGCAGGCGCTGGAGGCGCACCCGCCGCTCATCAACTGGAGCCACGAGCTCACCGTCACGCTCGGTACCCACGCACTCGACACTTATACACTTTGATCCAGGAGCAGCTGTTCTCGGAGCTGCTGGACCGCGAGGCGCAGCAGGCGCTGGAGGCGCACCCGCCGCTCATCAACTGGAGCCACGAGCTCACCGTCACGCTCGGTACCCACGCACTCGACACTTATACACTTTGATCCAGGAGCAGCTGTTCTCGGAGCTGCTGGACCGCGAGGCGCAGCAGGCGCTGGAGGCGCACCCGCCGCTCATCAACTGGAGCCACGAGCTCACCGTCACGCTCGGTACCCACGCACTCGACACTTATACACTTTGATCCAGGAGCAGCTGTTCTCGGAGCTGCTGGACCGCGAGGCGCAGCAGGCGCTGGAGGCGCACCCGCCGCCTCATCAACTGGAGCCACGAGCTCACCGTCACGCTCGGTACCCACGCACTCGACACTTATACACTTTGATCCAGGAGCAGCTGTTCTCGGAGCTGCTGGACCGCGAGGCGCAGCAGGCGCTGGAGGCGCACCCGCCGCTCATCAACTGGAGCCACGAGCTCACCGTCACGCTCGGTACCCACGCACTCTACACTTATACACTTTGATCACACCAGATCAACCCTCCATCTCCTTGACCGCCCTAAAACTAATTCTGATCCTAACTCCTACATTATAGCAGATACGTCAATTATAAACCTTTAAGAACGGGATGGCGGACGTGGGACATCCCATATCCGCCATCTCGTTATCCCCTCATATGATGTGAGGGAATCCTACCACTGCCTAAAATTTAATTCTGCCCGTATTTCTAAGTTACAGGTAAGTCAATTTTAATAAATTTATATCACATTTCATAATGAAAATATTACCGAAAGGAAGCTCACGGTATTTACAACTACCAACCATGAACTTCTTTGGCGGACGGGACTGCGAATGTTCGCTTCGAATTCGTATAAAGACATGCGTCTGTTTGCGTGCGTCATTTCGAGCGCTTGCACGTCTTGCCCATAATATCGTGTTGTTATTTGACGTTTATTATGTTTAAGCAGTGGAGAGTATTGCATGTGAAAAATCGCTAGGTAGCCATTCAAGTATTATTCAAGAATAAGAGCGCGCGAATATATCTCGAGAGAGTCGATAGTTCAAGTGATGTCGGAGGCGATGGAATCAGTCGGTGTAACGGTCAGTGTGGTCGCGGCAGGGTCGCGGCTGTACGCGCTGTGGAACCGCTCGGCGGGCGACTGCCTGCCGGACGCGGTGTGCCAGGCGGCCTACGGCGTGTTCGACCGCCACAACGCGCTGCGCGCCGCGCTCGCCGACACGCTGCACCACGCGCACCGCAGGTACCACACACATACACACACATACACCACACATACTACACACTCAGCCTCATATATAAAACTTACATCCAACATGTCAAAATACTTAGTGATATTCACGATGTTATAATACTCTTTGTTGGCAACTGCGTCTTTTCAGCGATATCTTGAACGCTTCATCCGTAGCGGTGTTAGTGGTTGTCCAAAATATGTTTATTTGGGCAACACGTAGTGTCGTTAACACCGGATCGAGAAATCAACCATAAGCCCTATTCATCAAAAGAGTGACACTGCTACTGTTGCCTTATCTTCGTTTGGCTCTAGCGTTGCTACCCCTCCACTGCGCCGCGCCGTGGCATTGTCATGTATGAATAAAGGTTTTCGAGAATGAAAAATCTACATTGTCGAACGCTACCAGGATTGGTAATTTTTTGACATGTCAAGCTAAAATGACAACGTTATGTACCAGTGTTATGTTATTGTCGGGCGCCGTACATCACGGCACCTGGCGTACATTGAGTGTGTGTGCAGCTTCTACTCGCGCTGGCAGAGCTGGGAGCGCGTGCAGGCGCAGCTGCTGCAGTACGCGCCCGACGACGCGCAGCTGCGCGCCGAGTGGGCGCGCCTCGCCGCCGCCGCCGCGCGCCCCGGCACCGCCCTGCACCAGGTGAGTGACCGCCTCGCCGCCGCCGCCGCGCGCCCCGGCACCGCCCTGCACCAGGTGAGTGACCGCCTCGCCGCCGCCGCCGCGCGCCCCGGCACCGCCCTGCACCAGGTGAGTGACCGCCTCGCCGCCGCCGCCGCGCGCCCCGGGACCGCCCTGCACCAGGTGAGTGACCGCCTCGCCGCCGCCGCCGCGCGCCCCGGCACCGCCCTGCACCAGGTGAGTGACCGCCTCGCCGCCGCCGCCGCGCGCCCCGGCACCGCCCTGCACCAGGTGAGTGACCGCCTCGCCGCCGCCGCCGCGCGCCCCGGCACCGCCCTGCACCAGGTGAGTGCACCGCCTCGCCGCCGCCGCCGCGCGCCCCGGCACCGCCCTGCACCAGGTGAGTGACCGCCTCGCCGCCGCCGCCGCGCGCCCCGGCACCGCCCTGCACCAGGTGAGTGACCGCCTCGCCGCCGCCGCCGCGCGCCCCGGCACCGCCCTGCACCAGGTGAGTGACCGCCTCGCCGCCGCCGCCGCGCGCCCCGGCACCGCCCTGCACCAGGTGAGTGACCGCCTCGCCGCCGCCGCCGCGCGCCCCGGCACCGCCCTGCACCAGGTGAGTGACCGCCTCGCCGCCGCCGCCGCGCGCCCCGGCACCGCCCTGCACCAGGTGAGTGACCGCTCCGCCGCCGCCGGCCGCCGCGGGGCCCCGGCATACCGCCCTGCACCAGGTGAGTGCACCGCCTCGCCGCCGCCGCCGCGCGCCCCGGCACCGCCCTGCACCAGGTGAGTGACCGCCTCGCCGCCGCCGCCGCGCGCCCCGGCACCGCCCTGCACCAGGTGAGTGACCGCCTCGCCGCCGCCGCCGCGCGCCCCGGCACCGCCCTCACCAGGTGAGTGACCGCCTCGCCGCCGCCGCCGCTGCGCCCCGGCACCGCCCTGCACCAGTTGAGTGACCGCCTCGCCGCCGCCGCCGCGCGCCCCGGCACCGCCCTGCCCAGGTGAGTGACCGCCTCGCCGCCGCCGCCGCGCCAGCCCCGGCACCGCCCTGCACCAGGTGAGTGACCGCCTCGCCGCCGCCGCCGCGCGCCCCGGCACCGCCTGCACCAGGTGAGTGACCGCCTCGCCGCCGCCGCCGCGCGCCCCCGGCACCGCCCTGCACCAGGTGAGTCACCGCCTCGCCGCCGCCGCCGCGCGCCCCGGCACCGCCCTGCACCAGGGTGAGTGACCGCCTCGCCGCCGCCGCCGCGCGCCCCGGCACCCGCCCTGCACCAGGTGAGTCACCGCCTCGCCGCCGCCGCCGCGCGCCCCGGCACCGCCCTGCACCAGGTGAGTCACCGCCTCGCCGCCGGCCGCCGCGCGCCCCGGCACCGCCCTGCACCAGGTGAGTCACCGCCTCGCCGCCGCCGCCGCGCGCCCCGGCACGCCCTGCACCAGTGTGCAGTGACCGCCTCGCCGCCGCCGCCCGCGCGCCCCGGCACCGCCACTGCACCAGGTGAGTCACCGCCTCCGCCGCCGCCGCCGCGCGCCCCCGGCACCGCCCTGCACAGGTGAGCACCGCCCCGCCGCCGCCGCCGCGCGCCCCGGCACGCCCTGCACCAGGTGAGTGACCGCCTCGCCGCCGCCGCCGCGCGCCCCGGCACCGCCCTGCACCAGGTGAGTGACCGCCTCGCCGCCGCCGCCGCGCGCCCCGGCACCGCCTGCACCAGGTGAGTGACCGCCTCGCCGCCGCCGCGCGCGCGCCCCGGCACCGCCCTGCACCAGGTGAGTCACCGCCTCGCCGCGCCGCCGCGCGCCCCGGCACCGCCCTGCACCAGGTGAGCCTCCGCCCCGCCGCCCCGGCACCGCCCTGCACCAGGTGAGCCTCCGCCCCGCCGCCCCGGCACCGCCCTGCACCAGGTGAGCCTCCGCCCCGCCGCCCCGGCACCGCCCTGCACCAGGTGAGCCCCCGCCCCGCCGCCCCGGCACCGCCCTGCACCAGGTGAGCCACGCAAAAACGACGGGGTGTGTGTGTCTGTCTATGCCATCGTAGCTCCCAAACAAATGAACCGATTTTGATTTTGTTTTTTTTTTAAGATGAATAAAGGGGGAGTGTTCTTAGCTAAGTTAGATAAAAATTAAGATGGCCGCCGTCACAAAGATATGGATTGTATATTTTAACACAACTCCCACAATATGGGTATCATATAAAAGGGCTTGAGTAGCATTTATTGTGATAAATTTCAAATCTAAGATGGCCGCCGTCAGAGAATGAGAGTTGGGGGTTTTTAAAAATTTCATTGTATAGTTTTCGTCAATAATGCAGTATGTATTGCGTGTGCGCAGCTGCACGTGTTCGTGCTGGCGCACATCGTGCGGCGCCCCATCATCGTGTACGGCGTCAACGTCGTCAACTCGTTCCGCGGCGAGGCGCTCGGCTACGCGAGGTTTCAAGGTACGCCTCATTCAATCAAATACTTACTTTAGATAACTAAATTAATAAAATTTCGCCCCATTTTTACGCTTGTCGAAAAATTTTATATCTTTGATATTTTTTTACGGGAAATTAAAAACTTTACTGTATCGCCCGCGTCGGTCTAGGTCTAGGGAAGGCCTAACCTCCCCCAAACTTAAAGCTTCTCATTTGACAAATGGTTGATACAATGATTGCAGGGATATATTTGCCGCTTCTCTGGGAGCCAGAATTCTGCTCGACGTCGCCGCTGTGCCTCGGCTACACGCGCGGACACTTCTCCGCGCTCGTGCCGCTCGAGCCCTACTCCACATCCAGACACTACATCTGCCGGTACGTACACACACGCACACACACACACACAGCATACGCACACGCATACACAGATACAACAACACTCACCCACCACCCATGCACACACCTTGTCATTATTACAAGGAATCAATTGTTTGATTTCAGAGAGCAACAAGAAGAGAACGAAGAGACCACATTCCTGCCGCTGACGGACTACGAGGGCAAGCTGCTGCCCGTGCACTTCCTCACCTGCGACGAGGTGCGTCGGCTGTGTTCTCGTTTCTTCTTTTTAGCTTTTCTCTTTATTCGGGGTGGGCTTTCCTCGTCTTTAGGTTTCAGGATTTAAACTTTTAGGCTTAATGTAGACGTGGAAGAGTTCCATCACTCATATGCCATACAGATCAAATCATGGAAGACGCCATCGATACTCGCTCGGGGTTTTTTTTTCCGTATGCCGCTTGTCTATTTCCGTCACAAATCTGTATCACATAACCTAACCGGACGAGTGGTTTGGTCGGCAGATGGCGGACGAGGAGGGCGTGGTGCGGCGCTGGCTGGCGCCGTGCGTGACGGGCGGCGGCGTGCTGGCGGCGCGCCAGGCGCTGCACGCGCGCCCGCTGCTGCAGGCGCAGATGCTGGAGGAGTGGCTCAACCACTACCGCCGCCTCGCGTGAGTACCGCACCTGTACTGACGGGCACAGGACGAGCAGGGCGTGCTGGCGGCGCGCCAGGCGCTGCACGCGCGCCCGCTGCTGCAGGCGCAGATGCTGGAGGAGTGGCTCAACCACTACCGCCGCCTCGCGTGAGTACCGCACCTGTACTGACGGGCACAGGACGAGCAGGGCGTGCTGGCGGCGCGCCAGGCGCTGCACGCGCGCCCGCTGCTGCAGGCGCAGATGCTGGAGGAGTGGCTCAACCACTACCGCCGCCTCGCGTGAGTACCGCACCTGTACTGACGGGCACAGGACGAGCAGGGCGTGCTGGCGGCGCGCCAGGCGCTGCACGCGCGCCCGCTGCTGCAGGCGCAGATGCTGGAGGAGTGGCTCAACCACTACCGCCGCCTCGCGTGAGTACCGCACCTGTACTGACGGGCACAGGACGAGCAGGGCGTGCTGGCGGCGCGCCAGGCGCTGCACGCGCGCCCGCTGCTGCAGGCGCAGATGCTGGAGGAGTGGCTCAACCACTACCGCCGCCTCGCGTGAGTACCGCACCTGTACTGACGGGCACAGGACGAGCAGGGCGTGCTGGCGGCGCGCCAGGCGCTGCACGCGCGCCCGCTGCTGCAGGCGCAGATGCTGGAGGAGTGGCTCAACCACTACCGCCGCCTCGCGTGAGTACCGCACCTGTACTGACGGGCACAGGACGAGCAGGGCGTGCTGGCGGCGCGCCAGGCGCTGCACGCGCGCCCGCTGCTGCAGGCGCAGATGCTGGAGGAGTGGCTCAACCACTACCGCCGCCTCGCGTGAGTACCGCACCTGTACTGACGGGCACAGGACGAGCAGGGCGTGCTGGCGGCGCGCCAGGCGCTGCACGCGCGCCCGCTGCTGCAGGCGCAGATGCTGGAGGAGTGGCTCAACCACTACCGCCGCCTCGCGTGAGTACCGCACCTGTACTGACGGGCACAGGACGAGCAGGGCGTAGCTACCGCACGAAACTACACTCGGCTAGCTGTAGTAGCTCCTCGCGTCCTTCCGGGCGCAGGTTGTCGAATGATAGGCTCGACGAGTCACGTGATCGACCGATGGTGAGCGGATACTGCCACCCATAGGCGCCTGCAGCACTAGTAGAGTCAAATGCGTTGCCAACCTTAAAACCCCTTTCCCCCCAATTAGGACTCCGGTACCCTCACTCACTCGACTCGAGTGAGACTCCGGTCGAGCCGGCCCGTTCATGCCGAAGCTTGGCTCTCCCACGAATCGTCAAATGATTGGCTCAACAAGTCACGTGATCAAAAATGTTCTTAGTTAGTTGTAGGAATAATGTTGGGGTTGGTTTAACCTTTTAATAGAGAATCTAATGCTACTCAGTAAACCGGTAAAATATACTACCGATGCACGTTTATTATGAAATACCTAGAAGCCTTAAATTCAACATAGTAAGAATGATATAACCACTGTACTAATGTCACTTCTGCTGTACACGGCGTCAGTTTATTATTTGTCTGTGTTACAGACAACAGACGCGCGGGCCGTTCCCGCCGCGGCTGCCGCACGAGTACTCCAGCGACCCCGACACCGACGAGGAGTGACGTCACACACACATTACGACACATACACACACCACACTGTACGGACGCAGCAATATTGGTGGACTAGCACGAACTAGAGGTTGAAAATATCTGCCGCCATTTGTAGACTGAGCAATGGAATAAGAAAACCGCGTCATGCTGCTGAAAACTTTAGGAACTAAATTGTCACTGTCTTCTTGTTGAGCGGGACTGATTACTTGCTCGTTTGGTATATTACATTGACTTACATTGATACTAACTAACGATTTTTTAAATTTCGTGTATGGCAGCCATTAAAAAAAGGAACATGGCGGCGGATAGGACAATAAGCCAAAAGTTCCAGACCACTTTCTTCCATAGATATAAACTTTGTTTTTCTATAATAAGGTTTAATATTGATTGAAGAACAATTTTGGTTAAGTTTGCCGTGCTGTTGTTCGTACATAGCGCTGTAAGAGTGCGAACATCATTAGTTTGTAAATATATCTCGCAAATAGGAAACTGCGTAGTATTTCGCGAGGATCTTTATGAACTAGGGTCGTTCCCGGCCTCACGGCGCCTCACGCTCCCGAGCCGGACCGCGCGCGGCGGGACAGGCACGGCGATTGTTTCGTTTTATTTTCAAATATATTTATTGTTTTCATTTCACGATGCGTTCGACACGGGAACCGTTCAACTTTTGTCCTGTCTTCTATACACCATTCGCGCACTCTCAACGCTTCGTCTACTTTCGAAATTAAGCCTTGTGCATGTATGTTTACGTCGACATAGATCTGATTTAGGGGGGCCTGTGTTCAGCAGTGGGTCGTCTCGTGTGTGCCGTTCTGCGGGAAGCCTACGGACGCCGCGGGCTTGCGGCCGACTTAACAAACAAAACGTAACTTTACTACGACGTCAAGTAGCACGGTCGCAAGTCCGCCGTCGGCGGTCCATAGTAGATTGACGCAAGGACGGTTTTAGTGCGACTTCAAAATCGATGCTTCGTTCGATAAAGCGAATTCGAAACTGCGCCAATATTCGAGCGATTTCTCCACAAACGAGTTTATCTCATAAACGGTTTGAAGTGAAAATTGTAGGTGACATAAGGTTGCTCATCGGAGAACGTTTACGTTATAGTTGAATTTACTTATTATAATAGCACTTATTGAATTGCAATAATATATTTTTAATAACGGAGTATTTAAGGGGTTGGGCGACATCTCGCGTCTGGGCAGGCGGTCGCGCGGCGCCGGCGCGGGCCGCTCGGTACATTGGCACGTCGTACACCGGGCCACGGTTAGTACAGAATATCAAAAGTCAGTTTTACCATTTCAGCAATACCTTTCGGTATTAGACATATGGAATAAAGATAATTCCAATTAATTCATATAAACTCGAGGTAATTGTCGATGACGTGCTAGAAGACTACTGTCTCTTGTCATTTTGGCAAAGCAAAAGTACCGGTAAATAATTTCAAATTAAGAATACGTGGAGATTTATGTATAAACAATACGAAGTTCTGTACACAGCAATGTCAGTGTTAATTACGATGTATTGGCGGTCGAGCGGCCTCGCTTGTCCGATAGTTAGAGCGGCGGGGCGCGTCGCTCGCTCTCGCTCTCGCACGGACAATAATTACGTTAGCAGCGGCGGCCCCGCCCCGACAGTACACTGCCACCGGTCACTTGCCTTACTTACTAGAATTTGCAGAAGCGATAATCATTTACTAAAGTTCGTATCATAGGGGAAATTTATTAAGATACCTTTTGATGGCTAATCTAATCCCTCGTAGTACCTACGTATCCTTTTTGCTCATCGTGCGAGTGAAAAAGATAGACATAGTAGCACGATTCGGTTAGATATTAAGACGTTCAGAATAGAGAGGGCACTATTCGGTGAAAACTATTTCTATGTGTCGGTTCTACTTTTTTCTCTCCGAACCGATACGTCGGAATCGCTTCGTGAGGTACCGACTGATGATACTTTTATGGCCCGACCTGGAAATAATTTACTCTTTAATAAATTAATCTAAACAATTGTATAGACAGATATCCCTTTTCTTAATTTTGATCATTTATATTGTTAGTTATCGACTTAAATTGGGGCCAGTAACATAGGTAAATAACTTACTTACTACGCTGGCTGAGCGAAAATGAGTAATTCAAAGTTCACCATTTTATTTGGTTCTGTGCCAATCCCGCTAAATCGTGCATGTTTACATACCTAGTTTACTCTGTAAAAAATATGTAGATTAACTAATTCTTCTTTCTTATTTCTTTTAAACTTTT
This sequence comes from Cnaphalocrocis medinalis, assembly GCA_014851415.1. NCBI lineage: Eukaryota > Metazoa > Arthropoda > Insecta > Lepidoptera > Crambidae > Cnaphalocrocis > Cnaphalocrocis medinalis. The sequence continues at coordinate 8,496,361 of CM026298.1, read as the reverse complement.
AAATGAAAACAGGCAGGAATGATCGATTTATTAAATAGTATCAAGGTCGGTTGCATAGAAAGGAATCATTTGTTTTAAGCCGGCTAACTCGTTGTTGGCCAGTAAGCCAAGCTACCGCCGCGTGGTCGACTGCCACTACGCCGCGGCGCCCGCGCCGGGCCGCAGTGCAATCTCTCGTATCGTAGCTTCCGATAGCTTAACCTGTTGCGCTAGACTAGGTAGTTCACCCGGCGCGCGGCCTCAGCGCGACTGATCGTGCCCGAAGTAACGATGTTTCAAATTAAACCGACGATGTGAATACAAAGAGTCTATTAAAAAGTTTTACGACATTGTACAGAGAGTTTAAGGTTCTAATATTTATTATATAGTTTCGGTTGTATATGTAAATAAAACTAAATCGGTTCGCAAAGTATTGATTCTCTAGGAGTCTCAGTGACGCTCTAGCGAGCTCGTGAAGACCAGTGCGACATCGCTACCACTCGCTCCATCTACTTATTACGTGTAGGTACTCGTTTATTTGTATTAAGCCTGATGTAGTGTTTGCAATATTGTTATCATTAGTATTTGACTAGTTGTTGCGTTAGTTTCGAATATTAATTTGTATGCAATGGTGGGCATGTGCGCACGAGGGTCGCATCGCGCCAGAGCGCAGCGGTCTCGCTCGCGCCTGCGGGTGTCGCCGGGCGGACGATGTTGTCAATGTAATTATTACTCAGAGAAGGTTTTTATTACTTATTCTGCTAGACTCGTTAATATAAAGGTTGATCTTCAGTAAAACCATAGTCTTACTTGTGCTTGAAAATTCAGGATAAGTAAATTGTTATTTTTATTTTCCCCCAAAATTTGTAAATAGTATGTCGCAGAGGACATAAATCGTCATAGAGAACCACTGTCCTATAGGTTTTGTTTCTTAACAACACGTTTCAATTAAAATTATGTACCTATAATACCCTAACTAATTTTAATCAATAAAGCACTTATTTTATGAAGCTGTTTAATTTTGTTTTATTTATTTATCCCTCATGTGATCCTGAAGGTTTTGGAGTGACATGGCTTCTTCAGCCATTTTTTATTTGATAGGTAGCAGACGAGCAGACGGATTACCTGATGGTGAGTTATTACCGCCGCCCTTAGACATCTGTAACACCATCAGTAAAGTCACAAGTGCGCTGCCTACCTTTCACCCCCTTTCCCCCAATTGGGCCTCCGGTACCCTCACTCACTCGACAAAACAGTGCTACAGTTCACTGCTAGAGGTTGTGGTATCACGCACCGGTCGAGTCCGAAGCGGGTTATCTTATCATTCATACCAACAAATAAGTAATCTGTTAGGTAACAACACCCAGAGGTGTTGTTATTTTTTTTTATGTAATAGGTAATTAAGGTGTGTATAACGTAGTGATTACTTGCTCAGTGTGTAGGCATGGACACCTGCAACACCAGTGGAGTCATAATTTTAAGTGCTCTGCCAAACTATTATCCCCTTCCCTCCGGGTGACCCTCCGGTCAAAAAGAATTTGTAGGTAGGTATGTACATACCTACGTTATTTGGGACTTCCCCGTTTTTCAGGGTCATTCTATGAATCTGGAAAGGCATAGAGTAAATAAGTAATAAGGATACAAGAAGAAGCAGTGTCCTTCACTCGAGAATTTGATTTATTACAAAGAATATAATATAATATTAATAGTCTTCTTGTACTTCTGAGATAATGCATACAAACTAAACTATAAGAGCAACTCCGAATAAGCATACAAATCACGTCACTAATTTGTTCAGCATTTTTATACATTCTTTCCTCTAGTTTATTTGCAGTTAGTTTCTTTCATACACAGTGATAAAAAGGAATTCAAGGGCGTGAAATACGCTTCATCTCGCAAAGGTAAATAGAATAGTTGAGCAGTGAACGCGCCTAAGCGAACCACCGCAAGTTGCCATTTCCGAACGCACGCGCGCGGCTTTCTGACAGCTGCTGTCGGGCTGTGTGATTGCGAGGGGACTTCTGCGCTTCGCAAATCTAATTTATTTAATTTTATGAGTTAAATACTGACTAAGTACAAAAAACATAGTGCTTGTGTAACTATAAGTGTGCTCTGTGATGATGAAAAGGAGGTCTATCGAATAAATAGTCTATTTGAACAGAGGACTTCGCTCGGGCACGGCAGGTGAAACAAAATGGGTGAGTACCGGCTGGCTGCTGCTTTGGCTTTTATTTGTGTTTTTTATTATAGTTACTACGAAACTGCTTCGTGCTCCTGCTGCTTGACGGAGCCCTAGAGCGGTGTGAAGGAATTTCTTATTAGATTCGTAATGGCACTAACGCCTCCTTGTTTATTGGTAGAATTATTGATTTTTCTCATGCGCCCTAAACTTCTAACAAGAGATATTGAGGTTAAAACATTTTAAGAGACCTTAGTTTTTTAATAGGTACCTAAATTATTTACGGCGACAAAGTTACAAAGATTACAAAAGGTGTTATGTTAAAGTTTAATGGATTTTTATTAGATATAATATCTGCAAAATGTATGGTTGTTTACACCACCGTTTACACATCTGATTGAGCAACGCAGAGCTAAGTAATTAGCGACGAACTGGCAGGTGATTATATCTGTGCTGAGGCACTAATGCCTATGTCCTTGACGGCTGCTACATGATAATTGTAGTACACATACTTGCAATATGTTTTTCTGTTACTAGGAAATGTTTTGTTAATTTTTTTAAATTATCTGGAAACTTATTTGGTTGCATAACTTAAACCTATGTAATACTATACCTGGTTTGTTCAAAGAGGAAATTTTGAACAAACCAGGTATATCCTATAAGTATAGGAATGTATACCTGAATCATTATTGAAATTAACAAATAAGTGCCAATGATATTATTATCAGTGTGTTTCAAGTGGTTTCCAATTGGCGACAACCATCAGCATGACTAATTAGCATCGCAACATGCATGAAACAAACACACCACTTATCTGCTCATTAAAATGTTCCATGTGTTTGTTAGTACAGTTAAATTTATCCAAATCGGTCCTAAGGGTAACATTTATTTATTTATTTTGACGTCATTGGGTCTTGAATGAATGTAGTCAACATTAAGACTATGGCCTGATGGGTGGTTCAAGTGAGCATTATTGTAGAGATATGTCACAGATTTCCTTTATTTCTAGTCTATGTCTGACTATCCCAATTTCTGCCAAATCAACCATAACAAACTCGGGTTTGTTAGGTTTGTTATGGTTGATAGGATTAGTCCTAGTAGATCCTAACAAACCTGGACAAATCGACCCTATGTTTTAAATAAGAGTAAAAATTATATGGTAGGTAAATTGTATGGTTTCAAATCATATCAATAATATTTTTTTGAATGTTTCTATTAATACTAGTGATATTGTTAACCATCAGGTGATACATCTGTTTATCTTCCACCCATGACCTAAAGAAGAGCTACCTAGAACTTCTATTTTTTATGATAAGATAATGTGAATTGAACACATATTTGAAGAAGTAAGAACCAGCAAAAATTAACTATTCACACCCATACAGTTGATAGATAGGCGTTCTCAAGCAAATAATTCCAAAAACATTACTAACACCTAAGGACTGTTGGCGTGAATGAAGTAGGTCACAAAGGTAATTAATGCAAATGTGGTTCTGGCTGCGCTGTACAACCAACAGCTTTGTAAAATAATCCATAATTATTATCAAACCAGTGTCTGTTTGTTGTGTTACCATTTGCTTTTTTGATGTAAATTATACAAGTACTTTGAGGTCTTTCAAATGACTTTGACAAATTACTTATTCAAATCTGCCATTAGGCAGACCTGAATAAGTAATTTGTTTGGCAGGCATTAGCCTAAGTCACTCCACTACTAGTAGAGAGTGCTTAAGATATTGGGCACTCATTAAACTCTCCTGGCAGGAACTCTCGTTCTAACTTTAAGGGCTGCAAACATTTTAATCTTTGAAGTAACTTTTGAATCAAATATTATTTTCAATCTTCACTTAGTCCTTTAAAGAGTTCCAATTTTACTTATTTTTTCTCGTGCTTCTATAGAACTCTATATAATCATAAAACATCCATCGGCAGAGTTATAAGCCATACCCTTTCGAACCGATCGACCTTCAGCTTATGAGGCAAGCAGGGTCACTACCAAATGCGCCAGTCCAGTGTGACATTTGTCTCGCTTTCCATCACCCGATGCTCCGTAGAATGAAAAACATATTTTTGTCCCTTCTGAGGTGAGAAGCTGTAAAAAACTCAGTCTTAAGGCTGCGGCTGCTGGAGTGTGTCGCGCGGCGAGGCGGCACGGTGTCGCGTGTCGCGGTGTCGATGCCGGATCGGGTGCGCGCGCGCGGCTCCGGTTGCAATGCTCATGCACCGGCGCATCTGGCAGCTCTACATTACGCACAGTGGCGGCCTTAGGGACTGTTACTACATGTTGCTCCTTCTAAGGCCTATTGGGGCATCGGTCCTACGTTGGCCCCTGCGCGGTATTCATTTTTTCAACAGACAATCACATTAATACCTTGAGCGCTTAAAACGAAACGTTTTCTCCCAATGTTTATCCCCGCCCTTTTCACTATGCTTTTGTTTAAATGGGAAAGGTATAATATTATTCTTGTTCGTTACGGGATGGTCTCATTATAAGCCCCCTCATATTGCCTACCTATACACGCCCGTCCGTCTGTTAGACAGAATAATGCTGAAATCTGGGGCTAAAGAGAGTCTATGGTTGAAATCGTTCAAAAGTAAAGGGGTGCACGCAGTAAGCTGACCTCTCTCATTGGCAATCTCACCATACTACCTCTCTTTTGTTGGGTTCATTATTGGCACATTTGCTCGTCTTTCATTGAACAGAAATGAAATTTTACACGAGTCTGATGCGATGAGTGTCGCTTCGCAACAGCAATATCTCTTGGATGACAAGATCGTAAACCTCGCCGTCGCCGGCGCGGCGCCTGCACGGCGACTGCGACGGTCGCAGTGCGATCTATAAGACGGCACATATAGGTGGGCTCACATCCTACTCGCTTGCACAGCTATATTACTTACTTATTATGTGAGATTCCACTCCACGAGGAGAAGAGGCAATACTAACACATTTGTTGACTGAAATATCATATCGATAACGAGAAAAGCACTTTAAAATATCGTAATGCTTTCAGGCGCATTTGGCTATTAGCAGTGATCCGTCTCGATTGCTTTTGATGCTCACTTCAGTTGTGTTAGTGCTCGGAAAATAGGTCTAATATACCTACCTACCAACGGGCTAATTTATATTATGATAGTATTGTATTTTGACTATAACTTGTTTTTACTACGTAATGGCTCTTCTTAACTACACAAAAAGTTAAAAAAATAGTAAGCAAAGATACTGGTAGAAAACAATAACGAAAAAACCATAATGTAGAGCCAGTTGACATCGCGATACTGACGCGAAAGGGCTTTTCACGCTTCATTTGAAGGATCCTATTAAGTTAAATCGGCCTGCGTGTGTCAAGGGCGCAAAGGCGTAACGGTGGGGTGGCCGAATACAGAAGAAGTGGACCGGGATGTCCACGCTGGCGCGAGGCAAGTGGTCGCATATCGATCACGTGGCAACAACATCGCTGATGGCGTCGTAAAGCGGCCAGTACAATGCTAAACGGCGACTACGATTAATTGCCCGCTGCCCGCTTGAATGACTAATGAACTAAGCTTAAGTCTTAAAGCCTCCTATAAGCCGTACCTACATCAGTATTATTTACAGAGAAATAATCGGGTGTTGTCGTCAAGTGTCACGTCACGAAGTAAATGTGGGAGGTTTTTTCATCTTCCTACGGTCTTTGGGAAAAAGCTGCAAAGATATAATGACATTGCATCATGAATTTAATCATTCAATTTTTATCATCTCTATTATTTTCCCTAATTTGGTATCGTGTGCAGCTGAATAGTCTACAATCACACATTACTGCACATAAAACGATTTCTTTTATTTCTTTGCAGGTAATAAAAAGTTACATAAGACGAAAACTAATCTCGAGGTCGATCTGTCTTGCGGCCCGGTGAAACGTCATTACTCATTTGAATAATGTTTCAGTTACGCAAGTGAAATGAGCATCATTATTAATGGAAGTGATTGTGATTATTGACTTATTGCACTTGCGACTATTGTGGCTAACATGGTTTCTACTCCGTCCGTCAATTCGTTATATAACCATTATGAGGTACATTCGAAAATATAAAGGTCGAAGCACCTTTTTGCAAGTATCTTTTAAGTCTGCGTGTTTTTCGTGTATTTGAATCACGTCTTCATCCGTATGTAGTCGGAAATTCTCGTAATACTTTTGATCCAGCAATCAGATATCTCATGACATTACATCTCGATTATCTCCAAGATTAGCTTCGAGTTTTGACGCAACGGTTGTTACAGCAATCAGCCGCCCTGTCTCGAACTGCAAGCAATGTAGGTTACGCGTCTTGCCGGCCGGTAAAATATGGCTTGTTATTCCTTGCATAACGTCCATTCCATATGGTGTAGTTTATCTTCGTTTTATTGCGACAGCATGCGAGATTGGCTGCGGATGATTTCTATTCTAATATTGACCATTCGATTGATTGCAGGGCTTGAAATTATAAAATGCATGATGTTATGATGAGTAAGACATGGGCCACTTTTTCTTGTATTCCCATATCTTTCTCGTGAGACATTCTAAGCACCCATTGGAGCCCGCTTGGTAGATGTGCAATCGATATGATTGACAGGCGCAGCGGCGGACCGTTCGTGACATTGTCCCTCAAGTTGCTCTCCGTTTACGGTCGTTTACACAGACAGATTTCTCATAATGAAATTTCCATCATGTTACAGATTATCATTATCTTTGCAGATTCCATCCAGGAGTAGTTGTTTTGAGATTTCACTTTAAGAGCATTGCTTACACAGCTGTGAGATGACTAGCACCCCATCCCAACACCAACGTCTGCTTACGTATGTATATGGGCTGTTTTGACTATTTATCACCAGGTGGTCCACCTATACTTAACAAAATAAAGGGATAGAGGTCAGTAGTATAATTTAAGCGTAAAAGGACAGCTGCATCCCATCTCGAAACGCTTTCCGAAATTAGAACGTTTGTCAAAACAATCATATTAGAAGTTTGATATCTTATTGCGGAAATATATTCCCGTGATGAAAATCCCATTGAAGGAGCCCTGCTTGTCGCCTGTTGTAAAGGCGGCCTGCGACCGTCGGCCGCAGACGCCGCGGAACGGTACTCCCGCGCCGCGAGTGGTCCCGTAACTGCACAGATAATTGAGTCGCCAGGGCTAATGGTCTCGGCAATGCGTTGACGCCTGACGCCGCTAATGACGTGCCGATAAAAGTGTCAACGGCCACTGAACGCCATTCTTCATCTCAACTTGCCAGGTCTACTTGCCATTTTTGGTGACCTCTTGTTAAGTCACATGACTAGTTTTGGCACTGGCAACTGGTCCTGCATATTGAGAGTATGAATGCTTTGTAAGAATGCCCGTTGCAATTACATTTAACAGACGCGCTGGCATGGTAACCCATTTTTTATGTGATAAGTGGCAGATGGAGAAGTCGGGTGTCGGGTCATCGTAAGCATCACCAGTAAAGTCACAAATGCTGTCATCCTTTCAACACCACTTCCCCTCGGATTAGGCCTCCGGCCCTCACATAATCGGCGTAAGTGGATATTAAATGTATCTTTTGACACCTGTTGCATAATACTTTACATGTTTTTAATTAAATAATTGGATCCATATTATTGGGATTATGTCATTGTGTTTCAGGACAGTGTTAAATATTTATCGAGTGACGTTTATTACGTCCATTAGCCAGATTACATTCCGAGTCATTAGGGTCAATAGACAGCTCGTGGACTGGGGCGCAAAGATAAATAGTATTCAATGTCTTGATTAATTTGATACCGAAGAGTATGACATTCAGTTTTAGCTTCCTTCAGATACAAAGGTATCCTGTTATCACCTACAATCAAGCGTTTAGAAAGTCTGCTTATTTGAGATCCTAAAAGTCATCCATCATCATTCTTATTTAATCCGCGGGTGTAGTGACCACTAGCTTTCCCAATTTTGGACCATCACACACGAATTTCTTCATCCTTCCAGCATCGATGTCAGGACTTCCTACCGCTCGCTCCGCAAATCTCTTCTTTCTGTTTTTGTTCTTTCTCCTCCACCATTAGCGGCATTCTTCTTTGGTTGATCTGGTATCTTCCTTTCTTTCTGCCATTAAGAGTCTACTTTCTTCATGAGGAGTGTATCGTACACTCGTCGCTCGTCGCGTCGTAGCTGATTGTCGTATACCCACAGTATTTTTAAATGTCCTTGAATCACGTCCTTCCCTCGAAAATGTCTCTTCCCAGCCCACTGTATATCGTTACTTTCGCATTAATACATGCTGTCAATATAAGGTGCATGATTTATGCGAGGTATTCGTGTTATCAGATGCGGCACGCCATCGCGTCGTTATTGCATCAGTCAGCGCCTGGGCGTTTGGGCTGTCGGCTAACCGGTGTCGTGGACTCGTGGGTACAACTCTTACTTTCTAACAGATGCACCTTATAATGTGGATTTATGGGTGATGAGTCAGAGAGCGGGCACGAGGCGCCGAAGCGACTCCATTACGAATTTCAATAAGTGGGTGAAGGCGAGCCAGCGTTTACTCGAAACGGCTACCGGTTCCAATAGGCTGGGTGTGTCGATATGTGCGAAGCGGGTCAGCGCTGCACGGCGCGCTCACTGCCCGCTGCCATGCGATGTTTGCTCAGCTGTTCCTGATCTAATGAGAGTGAAAAGATGGCTACACTTCCTTTACTAATTCATTAGCCAATAGACTATTTGCTAAAGTAATTAAAATCAGCGCAGCCGCGTGGGATCAGCGACTCCTGAACTGATACTGCGTGGACTCTTCTTGGCAATCGATCGTCAAGTTTTCTTGACCTTGATTTCACTGCATGAAGATATTTATAGTACTTAAATGACTTAAAAAGTCTTGTTTTATCAAAACTCAATGTTTGTTTTGTCTCCAAAATCTTTCAAGCTGAAGTAGAGAATAAAACTATCCCTCTACATATGCGGTAAAAAATGTATGCGTTCGGAAATTGTTATCTTATAATTTAGCTTTAGGTAATTTTAAATATTAATGGTTTGGTTCTGTTTTAGGACCGATTGCGCTAAGTTGTAAAACCTGACTAAATACGCGTCGGTGTTTCACAATTGTGAATAAATACTTCTACATTTGGTGTTGAACGTATGCTATCGGTTCATTTATCAACTAGGGCGCGCTAACAGGTTCTTTTGGTTTTACTCAATACGTCTCAAAAGCCCTGGGTTATTTTAACTTTTCAGTATTTACTCGAACATGTATTTTTTATTGTAGAACTTTATTGTCTCTACCTTAAGGCGCTACTAGTCAACAAATATTTGCAGTCATTACTACTATTTAAGATTGATTGTAGTTTATGCGATATTGTTATTGTTATGGCTATTTTTCGAGGTCCACAGGTGTTGTGTCATTCGCGCAGCAATCAAGACGTCTTCGACATGCGACGCGATTGGTTGTTTCGCAATCGGCGACAAACTATAAAATGTCAGCCGATAAGATAACCCTCCTCTACCTAACTGCTCGCTGGACGCTGCGCGCGCGCCGCGCTCGAGGCATTGCCTCATCCAATGCCGAGATAAAACCTGACGATTATTTATAAGCCACTACTGGAACAGTATTGGAAAGCATACAAATAGAAGTAATGAAATTATCGAGGCTTAAATGTTTGTTTATAACGAGAAACTAGCTTATTAGGTCATTTTCAATATGTTGTGTGTCAATGCGATTTATAAATAACACTATACATACAATTTAATTAAGTATGACAGAGCTTACTTGCTTGCAAAGTGCTTAATTTGTTAGTAAAACTTTTTTTTAAAGTCATGTGGCATATAACGAAGCCGTCCCGTAACGAATGAGAATATAAGTAAATAAAATAATAAAAAACGTATACCTGTCGCATTCAAACAAGGTGCTTATGAAAGGGAGGAAAACCCCGGATTTGGTCGTTACGTGCAGTTCGTTTTAAGCCCTCAGAATTGACAGACCACAGCGACATAAAAAAACATTGCAACTTTGGCTAGAAATTGTTTGTGACTACAAAGTTTACCAATCCTAAATAATACAATAAAACAGGAGTAGAATTTCGGCTTTAATGTAATTTATTGCCAAGTATTAACCCTTCGAAATGATTTGAGAACGTTAACTGGTCGTTTTCCCTGCGCCGGCGTCGCTCGTAAAGCGATCGCCATAGATGAGACAGATGACGACGTGATTTGTAAACACGTAATAAAGGTAAAACTATCATCATTCCAAGCCTGTAGGCGTGAAGACCGTTCTAGATTTGTATGATACCAAACCAATCCCAATGCAAATAGAAGGGCTGAACAACAAGTGACTCTTCACGTGATTCACTTAGGGCTGAGTCCACGCAAAACTCAGAGAGAGAATGAATGTTCATAAATACTCTACTACTCTTTGTTATACATCATTGTATGTTGTATAATCTTTTAAAAGTCTAGGTACCCTGTGTCCAATGTATGCGTTACCTACTAGCTTTTACCCGCGACTTCGTCCGCGTGGAATAGTATCTTTGAGTGGCATTTTTAATTATCTAATAAGTTTCACCCCCCCTTTAACCCCTTACAACAGGTACATACAACCCCTTTTCGCAATAAAAATTAGCCTATGTTCTTTCTCAGGGTCTAAACCTGTATCTGTATACCAAGTTTCATTCAAATCTGTTCTGCATTTTGGCGTGAAAGAGTAATAACAGACAGATAGACAAAGTTACTATCGCAATTATAATATTAGTTAGTAAGTTAGGATTCGGTTGACCCCGTAGTCCCCACCAGGCTTGTCCCAATTGTGACGTAATGGCGTGTACATTATATGAGCTATGAACCTACGCGGTGGCGCCGGCGAAATGTCCCCGGGATGCGCGGTCGCCGCCCCCGGAAGCGCCGTATATAGCGCGCCGCGTTGCACTCACCTTTACTTGACGCTTCTAAATTCACCTTTCGTACGGTGACCTTATCTGAAAACCTCCATACGATTATCCAATCTACAGACAATTCCACTAGCAGAAAGAACATGTGAAACTTCTTGTAATATAGAGTCCTTGGAATATAAAAGGCGATCCTTACTGTTATTATAAAAGCGAAAGTAAATCTGTCTGTCAGTCTCGCCATTCAGCCACAACTCGGGCAACAGCTAGTCGCATGCTGTGGAAGCGTATTTTAATTACTCATTAATATCTTAAACAGCTAAACTGTCCGTAAAAAGGGCCGTTAAAATCCATGCCATCGTAAATTATGGCTATGACAAGATGATGATGGATTACTATAAAAGATGTTAAGACTTATGTCAACACACCAGTTTAACTCTGATCAGGGTGGAGTCGGCAAGTACTGAGTATAAGAAATCACCCGAAACTGTCGCTGATCACTCGATCGATACGCGGTGTGCTCTGTGGACACTTTTGAATATTTTCAAGGATCAAATCATTGACTTCCAGAGCTTATTAATCTTACGATAGTGTCCGATTAAGTGACGATGAATCACTTAGCTTTCTGACTCCTATTGGAACTAGTCGCTCTACCTTAACATAAGTCTTGTAGCACGTCAGGTAAGTTCCGAGTTAATTTACGACATGGCATATTATTGCTAACTTGTCGAGCCTTTTCTGGAGGCTTTGCACACCGACGAGGAGTGACAAAATTACGTAATCACTTTCCAGACTTTACTTCCTCAAGTACGGGCACTTTTACTGTTGGTAGACAAGTTTCGATTGTGTGGATCAGTTTATATTATAGTTGTGGAATAGTATACACTTTACTGGGATTACGTAAAGTTATGTTAAAATGGTTGTAGGCTTGCCGCCCGTCGTTCCTAGAGAAGACGCTGAAAAAGCATTGTAGAGATCAGATAAGTGTGAAGTTTTACATGATAATTACAATTCGAGAATTAATTGAATTTGCACAAGTTATCCATGATCATGACAGACAAATAGCAAAAGTGTTCGTAATTGCCACGTCTGTGTGAATGATACGGTCCACCTCGCTCGCTCGCGTCCTGGGCGGCGGCGGGCGCACTTTCTCGCGGTCCCGTTCGACCAGGAAGCTATCGGCGCGATCTGTGCGCTGGAGGTCTTGCGCATTATTTCACATATCGCTGTTTGCTCGGAACGTTCTGGCATATAGTCAGTCTCCTTTAATATATTCGTCTTCTAAACGATCGCAAGCTCCTCGCTAGACGAAAGCCGAGCGCTGGGCGCTTAGTTGATTTCTTAATGAAAGCAGCGAGGCGCCCAGTACTCGGCTTAGATTCATGGATACATGTGGTGCATCAAACAATATCTTACAATGATAGATTTATTGCAAAACATTGTTTAGTGCACTATCTAGGAAACGAGAACAGAATATTTAATGAACCTCTTCTATACATATACAGATATGAATTCTAAGCTAACCTTTTCTCAGATTTTCTTTTCTTGTGGAAGTTTTGTTCCTGAGTTTAATATTTTAAATACAAACTATTGATAGATTATGATGAACAACATTGTGCTGTGAAATATCGTTCCATGTACCAACTTAGAGATTTTTACATTGGAATAGGCTGTAAGTAATGTCATATCTCCTATTGCAATTGGAAGTTTTATTGGTGAAATTATTGCTGTCGTGTTTTATAGAGCCAATTGTTGGAGGGATCGGAACGAGCGCAGGTTTGTGTGCACCAGAAATGGGGTCTTATGTCTATATCTCGGGTGTCGTGTATCGGTTGCCGGCTTTCTCAGGATGGAAGCCGTCGGCGCCGGGCAGTTGGGCCCGCGTTGCACAACCGCGGCCGCTCGGGCGTCGCGAACGCTTCTCGCCACGCCTCAATACGCCTGGGAAAGGAGTTTTTGCTTTTTACCCTTTGTCTCTGGACACGGACTGCAGCCGCAGCCGGGAGCCGCCTGGGAAACAGTCGCCTGCGAATAGTTTGTCGGTCGACCGCGCAGTCACGTGGACCATTGTTACTAGGATACGTAGAGCGTTTAAACAATAATATCAAACAGTCGCTCTATATGATTTCACTCTTTAAGCCTCTGACGCTTGTTGATTCTAAACGAATTGGTATTTGTTTCATTGATACTTTATTACGTCAAATGGTGAATGTTGACTATCTGACAACCACAATAAAACTCTTTAATAATAACCTTGAAAGCACATTCACTAATAAGAGTCAAGTGGAGACCTTGGCATCGTAACAGTCGTAAATATAATACGAAACAAATTGGAGTGTTCGAACGAAAATTCGGCTTAGTCATGCATGTGTCGTGAAAAGCTTTCATGGGTTCATTGGCCATAAATCGCCTTCTGATTCCATAGTGTATAGGAAGTGAGGCTTTATTTATAGAATCGGACGGTCGCACGCGTCGCCTGCGCACGGCGGCGCTCAGTGCCGAGGCCGCGCGCGCAGTGCCTCCCGAGCCTCAGTCACGGTCGGTGCGCGCCGGCGGCTCTCGCGCTCCTCTCGATCCCGTATCACCGCGATTGGAAAACGTACAAGAGTGCTAGTGATAACTGCGATTAGAATTCGCCAATAGCGTGCGCTTCAGTGCACCTGAACGATAAACGGTTGGCCCGCGTTGTGCCGATCTTATCCGAATTGAAATTTTTACGCTGACGAAACTCGAGATAATTTTCCCTGAGAGTGAATTTACACGGATTCTGTTCGTTCTTACATTATCCCCGTGTGAGTGGATAGTGCCGGGAAGTTTGTGCTAGAAGATGCGGCCGAAGGAAGAGGTGGACACGAAAGTCCAGACGGGGACTTTCATCCTGTCCGAGAAGATTGATGACACTAAACTGAAAAAGAATGAGAAGGATATGAAGAAAGAGATGAAGCGGTTGGAGAAGGAGAAGCAGGAGAGGGAGAAAAGAGAGAAGAAGGCGAGAGAGAAGGAAAAAGAGCGCGAGAAGCAGTCCAAGAAAGGTTAGATTAATTAGTTGCATTCATTGCGGTATTAACGTTGCTAGGTCATTAATTCGTTATCATGATGTCACCCCTTGTTTATAGATGTCTTGCTCTCAAGCACAATAAACTTGACGTCGACCAAGCAATATATTTGTTGTAGGTTTAAGAATTATTCACACGGATAATGTCTATTGTTAGCGTCGACCTTGGGCGCTACGTCACTTATCAAATATTCAATAATGATTACTGGATGATGATTACACAATATCTACCAGATTCCTTATCGTAGGTTTTGACGATACTTTTACTTTAATTGGGTTTTTTTTCCTACTGTGTGGTAATGTTACTTATAATTTGTTAATATGGGCAGACACATTAGAATTATAATGTTATTATTTTTAATTATTGTTATTTTTTGCGATAATTTAGTCGATAACTGACAACTCGGCAAAGATATGACCGCTACATAGTCAAGTTGATTGCGAGAGTATGAACAACAGACCATAAACAGGTTTTCAACAAACACAATCAGGTTTTGAATCTGATTTAAATTTTATTGCCGTGTTAAGGTAATTTGCGAAATCTAGTATCTATCTAACGTTATCTCTTTCAGGCATTCGAGTAAGATGTGTGGCGATACGTTCAGTAAATGTTTGTTTATTGCAGCTGAGACTGTGGACGCCGCGGGCTCCGTGACTCCGTGTCAATTACCTTTGTAAATTTAGAATTTTAATTTTCTTAAAATATCGGCACACGCGCCCCGCACCTACCGCGAGGTGTGTCTTGGCACGGGCTCACCTACATCTAACACATTTCTCGGTATCTGTGTTAAATGTATTATTTAGAAATGTCATCACAACTATGTAATCCAATAACCCGTTTTTCTCATTAAATTTCTACATAGTTGCTATATTTTCAATTGGCTGATGTCCTTGTTGTAACAGACCTCTCTGTTTCGTCGGACTTCACCTATCTTAATTCCAGAAATTCAACTCCATTATCTTTGTGCAAATAATGCCCTGATATTGTTTGTTATACTAATTATGTTGGTTTAGCGATTATCATGTAGATTGTGATTACGATGTGTTCTTTGCACATTCTTTTTCTTTTGCTTGTGTTAATTATTATTCCTAGTTTCAGATAGAAATTAATGCTAAACCTACGATCAGTTTAAATTACAAATCGAAACGTTAATCCAGATTGTTGGGTTTCATTAATGAAATAATGTCTCTGAAGGATTTAATTTTTATTGGTTGCTTTGCCTGCACGGTAAATTGAGGGAGTGATTTAAATAGCTACAAGTCGTTGTTGCAGCAAGCGGTTCAGTTTCACCTCTATCTGTAACCGTATGTTATTGAAATGCAAGGTTTCTCTTTCAATCAATCGCATATACATTTACAATTGCTTATGAATTCTCGGATTTCATACAAACAGTGCATGGAGCGTGACCACACGGCAAGCGCAGGCGCAGCAGGCTCGAGAAAGATTTATGTGCACTGCTTTACATACAAAAGTCTCTCGGACTCTTGTCACGATTTTGCTTGCATTTAAATGAGTTTGCGGCCGGTGCTCGCGAGTCCGGAGAAATTGCGCTTTTTGTCGCCAAGTCGAGGGTGGTCACCGGCCACGATCGCGTTCCCACTACGTATTTGGGCAGCTCGAGCGAAACAAGCTTTCTTGCCTCGCGGGCCCGCTTCCTGCGCGCGCCCGCGGCCTCGTCCCGACTTCCTCCGCCAGGGAAAATGTGTCGACGATGTCAACTCGACTCGCTCTTCTGAGAATTGTTTTAATTGGCGCGTTCTTTTTAGCTTTCTAGGTTGGCTGAAGTTCATTGTGTTACTGTCTCTTGTAACGAGTGACTTCATTCAAATGTTGTTTTCTTTCTCGAGAGTGTCTCCTGCGAAGTGAGACGACGCGTGGTTGTGAATGATGTAAGTGAAGCGTGCTGTGTCAGCGCTGTTTACGCTCTCGCGCTGCTTCGCTGCGCCCGAAAACGAGTGTTAGCTCGTTAGATGGCTCAAAATTATGATTGCCTGTGATTCCGTCACTCGTAGTTTTGTAATTTATTGCTATTTTTGTTTTTATTACTCGGTAATCTAAATGTTTTTATGAAATGAATTAACGCGTTACTTAATTCTTTTTTCCTCTGCTTAATGAGCATTGAGCAAGTTAAAATACTCGTTGAGATTTTTTTTCGTTATTACCGTGTCATTAATGGTACTTGAGTATTTACATTTAAAACAAGGTTGATGTAGATTCCAGTTGGGCTCGAAACAATATCGTATGAATCACAAGATTTATCCTTGAGAGGTCTTTGTTCCCGTGCAGTTTGTTTAGGCTCACCCAGTACATACGAGCGCGGAGATGAGCCCTGACGGCGTCGCCGACGCGTCCCAGCTGGGAATGCACTCGGTTGTTGCGGTCGTCGTATCCCGTCAGTCTGCGGCTGTCGTGACGGCACTCGTCACAGTGACCTCGCCTTACATCCTCTGGCCCTCACAACCTCTCTAATTGTTTTGTATCATCGTTATTCGCATAATTCACACTAAATTAAGCAATTCCAACTAAATGCAGTCGAATATGAGTTTTTACGTAAGTTGACATGTTGTCTCTATGATATCTCTGGGATGATGTATATCGCTGGATGTAGTAGGTATATATTACGCTTATCGTTTATCTCCATTAAGCGCATTGATTTCGTTGAAATCATCTTAAACTTGTCATAGGTTGGGTCTCATGTATGATAAATTATAAACTATTTGGACGCTCCTATAAAAGAGAGAGAATTTCAACTATTTGTTTTATGTGTACTAAATTACGTAAGATGTCGTTTTCTGTGAAGATGGTGATAAAATGCAATTATGTTAGTAGGATTTACAGACGGCATCTATTTCGGTTGTCTGCAGCTGCACTAGCGCTGCGATTGTCTTGTTTTCTCAAAACGCAGTTACCTAAAGTAATCGGGCTGGCAGACACCGCCTGCGCGGCGGAGACGCGAGCGGTGTGCGCAGCGCGCGCCTATATCTACTACTTCAACTTCGATTTAATCCGGATTCTGAGCCTTATTGTAATTCGGTACAGGTTTCGGTGAAACAAGCGAAGTTTCTCAATTGACAAATCTTGGTTCAAGAAATTTTAGTTACTGACTTCACGAATTTGTTGTTATTTGGCGAAATAAATGTGTAGAAGAAGATGAAGTGAAGATTTTGTACTGGCCAATGACTTGTTGTAAGAGTAACGCTTATGAAATGTATCGAATCGTTTGGAACATTCAATTCTCTTAGGATATCTCTAAAGTATTGATCGATTCGATCTCGTTTCCAACAATAGTTGCGAGTCCGGTTTTTAGAGGTACTTGTACGGTAACTGAAGACGCGCAATCACTACGTGCGCGGCGGTAATAACGAAACACAATAATGCGTACCGTTATGATACAGCCAGTGTTACACAAGGTGACAATTTGACTCTCTTACTAAATTACTGTAAGAAACGATTGTCGGTTTGTAGTAATTACTTACTATGAAAATTTGTATATTTGAAATAAAGCCACGCATTGGTAGTTATCTCCATTCTGATTGGTCGAATAGGCATTCTATTGGGGGGATAGGGGTTGGCAGTGCATTTGAGACTACTGGTGTTGTTACAGGTGTCTATTGGCTGCGGCAATCGCGTACCATCAAATGATCCGTTTGTTCGTCTGCCACCTATGACATAATAAAAACTGGACCTTTAAGTGACGATTTTAAACATTCAGGTTTATCGATGTAATAAATAGGACGCAATGCTTCGCCACTGCTGATATATTGTAAATATAATCGTGTAGTCTTAACTATAGCAACGTTAACCATATTGGAAGAATTTTATTGCACCTACTCGTAGTTTGCTCACGTCACGATGCTAATTGTAAGGAATTCCATTACGTGTAGGTATGTCTGGCAATGAGATTCCATTCATGCTGGGGTCCATAGAGTCAAGTAGAGGGTCATCAAGCAGATGACATTAATTGGATTACATTACGAGAGCGGGCGACATCACAGCCCGGCTGGACTGCTCACGTGGAGGTTTGGGACTTTGAGTTGTGCTCTTCATGGACTGTAGAGCAATCTGTATAAGTGGAACGTTTTATGTTCGATAACTGCGAGGTTTAATCGCATCGATTACCGAATCGGGATCAAAACCATTTAATTATTAGATCACGCTATAAAAATCGTTCGCCGATCTGATACGCAACATTTACCGTATGTATGTATACTCACTATTGAAGAACTTGTAAGATGTTAAAGTTCTCGGGCGATGCAATAGTCCATAAAAGTACACGTAGATTCAAAACGGGTCTTATCGCGTTTTGGCAGAGTACAGTTTTACGATTATTGGGTTCGTTTACTGTCTCTGAGCCCATTCTTCAGTCGATGCTTTTCGCTTTACAGTCCACTAAACTTGAATGTTGTTTAAGAGTATTGGTATGCAGAATTACCCTGCAGGGTCTTCAGTTATAGTACGTACAGCTGATTAAAGCGATACGCATCTCCCTCTTATCTTGCCGTGTAATCCAAAGATGTCGCCAGGAGTAGGTACGTTTAGACCATGATACAAGATTTGGGGAGTCAGGTAATTGGGATTGAAGCGACTGCCGTCTGACCTTCGCAACCCTGAACAGACACGTTTCAGAAACTATACAAAACGTACAGATTTCGTCACAATGTTTTCTCTCATCGCTGAGCTAGTCGTAAAAATACGTACATACATAGATTTGGAAAATCCAGAATTGCATACTCGGATTTGAATCACGAAATGGTATCAAAGGCCTGATCTTAATCACTGGCTACGCTCTTAATCAAAGCAATACATATAGCATTAGCAGCTGAATAAGTATGATTGAAAACAGCTAGGAAGTCGTAGTGTACGAGTTCACTCAATATAGGTACGAGTATTTTTTGTGAGCCAAGAAAGGGAAACTCCGGAAGGGGCGGCCTGTATTGTCGCCGCGGATGTTGTGGTGCGCACGCGACGACAGAAATAGACGCCGGCTCCCGTCACGCTGACAGGCCCTCTATTTTTGTGCCCTACGTTGAGTCCGAAATTTCCTCTTTTGATTAAATTGTATAATTAGGCATACCGTATTCATTCAGACACTAATAGGGCGATTGGATTGCTTACTGGGTTGTCTACATAAATTATTCATTGATTTATTGCGATAATTACAAATGTTTACATTTGAATAGGTTCTAGACCAGTTTTATGCAGCTCCTGACATTAGTACGCGCGGCGACTACAAAATGACCAACTGATGATTCAATGCTAAGACTATGTCGATAGATTCTTCGAATATACGATTGAACAGCTTATGTTTCGACATAAAGATATCGTAGATGTCAAAACTATGTAAACATTGCAAGAAACGACACTTTGATGGAGATGCGATATAAATGAAATCATTAAAGTCCTGTCGTTTAAGAGCCAATTAGTTCGTCTAAAAATATATTTGATGGGAATTCTTTGATACTCTAAATATAGCGTGACCCAACCTACCAAAAGAAAAAATGAGTTTGAATAAAGTGATTCCGTCATGGGCTTGGATGGATGCATTTCAGAGAACCGCGTGTATGTTTTTATTGCATAATGACGAACGAATTCCATTCCGGGCATTACGTGTAATGTTATTTATTTGATTGTGGTGTTATTATAAACGAAAATATCCCCTTCCAGCTGCGAGCAGCGGTCGGAAGCAGATAGAGCTAATCTTTTACGGCTTGAAAGTGTTTTTATGATTAATGTACTCCATTCCTCTATTTCTGGTGCTCTTTATCGTGTTGTGTGCTCCTTAATCACCTTTCAATGCTTTTAACTTTATCAACGTGTGCTTTCAAGTATCACTTACATTTCTTTCTATTCACTGACTATCTTACACTTACATATGTCACTTTTTAGTTGAAGTTACTCCCAGTTTACGGATTTTCAATATTTTATATTACTAGAAGATGTAACCATGCACATAGTCTGTATGTAACTAAACTAACGTTAAAAAGCATTTGCCTAAATTTACTTTCCTTGCCTGTTTTTTTTTTGTAAAATTTTACTCTAAGTAATTTAGTACTAGCTCCAATTTTTGTCTTTACTTTTATACAAAGTCAGTGGCAAATTTCTTTCTTGTCTTTTCTTAGATCTCATCAAATTGCAGTACATCTAGTCTGGTGTCTAGCCTGCAGTCATTCTAGACTTTATGCATGAATTACTCTACTAGTTATCATAATTCAAGAAATGTGGTGTCGTTGGAAGCCTCTCGGTCGTCTCGCTCTCGAGCGTTGGTTATCGGCTACGAGAAGTCACGTTACAATGATTACAGGGCCCTCGAGGCATAATAATTATACCTAACACGAATTCATATATTATAACTCCAAAATAAGTAAAATAAAAGGAAAATACACATCGTCGGGTGTTAAAACTCTATAATGTAATAGTTATTTCGGCGGTGACCGTCGTCAGATCATTTTTGAGGTCAGAATGCTTTCCAATATTCTTAGGTAGAACACGAGCTGAGTACGTGGAAACAGTGGAACGTACCTAAAAGTGATCAGGCCGCTATAGTACCTACGTAGTAATATTCATCAGTGACGCTGAAATAATGAACCGTGGTATCGCCGAAGACACAAAGACACCAGCCAGCGGGTCCTGAGGTGGGCGCCTGATGATAACAATGCCGTGGCATTGAGGTGCCTCGCGCGTTACGACACCGCGAGCACGCCACTTATCAGAATGCTCACCTCCGCATTCTTCTGCGAAACAATACACACACGGAATCGCTTTCTTTGGTTTGATTTTAAATTATCGTATAATTTATCCATGACCATAACTGAATATTATCCGCGGTCAATCATGAACTTGATCATACTTTGTAGCAATATTTTTGGAACATTGTCTTTGTACAAAAAGGTTTACGATTACCTTAAAGTCAACAAAACGGTTAGACAGTTTTTATGATTGTTTATTTGTCGGATTCGACTTTGCCCCGAATAGCCGAATAACAATTTAAATATCAATATAAGTCTAAATGATCATAACTTCATTGGTAGATATAATTAATGCAATTTGACGCACTAACGTTATTGACTGATTTTGAATCGTTTCATATTTTTTTGTCTTCGTCAGTATCTAGTTTTCGTCGGTGGCTTATCTCATCGCATCGTTAACAGTTCTAGTGATATTTATCCTTTTAAGTGACGTTAGATTTAAGGTTGCAAGCAACAAGTACCTCTTAGCATAACAAGTTTCTTTAAGGAAAATTCTGCTTAGTTGAAAAATTCCAACCACAAAACATGTTACATAATAATGTTTATTCAAATTCTTCCAAAGACTGAAATTAGTGACGCTTTGCAGTAATGTAGAGCGTTAGTACCACGCTCATTTTATTCGTTCTCACTTTTTAATACTACATTTTGAGTTTTATATCCGGTTTTATAGGGTCATTACGTTATGTTGATGCATTAAATTCCGTAGTTATTGTTCGTGTAATCCTCCGATGCGTGTTATGCGCACGCCGCGTCGTGCCCGTGATCACCCGGCGTAGTTGCCTGGTGTCGAGGCGGGAGCGCTGGGCTCAGCGCGAGGAGGTCGTGAGTGTCGTGACTGAGTGCGGCGAGTTAGCGACGCGACCACCGTGGCGAGCTCGCCTCAAGGCCAGGGTCAGACCGTCATTTCGCTTGATATTATTAATATTTATGTGCATTTTGCGCGCTCGCGAGTGTGCGTGCACCAAAGTCACCTTGTCTAGAGGGCCCCGCGTGTTTACGAGTCACTCGCATTGTTTCACTTGACAGGTCTACTCGCGCAACGCTCGATGTAGTTTGACTAAGCTGTTCTTTGTCACAAGTTTAGTAAAGTTTGCGTTGTCATTTGGAAGTTTTCCGAAGGCAGGCTGGGCTACAGCTGAGATAAATACAAAATCTGAAAATCAAGTGAATGTTGATTTTAGAACGGTTTTGTAAAAATCGATGGGTCCCAAGAACAAAATCGTATTCTTGGCACCCGTTAAACAAAATAAACTCATTTAAACTTTTGAAAGTTTATATTGGATTGGCAACTGATGAATCTAGAACATATGAGAAGGGTACTTAGATTTTCATCGTGCCCAAATTTTATCGGCCCACGATTCTATAACTAACATCATTGGTTGGGCTGTTGATATATTGCGAGTTAGATGTGAAGACACCTACAGATACTTAGCGCATATGGTAATTGTGTGTGGATGTCGTAAGACGTGCAAGTGGCACGGGCGCGGGCATCTGCGCGATGCGCCGTCACGCGCTGCGCCGTGTCCATTATTTGCATATTCGCCCGTCGCGCCTTGGGAGGGCTCGCGCATAATATTTTACTTAAACAACCACACACCACCACTAGCCTAAGGCATTTAGCAAGTCGTGTCGAAGAAGGCTGCGGTTGCTAACTTGCAAGCAAGCTGTCGCTTATGCTGAAGTTTTTGAATCAATTCCTGAAACCTTCAATAGATTCAGCCAATCATGCATTAGTACGGTAAAATAGGCAGATATAAGAAAATATAATTATAGTGTGACGATTTGGATCGATAGCCCCGTAAACAGTGCTGGCAAACAGGCAGTACATCTGCAAATCTTGCAGGTTGAGAAACATAGTTGGTAAGCATCTTCAACCCGGATACCGTCCAAAAATGTGAAATAGATACCCAGTATGGTAATTACCCAAAAATAAGGTAAACATTAAGCACTGGAATTAGAAATATGCATGTATGAAAACATGTGTATGGGGCGCTGTGCGTGACGTAATCGTCCAGGCAGCCTCTAGAGACGCTGACATTGTAACACCACGCACGGCCGGCCTCACTGGCCGTGTATCTTTCTACTTGTAGGTCCCTGCCAGCTGCAGTAACTGACTGGCTACGTGACCGCCCTGAGGAAATTGCATACGCCATGTTTATGAAAATAACCTGCGAGGACGATGCTAATCAGCAGATAAGTGCAGGCGTGGCCCCTGCTGGTGTAGATCTATGTTTGGATAACGTGCATTAAAATCAGACGAGATTATAATTTGTGGTTCGTCAATCGTGTCCAATTAAGCTTCCGTTGAATCTAACGTGTATTTTACTGAGGTACTGGAAATGTAAATAAAGATGACTCAGTTTAAAAATATGTGTGTATTCTGCTGGATTCAGTTATGATGATGTAATAAAACAAACACGTGATCGAGCAATTCGGATTAATCCAATTGGATGTGTCGTGTTCGCGCTATCTGTGTTTGCAATACGAAAGGTGTGGCGAGTCGGTTCCTAGGTCAATACTCATATGGGTTTGTATTTTCGTTTTGCTACGGGTTAAAATTAAGGATGTTAGTTATCAGAATGAAATTGGAAAGATGATCTTAAACCTAGTTGCATAATAATTAATGTTTTAGTGTTTGACTCAATAAAATCAACTAAACAAAGCAAATAAATGAACGTTAACGTTTTCGCGGCTCATTTTTGCGTGCTCTCTTGAACTAGGTCGGTCTCGCGGGGGCCACATAACGCCACTCAGCAGAGTGTGGCATTGAGTTTCGCGCAGATGTAATCAACTCAGTTTCCACGCGGCCTTGCTCGTGGTCGCGAATTGTCTCGCGAGAGGAAACCCTCCCCCCTGGCTCCCCCCTACCCCGGCCTCGCTCGCGGCCAGTGTTGCCGGCGGCAATTGTCTTCGTTCTGCGCTTCCCGCCGGGAGCGCGCGACAACTGGCGCAGGGTCGTTGGATGAGCGGCTCTAATGGAACACGATAACTGTATCCCGCGTAATCTATCCGATTGTCCTATTGCTACCTACATCTGTAGAGTGCGACGTGTCAACCTACTAGGCAATGAGAAAGAATATAGGAGCATATCACTCTTAGATTCTGTACAACATCTAACGCTTCAATACCCACCGAGCAACCAAATTTTCCTTGTTACAGCATCTCTACGCCGCGGCGATACAAAAAAGTTTATTTCCTTTGATCCGACTGCGGAGTATAACTTATCGATCCCGGGACTTGTCAAGTTCAAGGCGTGTTGATTGGATTGCTAGTGTTTTATTCTTATTTTCCAGCCGAGATCAGCTTCGCCCTTCAGCATCGGACTATTTTCGGATTGTAATCGTTCTTTGTATAATGTTTTATTGTGGTCTGCTAGGACCATGAATAAGCAAAATTTATCATCATCAAAAATTCGGAAAATTGGAAGGATATTGTGCTAAATATGATGAGTAGGAGCTAGTTGTGTGGTGGGTGCCAAGTTGTTGCTAGCGCCGAGTGACTCAGCCGCCCGCGCGTCATCCGCGCTCGGTACATGTACATGGCGTCTATGCGCTTTATTAAACGCACATTAAACTCTATGATAATATTTCAATTACCCACTTATTCCATTACAACCTGCTCTACGTGTGTCATGTTCTAATTATAGTTCTGGATTGGTAGATAAGCCTAGAAGCCCTACATCTTGTATTCATAATCATAATCATAATCTTTATTGCGTTATGTGGTACAATTTGATCTTAAATAAATAGTTACATATCCGCACATAAACCCTGTAAGGGCACTGCATAATTACATAAAATAAACTAGAAACATTTACAATTACATTAGGTACAATTTAATTAATCACCCCATTGAGCTATATTAGGCAGGCATACATAATAAAATAATAATATAAATAATTTAACAAAACAATAAAAATTAATAGGTACTAAGTCATGTCAAGGATAAAATTAAAATTTGTCATCAAAATATTCTTTCATTGTATAATATGTTTTGCCCATTAGAAATGACTTAAGGCCATTTTCGAACTTTATGCCTTGGAGGGTCTTCAATTGATTTGGCAAGTGGTTGTAAACTTTTACAGCCATACAGTATGCTCCTCTTCTACACAATTCAAGACGCGCTGAAGGCACGACAAGATTATTTCCGCGGCGTGAGGTGTAGCGGCTAGGCACATCACTTATCTTTTGGAAGCAATCCGGGTGGCGTCTCACAAGTCTACACAGCTCAAAAATGTATAGGCATCTAACCGTAAGAATATTGAACTTAGGAAATAATGATCTACATGACTGTTCACGTGACGTGCGGGTAATAATTCTAAGGCAGCGTTTTTGCAATATCAGTACAGCCTCCACATCTGTGCCATTACCCCAGAGCACAATGCCGTACCTAATCCAGGCGGCTGCATGACTGTGGTATGCAATGAGAGCGCATTCCTCATTAGTGCTTTTCCGCAGCTCACGGAGCGCATAGGAGAACTGGCTCAGCCTACCCACCACTGTCTCTATGTGTGTTTTCCACGTAAGGGTTGAGTCCATGGTAATCCCGAGCAATGAAAATGTTTCTACCTCCTCAATCCTATTCCCTTCATGGGACACGGACAGATGGAGAGCTGGTCTTTGGTATGGCCGGAATTGCATTATCTTCGTTTTCTCAAAGTTGAGCGTGAGACCTATGCTTTTTAAATGATTTACCAGTTTAGTTAGACTTGTTGAAATAATGGCTTGAGATTTGTCGATATCACCATAATCACAAGGTATGAGTAGGGTAGCATCATCAGCAAACAGAACAACTTTGTGGGGGACCACAGAGGGAAGGTCATTGATGTAAGATAAAAACAGGAGACAACCTAGTACACTTCCTTGCGGTATAGACCCGGTTACTGCCCTGATTGAAGAGTTATAGTGCTTTAATTCGTGACTTGGTGTATCTAGATGTGTAATTTGAACATATTGTTTCCTATTAGTAAGATATGAGTTCTAATTTATTAATTAGTATTTTATGGACGACTCTGTCATACGCCTTGGACATATCCATAAATATTGCAATCGCGCATTTGTTTCCTTCTAATATTTTAAATATTTCCATATTACAGTTTAATACAGCTGTGGCCGTCGAGTGGTTTTTTTCGGAAGCCATGCTGGTTTATACTAAAAACATTATATTTTTCTAAAAAGGTATACATTTTTGACAAATTATTTTTTCAAATATTTTTGAAATTACTGGTAAGAGGGCAATAGGGCGATAATTGGAGACGTTTTTCTTATCCCCCTTTTTAAAAATGGGCTTTACCACAGCCACTTTGAGGCTATCCGGAAATTGCCCATTTTCATAAGATTGGTTTATGAGAAATGTCAAAGGTGTCACAAACTCATCAACGCAATAAGCTACGAGAGTCGCTGGAATCTCATCGTGTCCGCAAGAGTTATTCCGCTTTAGACTCATTATCGTTTTACGTACTTCTGTTTCTGTAACACTCCCTAAATAGAATGAGTTAGCCAAGGAATTAGATTCAGATTTGCCTTGGATATTATCTGAGCTGATATGTACATAGTAGTCATTAAATATATTGGCTATTTCATAGGGACATGTTACATTAGTGTTCTGTAATAGTGTTATGTTCTCATGTTGGTAGTTTTGTGATGACTTAGTTTTTTCCTTTATCATCCTCCACATGGTCCTATATTTATTGGACGATAATTTTAGTCTGAGAATATTATATTTTCTTTTTTCGGTATTTATTATTTTCTTAAGTATTTTACTGTAAAATTTAGTATACGTTTTCAAGGTTTCATTATTAAATTTAGTTTCAAGATATCTCAATATCCGCTTATGATAGCAGCTTCTTCTTATTCCATGACCAATCCACTTTTGAGTTGGTTTATTTTTCGCTACTATTCTTTTAACTGGTATGTATGTATCTAACAGTATTTTAATTTTAGTCTCAAAGGCGTTATAGTTCGTATCAACGTCTTTGAGGGGAGATAGAATGTTACACCAATTAATTTTTGACAGGTTCGTCTTAAGTAATGACATGGATTTATCAGAGAATATTCGATTCCTAGAGTTAGTCTTGATTTCTCTTTTACGTAGGGACTCCTTCAGTTGGAGTCGGCCTATTAATGTATTGTGATCTGACAGTTGGTAATTTTTTACGTTCGTTTCCATGTCTACGCTTTTACTAACTATAAATTGATCAATACAAGACGAGCTGTTGGGTGTTTCACGGGTGGGGGCATTGATCAAGTAGCGTAAACCATATGACTTAAGTAAATTAGTTAGTCTGAGCGAAATAGGGGTGGCCTTTGTGAGATCTATATTTATATCCCCTGCAATAATCGTTTTTTTATTAACAGAGTATTTCGCGATGTGGCTCAATAGAGTCTGGAATTGTTTGAAAAATGTTTCTATATCTCGGTCACATCGATAAATAGACACTATCAGCAAATTTTGTTCGCTAATTTCCACCGCACAAATCTCTACAACAAACTCCACAGTGTAGGTTTTGATATCAAGTAGCTCTTTAGTTTTTATATTTTCGCGCGTGAATATGGCAACTCCCCCGTGGATGTGATCCTTCCTCAGATACTTCGCACGTAACTCGTAACCCTCCAAGGTATAAAGATAATAGTTGCTGGGTGACAACCAATGCTCAGTCATTACAATAATATCAAAGTCATGATCCACTAGAAATATATTTAAATCGTCAATTTTATTTGTTAAGCACTGAATATTTTGGCACATTATGGAACAATTGTTAGACACGAAAGGAACAGTTCTTCCCTTTACCCCCTGTTTCTTTTACATTTGGCGTTACATTTAAATCACGTGATTTATCAGCTTGTTTGTCAATATTAGAGCACGACTCATCGGCTATTGTTACATTTGCTATGGCTAAAACTAGGTCACAAATATCATTTATAATAACCTTTATACCTTGGTTGTTTATTGTTCCATTTCTCAAAAACATTTTTTGTGAATATTCAAGATGTTTATTTGAATCTAATAAATAGCAATATTCATAATTGTTATTATCCTGGTACAACAAATAATTAAACATTTCTATTCTACCATTGTAAATATTTGCCATTTCACAACATTTAAAAGTCGGCAAGCAAATAATTATAGTTGTGTGTTGCATAGTTAGAAGCTTTTCCCTAATTTCCTTTACAAGGCAAATATAGTTTTTTGAAACAATGAAATCTGTTTCAGCCAATACAATTATACAGTAATCACTTGTAGTAAAGTTCTTCAGTTTATCGTCAAGTCCACTGAGTAGCTCGCTTACTCCGCCTCCTGGAACGCGATAGTGACACATGTCCAGTTCCCCAAAACAGTTCCTCAACTTTTTCGAGTAATTTTTGTTTTGGACGTTACTGACCAAGCACAACTTGACATTTCTCTTAGCTAGGTCGTTTAAGCTAAGGGAATCTTTCTGCAAGTTATTATTTTCCCCATTCATGCTTAAAGGGGGAGCAGTTTCAGAAATCTGGCGGTGCGCATCCGACAAGTTTTTAGTATCCGCATTTTCCACTTCAATGTTAGGCATTGTAAGATTATTATTTTGGAAATCTTTAGATTTTTTCCGTTTTATTTCTGTTGGGAATGTTTGTATTGAGGCAAAGTTTTGTCAGTTGCTCCACTTTTTTCGCATATTTATTTACCTCCATTTTAGATTGCAAATTTTCTGATCGCAGTTGACTCAATTTCATTTGTCTGCCTGATTGGAGTTTTAGTCTTCAAAGCTCGCCACCTGCTCTTTCAGTGACTCTAGTTCGTTTCTTGCTCGATTTCATCCAAATCCAAGCACTCTTACTACGCGGAAAGCATCTAGAAGTTTCATTAATGGGATGAAATTCATCCTCAACTCACTCAAGTGTGTCGAGCTCGATAAGAATCAAATGAGTTGTTTGGGTGGGCACATTTACTATGTACTCCTGCCTACGGGTAGATGACCTTATCACTGTTATAATGACAGCTATCGGATAGTTGTTTAGACGAAAGTGAATCACACAAGTGAATTCTTTACGATTTGTATCCTGTGAGCCTCGCCAAGTAGACTGTATTAAACTTCTTAATTGATACTGACACTGACATCTTGACGCTACAGGATTGATTCGCTTGAAAAAATATCTTGAAGCTAATCTATGAATGGTCAATAAATACCTCTGATCTCATTAGGGCCAATATTTACATGAAACAAACACTCGTGCGGCGTGATTTTATCAGGCAGCGTTGTTATTTTTACCACATTCCAAGATCCTGATGTTCCGAGTCTGCGGCGCGTCAGTCAGCGGGCTGCGCCGGCGCCGCGGCCGCGATGACACTTGCACGTCGTCGACGAAGGCCTTTGTGGTAATGGTTTGTTTAATCCGATATTAGGTGAGACTATCGCTCCTTATTTAGTACTCGTCGGATTCAAAGCTTTCGCAGGTAATTTCACATTAGAAAAAATATTTTGACTGAATGCAAGTATCTACAGGTGAACTTGGCTGGATGGAATTCCTTTAAACACGTCAACTGAGTAAAATAAATGGTCAGACTTCTGGCAACTTTCCAAATAAAAAGCCGTCGCAATGAATGGGTAGAGGAAATTGGGTTTGTTGAGTAAAAAAAAAGTTTCAAAGTACAATAATGGTTAAAACGAATTGCCTTCTGATGGATTAAGTTGAGTTGCCTCGCTTTTGTGATGTTTACTAACATCTGAGTGCTAATTAGTCGATAGCGTGAACGCGTGACTCCATCTCGATTCATCCGTCACGGTCGAACGCAACGCCTTTGGGAATTCCGTGCGATAATTTAGCCAAAATATCAATACCTAGCGCTCGAATACTTTAACGCTCCCAAGGCCGGTGTTTGCGAGCAATAGGCGGCGGCAGGATAGCCATAACGAGTCCAGTTGCATCACCGCCAATTGCCCGCGTTACGCAACGCCCGCCCACGCGGGAATTGTTCCGTTTTCCCTCGTTCGCACTTAATTGCCCAATGAATAGCCCCTCTTTCTTTGTTTCGAGCCTCAACCCACTAACCGTATCAGCGGAGCGCCTTACACAGACGCTTTGTGATTCGATTAGTGCGCGCCGTTACAAAATAACTTGACTTTTAAATAACATTGTTTACCATTTGACGCCGTATTGGGTATAATGTTATTTTAATTTTGTTTTTCGTTTGGCGAGATTAGTGCGCGCTGCGGTCAGGCAGTAAGCGCTGGAGACACTGCGCCGCTAAACTTAGCCGGTGACGATATCGCTCGGACAAATACAAAGATGGCACAAAGGAGGCCTCTCGTTTCGGTAGCTTACTCATACAAACACAACATGTTTACAATCCTTTTGTTCTGATAATTTACTATTCTTCTTTGTTACTAATACCTATCTGTTTCTATCATGTGAGGCTCCACACCCCAACGCAAACACAAATGTTATTATTTTCTATTCGTTTCAAGAAAGGCAGACCTGGCTGGGTACCATTAAACTCTGTAGTGATCTCCTCTACATATAAACTGAATTTCTAAATAAATTATATTGGTCTTCTGGCATCTTCCATAATGACGCGATTTCTGATTATACTCGTATTAATTCTTCAAGCAAGCAAAGCAACTTTGAATCTTTTCGGCAAAATCAAGTTGGTGCATGGGATGCCGATGCTGCCCGTTGATATTCGAAGAAGTTATTTCGCTTTGGATAAATGAGTATCTCTCTGCAGTGAGGCGTTTGTCATCGCGGCACCTCGCAGACCAATTACCCGATGTAAACAAGCCCTGGGTTCCAGCGGCTCGCCTTTGATCAGGCGCGGCGCGGTTTGATGCGCCTTTCGCGACCAAAGATGCATCACTGTATCCGAGTACCGATAATATTGATGCGTAAATATAGATGTTATGACAGGAAATTACCAATTTTCCCAAAGAGATTATCAATCACAAACCTTAGCAATTCATTACCTGGGCAGTGGACATACTCGTAGATTTTCCAATTGAATTTGAGAGCATTTCTGGAAAAAGTCTTTAATGTGAGACTTCCTAAGAAAGTTCTTTTGTAGTTCCCATTTTTGGTATCTGTCAGAACTGACCTGTTTCACTCGTGAATCCCTACTTCTTTAGATATTTACTTAGATCAGTAATAAATCGCAATGATATAAACTTTTCAGTGGAGCCGGATAGTACCAACGTGATAACAGATGATTGAAACAACATACTGCTACCGTAACCCCTTAAGTTCTCTTATATGTAATAATAATCACAGGTAAATAATTGACCATAGACAGCAAACTAATTATAACTGTTATAACTTATAAGCATTACTTTATCAAACACACGGAAGTAGAAGAACATGGCCTTGAATAAGATATTCCATTTGGACGATGTAAATTATGAACTCAGCCTGTCAATGCCATGCCATATTGGGTATCATTTTCATCTGACCTCCATTGCTTTAGGATCAAAATATAATACTTGAATCCAGTGAATTCAAATACATATCTATCGGAAATAAATATATCTACAGCGAAGATTTATGGTTCGGTGCTACATTTCTGAACAAACTTAAATGGTCGTTCGTGAACAATGGAAACATTTATAACCATTATTGAACGCGTAAACCGGTAGTGGGTCAGAGTAATTCAACCCTTAATGGGGATAATCGGTGCGTGGTCGCCGCGAGGGCAGCGTCCCGTGCGTCATCCGGGTCACTCGGCCGTTGCGTAACGCGACTTGTTGCGTCCGCGACCATGTGCTTACAACATTACGACACGGAAAACGAATTGCTCTTGAGTGCTTAGTCTAGTCTTTTAACTTATTTATTGGTTCTTCTATTTTGTTCAATTCATATTGGCCCCCTTCTAGCTTACATACAAGTTTGCTTGTTGCATTTGAAATAATCGACCGGTCGCTTAATTTATTTCATACTTGATATAATTTCAATGAAACCGAATCTATTTGGTATCGCTGTTAATTTTATGGTTTGTTATTTCCAGCAACAATGAAATCAGTTCCACTTTCTATTCTCCAAAGCTAGGTTACAGACTTTATGTCAATTGAAATTTGTAGTAGCACCAATAGCGATAGGAGTTATAGGACAATGCCCATAAATTGTGAGCTCGAGTCTGCCCACGCAGGGCACTTTATGCTCGGCCTCACCAGATTTACAGCTTGAACTGCTGCCATAGTCTGAAGAATTTGTATCGTGCACAGCTCAGTGGATTTGTGTCTTGGTCCGAATTACAGAACGATATTGAACATTTCGAACCTTTTGTTACAAATTATATGTTCTGCTGAGGCGCCATTATTCAACTCTCAAGTAACTATTCTGTTTGCAAACATGTTTAAACCATTTTGTGTTGAAACCACGTGTACCATGGCTATGTAAGTCTTTTCTGTATATTTTGTGGATTTGCAACTTGTTCATTGTTTAAATGTATTAGTGTTTATTCACTTCGACGGAATTTCTGACTTACTTAAATGAGTTATTCTCACAAATATGACATGCTAACTAAGGATCCGTTCCGTTAGGAATTTGTCGTTTTACAAAGCATTGTACATTCCATGTAACATACAGTACTCGGGTCAGAGGCTATGTTTGTTGGCAGTGGAACTTACTGTGCTGCGCCGGCGCGGCGGGAGCGACCGAGTGACGGAGCGCGACGCGGCGCGGAGCCGACCCTCACGCGCACTACAACACCCGCCAGTTGCACGTTGATTGTGCTCATTATCTTCGATTACGTTCTTATTCTGAGCAGTCATAGTTTCTATGCTTACTTGTTGCGTAGTAATTTTAACCAATGAATAGAATGAATGAAATTTGCATCATTTTAATTGCGTGCGAGATTCAATAGAGATATCTAGAATAATTAGAAATGTTTTGTAGACTTCATACGAGTACCTACGTATACAGATAAACTGAACATGCATGTCGGGAATACTTTTCTTGGCCGCAGGAAGTCGCCGCCTCATCTATGTCAAGTTAATGAATTTAATTACATTGAGTATTGGCTGTAGGCGCGCCTTGTAGGACTCCGCCCGGCTCTGTCTGGCTGCGACCAAGTGCGCCTCCGCGCGTGTGTGAGTGACTCACGCTCATTATGTTGTGCCCGGTTTTTGTGCTCCTCGTCTCGCCGAGGACGAATCATCATGTCACTAGTAATAAGGCTTTTTTGTTGGCGAACTGCTGGTGCTTTTTGTTTGCGTAGATCCTGCAATTACTCACTTATTTGTAGTTAGTTTGTTCACTACTGATTGAGGCTGTTACAAGGTTCCTATTAGCATTTTGCGTTATGCTTTTGAATCACTAGCAATTAGTTTCAAAATGCAATTTCCGGTGTTCATTAGGCAGAAGAAATTGGCATAATTAACATTTGCTAATGTAGACTATTATCGCATTCTGAGATAACACTAAGTAAGGCCATCTAGTACGTCATAATGTTGTCGTATATTTTGATTGTTATTTATTACTTTCGTTTTTTTTCTTAATATACCTTGCCTAGGTGCGTCGTTATACTGTTATTAAAACCAATATTGGTATCTGCCCACTAAGGGTATTTTTGCATCTCCTTGTCCTGTCTTGTTTACCTGTTAGTAAAGCAATGACACGTTTGAGCTGATAATCTCCGCCAACAGGAAGGTGCGTTCTCACAGCAGATATCATCGGCGATCACTTAGACCTTTCCCGTCGCCTGCACGCCGCATGCAGCGGGCGTGTGTACAAGCAGCGTATTAATATTTCACACGCACTGCGATCGCGGAAACACACTTTATACATCCGCGAAGCGCGTTACGGAGCGGGCGGCTGCTTGCGTCCTGCCCCTACCCTGTGACTAGCAGGCACAATAACTAAACAATCGTCGACGGGAAACTAGAGTCTATACTAAGTAACTTACTAATAATATGAACTATGAATATTACTAGTTATATATTAGAATGTCATAAACTTTTATTCTAAACAACAATCCGTTAACTTTTAAGGCAAGAGCCACGAACACGAATCAGATGTCGTCAGCTTGGCTGCTTACATAAAAAGGTTTTCAAATCTAGCTACTTTCGGAACCTACTTATTACGAGTAGTTCGTGCATAACGTCTAGAATGGCTGCAGTGTTGCACGAGGTCAGCAGCCTGACTGGCGAGCCCAAGCTTGGCGCTGGTCCGCGGCGTCGCCCGGCGCCGCACCAGCGCGACCGCGGAGCCCCGGTCTCGTCGTTAACCCAGAATCGTTAATTTACTGCTTATTACAGGAAGACATTTTGTAATTTAGTTACAATAGCTAGTTTGTGGTGCAGTCACAGTACAAAGTATAACAGAACACCAATGTTAAACATTATGCGTCTTTAAGATACCTTCTGTACCAGAGGCTGAGACATCTGTGTAGCGCAACGGCCCATGATAGTTCTAATTTAACTATTTGAATTTGTTCTTGATTTAAGTAGACAAGTAGTTCGAAGTCCTAAAACATGGTTTACGGACGTGTACAGTGGACAAGGAGTCGTAAGTCACAGAAGAGATGGTTTACTGAGGTTCATCGTATATCGGTGAACGCAATTACCGAACGCTCTTATCCGGAAGCATCTTTGTAATTGTTTCTGCCGAGCGCAGCTAATTTAGCTCCACTCACATTCGAACAGCTCTTTACATCGGAGTTTTAACATAATTAGCGACCATTTGTGTAATAACAACACCTCCCGGTGTACAGTCGTAACGAGCTCCCGTGAGCTGTCATCATTCCTAGTTGAACTTTGTAACAAAGACATGATTAACGGACTAAAGAATACGTTTTACAAAGTACACACAAGAAAATGAAAATCACTTGCAGCCGATTATTCCGATGGGTATTTCCAGAGGAAGGCAGCTCTCTTATTTATAACTTGTTCAATATTATTTATCTAGATGATATTTTTTGTTCACTTTGAATCACCTGACCTTCACGTCTGTTGCGTGAGGCCAAAGTCCGAAAATATGGTTCAATCAAGTGTCTCGCTCGCTAAACACCGACTACGTAATATATTTACAGTATAAACTGAAAGAAGAAACACATTTTCTTGAAATTTCTGCCTACGGTGCAAATTTTCTACGAGTGCGGATGATCTGGCTGGAAGCAAAGATTGATCTAAAATAAATCTTTGGCTGGAAGTGCCACGTTCGTGACACGGCTTGACATAGGTATTATTATCTTAAAAAAATGTAGTGGACTTCATGTTGATGATTTCGGCTAAACCAGTCTTGTCGCACTGTCCTGGGTGGGACCAAATATGATCTATGCTACCGTTTGCCATTAGTAGCTGGATTGAGTTATGTTTCGATAAGCCATCCGCCGAAACACCCTTGTCGTGTTGTATTTTAAGGTTTCGTTAAGTTCAAAGTGACATTGATGTCGTAGCTGACATTCCATTGTCTGAGTAAATTGAATGCGCTGGCGGCATCGCGTGCGGCCGCGCCGTCTGCCGAGCCCCTAACAGCAGGGCGTTGACCCCGCGAGCCGCCCAGTGTGCGCGCCGCTTTATCCCGGGATTCATTAGTCGTTGTCATCCATATTACCACAAAGCATTTATAACTGAAAAACACTTAAGTAGTACAAGCCGTCAAAGGGCTTTCACAATCATTACCTTAATTAAAGTAACAATCGACTGGTCAAGAGACCGATATGGCCTACTAATCAACCTGAAGCCCCCTGAACCTCTGATTAGTAGAACTTCATATTCTTATTAGGCTCTTCCATCCTCTTATCAGATGATGCTGTGATATGATTTGCCGTCGAATACTTTTACTTCCTCTTCAATCGTGGGCGGTACTCACATGAGATTAGATCGATAATATCGATATACATTGCTAAGATGTCCGTGTAGTTGATTTGACCAAAATTAAAAATCTGTGCGTGTTTGGTGGTGTCTGCAATGGTGCGGGCGTTGACCCGCGCGCGGCAGTGTGCGCTCGGCTTTACGCTAACGGGACGCGATTGTCACCAGATCACTGTCGCAGTCACGCCATCGATGTTCGCGGCCGATTCTTGTAGATGGTACCACGAATCACGATGGCTCAACAAACGAGCAACGAAACTCCATTATCGCCGTTGCCAGATACGTATCAGAATCGAGAGCCTTTAAAGCTTTTATAATTAACATTCTTTCGCCTTAAAGTTTGCTTCATCTCTTAAACTGATGAATATGAGGATTGGGCCAAGAAAATATGGTATTTCAACTTGGAAATATGTATTGAATTATTCTTAATCTTATCACGCTCCTTTATCTAGGTATTAGAGGTTAGCTCCATCATCAACCTGGCTCCAGTTCATAACGCATCAGAATCGTTGATTGTTTAAAACTGTGTAAAAACTATTTTTAGTATAACAGTTACCTTAGCTCGCACTATTTCCTGAATTTTCTGATTACATCACAAGGCAACTTGACTGTCGTTGAATCTAGTGTCAAATACAACTGCTTGATATAGATCAAGCAGTTTTATTTGACACTAGATTCTACGAGGATATCCTTGCAAAAGGTTTGTTAAATCCATTTCTTCACTGTTATCCTGCGTTGATATCCTATGCATCCGTGGTCTCATTAAAAGGGCACAGTTCAATAAATCTTTCACGACCCCATTAATCGTATGATCCATTGACATTCGACACCACGTCGTCATCTCTCTACAGGTTCTCTCGG
The DNA here is from genome assembly GCA_014851415.1 of Cnaphalocrocis medinalis. Taxonomy (NCBI): domain Eukaryota; kingdom Metazoa; phylum Arthropoda; class Insecta; order Lepidoptera; family Crambidae; genus Cnaphalocrocis; species Cnaphalocrocis medinalis. The sequence goes on along the minus strand of CM026298.1, from coordinate 8,459,903 downwards.
TTGAAATGAATGACTCGCAACAGAGAAACCTGCATAGAAAGCAAATCCAATCGCTGATTGAAGATCAATCGGCAAGCATAAGCTCCTTTGATATAATAGCGGCAATTTAAACAACAAAGCTTTGTGGATGAATGGTATGTGGCTGTCATCGCATGCTGTATCTGATCCCGATTGGTGACCGGCCGGCCGTGTAATGACAAAGACGTTATTAAGTCGTTGACTAATAATTAAGTACGAGAATAATACGCCGTTTGTTTTGGGTCAAATGACAGAGATAATTGTTTACAATTACAGACTGTAGCTTCTATTGTAAGTGGGACGGCAGCAGACACAAATATGGTAGCTCTGGGTTTGAGACAAAATTGTATCCCATAAATTTTCTTAGCCGTAATCTAATTTAAAAGTCACAATTTTTTCTTGAGAACCGCTGCTTCTGCTAGTTCTGCCATGGAGAATGTAAAAAGACAGTCATTATAACGGATATCCTTGACCATTATAGTGTTTGTTGTATGGTAAAATGTATTCATGTTTAACTTGTATTTGCATACGTAACCAACATAGATGATATCACCACTTGTTTAACAAGCACGTGCGGTACATAATAAACAATCTTGACTTAGTAATCGGGGAATTCCCTGAAGATGTTACCTGGATCGTTAGTATACAAATATCCCTCAAATAGGAAACCTATTTCTGTTCTTCCTTTGTTTTGGGAAGAAACTACCAAGAAAACATTATTTGCTTGCTAACTATTTAAATATAGAACTGTACCAACCCTCCAATACATACCTACAGACTCATTTCACATCATCTTACATTCACTCCAAGTGTGACTGAAGTCAGACATTTATCTAGTCTTGTATAAAACATCTACAAACAGCTGTACAAATTAGTAATTTCAGCAGAAGCTGTTCGAGGCCCTATGTCTGATGCCTAGTTGTGACAAGGGAATGTCCTTTGTGTGTCACGCTGCGCCCGACTAATCTGTTTGCGCGGGTAATTGGGCGCCCGCTGCGCCCAGCGGCCAGCGGCGACCCGTCGCCACGGCTTTGTGTCCTCACTATTGGCTATTTGTTGTCTTTTGTTTTAGCTTTGTTTTTACGTGCAACCGTCTTATGTTCATCATTTAAATTACAATTAAAACGGTATTTTTATATCCTGCTATTGCTAATTACTGTTGTTGCCTTTCATGCTTAAGTTGTTCTGCTAATGATATTAGTCCAAGTCTTTATGGTATCGCAAACAGTAGATAGTGTACATATACGAATGGCGGTAAATAAAATCAATTAAGCATAGGTACGTAGCGTAAGCGTTGCGGCTCACTCTCGATCTCTACGGCTGGCGCAGACGCGCGGACGCAACATATCGCCGCGCAAACCGGATTAGTGGCAACTGGCAACACCTTGTTATAGCGAAATGCCCAAATATTTGCGTACACCGTTTAGTGACCGTGACGCTGGAATACAATTACATCACCAGATTTAACAGCTTAAATATGGTCGAAACAGGTTACGCTTGCAGAATTCTGCGAGAACCTGCCATACGTATTTAAACTTGTTAACACTACCCCAGGCTCTCTTACTTATAAGCTTTTATAGCACGATTTATAATGTACTAAGTTCAACTGTTTAGTAAAGCAAATGAATGCATATAGCAGGAAAACTACATTTTCAACTACTACACTCTCTGGATGAGGTTCAACCTTAGTCACAGTTTAGTGTCGCTGAAGAAAATAAACAATACGGATAAATATTGAAACTCATAATATAACATCCGGGTTTTAAAAAAGAGTTAATTAGATTTGATGCTCAAATCAATTAAAACTAATTCATATGCATTTGTCATCAAAGAAACATTTTTAGAGCGTGAGCGTTTTAGCGGCACATGTGAAACAGATTTTTCTTATATGACGACATCGGTAACAGATGACAAAGTTAATTCTACTAAAGAAATTATTTAGCTGCGAATTAATGTGGGAATCAAGACTGTCATGTTCTACGAACGATGTTTATTTTTCTTAGAGAATAATATGAATGGAATAAGAATTTGATTATCATGTGTAAAAACGTTTGTGTTACAAGTTTAACTTATTTCTGGCTGAAACGTTCGTGATGGTGATTCCGCCAGGGGTATCACCTACTATTTGAGAACTGTGAATGGACATCCCAGTACGTTAATTAACCAATTCCTATTCTCAAATCACCTAACGGAGTATTTATTTATGAAGTAATAGCTGTGCCGGTTTCACCCGCGTGGTTAAAGAATTGACGTTATTTTAGCCTATGTATTATTTTGACGTCCATCTTTAACATGACATGATCCATTGACTTTAAAGTAAGATAAAAATGTGTGCTGTTTTTGAGTTTGATGCGTTTCATAAACCTGAGTACGGCTTGCCTGTGTGACTAAAACGAAACATAGAGGCTGTGTATTAGTGTGGTATGTTAACATTGGTCAGGTCAAAAGTATAATGTGACTAAAGTTACATTCTGGCAGCGTCGGTCCGCGCTGACCGGCGCGCGAGTGCGGTGACGCGATTGCCCTTGGCATTATTAGCGCGGCTATCAGCGGTGATGTCACCGCGCGACACACGCGCACACGTGCTCGCACGCTGCGACGCGCCGCACGGAGCTTTATCTTCTGTTTGCTGCTTAAATCCTGACTTTGGCCTCATAGCAAACCCAAGCGAAATGATAATAGGACTTCAAATTTTTTTGAACCAGACACGTGATGATAATATTGTTATAATGATTTATTTATTAGATCTATCTATAGATTGTTTGAAAGTTATTTGTATTTTCTATAACATGCGATGTTTTTACGATGTTGTCATTTCATTTGGGCGTTTCGTAATTACTAGTTAGAAGCGTTAAATAAGTAGCATGTTCATCTCAACTTAATCGATAATGTAATTTAGTTATTATTTAACTCATCAAGCATCAATCTGCGTCGGAAGATGACTGAGCCGCTGTCGAGTAATGAATTAGTGGGAGTTGCTTCGTGTTCGGTAAACGCGCGGAGACCGTTTATTATCGGCCGCGGTTGCTGCCGCGTCTGAAATAACTTCCGCCATCATGGATCGAAAAACGCTTCGAAACATTTCGCTATTTAAACATTTCTAATCTAACGCTGCAGGACTATGTTGCTGGTCGCCCTTATGTAGATGGTGTAATGTTGTGAATAAATTGTGCAACCTTGTTGTCATTCCTAGCATTATCCTCTAAGGAAGATGTATACTAAAATGTTGGTAGATTATCTAAGTGATGTCACCTTCTTGACATAAGTGGACAATTTACTACACTATATTGAACAACACTCCTGGCAAGGTTATCAAATTAGTCAAATACTTAGCATCACTTGAAGTATTTGCTATAACACTTCAACAGGAGCATTTGATCGTCATCAACATCGTGTCTAAATTACTGATACTTATAATAAGTAAAAACCTTACAACAACAATATTTAGGCTGTGCACTTTCAATTTCCACTTTCCAATTAGGGCCTTCCTACTTGATAAAATGGTTCGAAAATCTTGATTGCAGTGTTATGCAGATGTTTTTTATATCCATTGAGAGTGTCTGCCATCTATACGTTGGTTTTAAAGATCAGACATTTTGCAAACAAACCAATGGCAATAGCCATATGCGCCTCGTACGTCGTCACCGTGGCCCGGGTGCATCCTGCCTCGAGAGCTCGGAGCCGCTCGACTCCAATAGGTACTCTGGGTAGAGTTTTTGCGACCGCTACGTCGACGTAAATGGGAGTGATTGCATGACACGTTCCTCGTAATTGATGGTCATAAATCATTTTCTAACATCTACGTACCGTTTATTGTTTATTATCTTGTGTTTTTGTATCTAGACTTCGAGTTGTTACGGAGTTCTCAACTAATTATTATTGGAGTGCATGTCTTTTTTAGAGCAATGGTTTTTATCTTTACTTTTATTTTACCTACACGTTTCATTTATGTACAGAAGAATCGTCTTGAAACTTTCTAGTTAGTAACTCGAAGTGGACAATCGTGCCTAATTGGTCTTCAACATTAAGTCACTCAATAAGTCTAAAAGCAAAATGACCCTTAATATTCTGAAGCCCTATGAAGTTTTAAATAATGAGTTCTTGCAATAATGTTATCACGAACATAAATTCTGTTGGGGTACCCCCGGGGTAGTGACTTAAACTTAATTATTGACAATATTTTCGGCCATCCTTGTTGCTAAGTTTACTAAAATCATTGTTACAATTTCAGTATTGTCCGATACCTTGCACATATTTCAACAGTTTTATTTTTTTGTGATTTCAAGAAGTCAGACTAAAATAACCGTTACCAATAATAATGCCTGCAACTGTTTAGTCTGCAGTAAGTAGGCAGTGGCATTGGCAAGCCGCTGGCGTCGCCCCCACGTCTTAGAATTGATACGATGATGTGTTCCCTGACATCACCGAGCCTATTTGGAACATTGATTTGGACGTGAAGAGGTAAATCGGCGTTTCTCGAGCGCGACGGGCTCCGACACGCTTCGCCTCGGAACAACTGATTTGCTTAATGATTGTGTAAACAGCGTTTTATGGACAGCTCGATGTGATTCGTCACGAACGAACATTGATGTATCCTTCCTATGCGCCTTTGTACGAGTAAATGTTAGCTTGTTATTCTGTTTGTGGTCCTTGACGTAATGAATGATGCAATGCACTTGACGCTTGTAAGCCATTTTAAATACTAAACGTTATTAATGATTCAGTGTGTTTACATGGCGTAGAAACGTTAAACTGCCACGCGCTTTAACTAACGAAATTATATGACCAAAACGAAGAAGTACATTTCTATCAAACGTGGACTGGTTTGGTCTAAATTAAAGTACATTTTGGTAATGAACGGTGCCACAAGGTATTGTATGTAAAAGGCGGTGTCGCGGTCGACGGTCCGGCTAATGCCCGCGTGCGCGGCGCTCGGCGGGCCGTGACGGTCTTTGTGTTGTCCCGTCATCGGATCGTCTTGTCGTCCTTTAAACAACCTTTCGATCATCAGTTTTTTCATCTAACTTTGGGTTTATTGATGCGTAAATGTGTGAAGACTGACAATTTACCAAAATTCCATTACAGCCTCGTACCATTAGAAGTTTATTAACTCCTCGCCGCAGGTGATGGCTGGAGTTTTGCATTTGTGGATTTCTTTTTGACGTACACTTTCATAAGCATGAGGAACTACTTGTTAGTAGTGGTAGTAAAACATGAGTTACGGTTGTTGTGATGTAATGAGCCTGAGTGAATGAGCCTTGGACAGGTTGCCAACAACTCCAGCCATGCGCTGTGACATCACCGCGTACTCGAGGCTACGCCGAACAATAGGCCCTTCACGAAAATGTAACGAACGCGACTATCTAATGCCATCGGGTGACAAGCCGCATGAATGAGCTCGGGGTTGTTTGCCAACAAGCGCCAGGGTGACGTCACCGGCGTACTCGCTCAAACAATACTCCCACGCGGCGCCGCGTATCAATAACAACAGTTAGCTTGTTGTCATCGACCGAACCAAACTCACAGATATACAACCTGCCAGTGCTGCAGATGATTATCAACCTCGAAGTAACCTTCAACAGTATTATGGAAATTAATTATCGAGACTTGTTTTTCGTCTTTGCTCTACGATGCCCGCATTAGTCGCGGTTGACTTTCAGTTTTTTTCTGACGGATAGGCGTTCGGCGATTGATTTAAATTAACGCTATTAAGTTTAACGACGCTCTTAAATCATTTTTTTTATTAAAATCATCTATAGCGAACTTGTTTTCGCCCACAGCACTAACCATCGATTAATCACCGAGTTCAAAGAGAGATAATTTTTTCCATCTTCTTACCCCTTTAGGCAACTTTCGAATTTATTAATGCTCGCGGGGACAATGGCAGCATTGCGGTAATAAAATTAGATAATACAGCTAGTGGAGATCCCTTGCACAATAATGATTTCAAATGACCTACACCGGAATCGGAAGTTGTCGTAAACGTGTGGAGTGCAGGGCGTGAGCGTGATGCAAGCGATGGGCGATAGCGCCGCGCCGTGGACGTTCGTCTAAGAACGAGCCGGACACGAGGGTTGGGTGTAAATATTTTGTTTTTTTTAAAATAAGTATTTAATGAGGCATTAAGCTTTTGTTTAATTTATTACTTATAGACATTGACTTAACATTTTATGATGGTACCATTCTATTAAGTAAAGGTTTTCAGTGTAAAAATCACGACACAAAAACAGTAACTTTCATCTAAAGTGTAAGCTATAAAGTTATGTATTAAACATAAATTAGGAAGTATGTATATGATTTTAAATAATAAGATTTGTATCTATGTATCTGTATATATTATTTCACAGTCATTATCATCAGCTACTCATATTCTAGCTTCTTTTAAAAGCTTTTATATATATTTTCCTGCTATACGGTTTGTGATAACAGGATCTGATAACAAAAGCAGTGAATGTCATCATCATCATCATCATCAGCCTGTTGCAGTCCACTGCTGGACACAGGCCTCTCCAAATGCTCGCCACTTTGATCGATCTTCGGCTACTCAGTGAATGTACTAAATCTGTATTCGTCAAAATCCTAGAAATCTTGCGAGTGTGATGTAGCCTCTGATATCTAAATATTTTGTGATTAGCTTCCTGTGCATCTTCGGAAAGTTGGCCTATTCCTACTATCGTGTGACTGGCAATTAATTATGTCAGCTCCATGCACAAGAATTTTGTGCAAAGTTACAGGCATATAACCCGGTCTTTTTTCAGCGTGAGGGCCCTGGTGACCTGTACTCCAGGTTTTATAAACCTACTGCACCAGTCTCTCACAAAGTCAAGGTCTGCTTGTCACATTAAATAGTATCCTATCACTGTCTGTACGACCTATACTGTGAGAGAAATAAACGATTTATTTATTATTTATTATTATATAGTACCAGTCATATAAAGATATATATAAATCAGCTGTATCATGTGAGTACTGCCTAAATGCATTCACATTAATGTTTAAGCCAGGATGCTATCACTTGCAAAATGATGTATCTACAATCTTTTTATCAAATCTTTATTCAGGCCTGTAATTTAGAACACTTATTTTTTATTTACTATGACGTATACAGGTCACGATTTGATTGAATTATTTCCATTTCTACTATTAATATTGACACACACGTAATAACAATGCTTTAACGGAATATCTTACAATAAAACAAAAAGTACATACTTTTGTAATTCTATTTTTTTACCCTCATAATGATTAAGAGTAAAAGTCCTGTACGTAATATTAAGCGTATTTCATGTAAATTGCGCATTGCTCGATTGTTTCCTCTAGGCGTTAATATTACGTAAATGTAATTAATGGTGATTATCTCAACAGTTCCGTCCACTGCCGGGTACAACTTTTATTGATTACATTCTAGTACCTTTCCTGCTATACATCTATTGTGCTTTGAAGTCCGCCAAACCTGGCCAAATTTTGTAAACTCAACGAAACTAAATTTTATCTGGTCTCTAAAACAAAAGGCCTTAACTTACCAAGTCCTGCTGTTGTACGCCTGCCCCGCGTCAAAGGCTCACGGACGCGGCGTCATGCGTTGTGTGCAGCTAATATTGCGGTTACTTTAAATAGACACATACAAAGGTCACATACTAAATAATACTGCTATTCAAAGAAGAGATCCGAAAAAGAACTAAGGTTGTTGATGTTGTGTTGGGATGTGAGCATGTAAGCTTAAGTGGAAAGGTTTTACTTTACTTTTGGTCATATACCTCCAAAAATTTTTCCCCCAATTAACTCTAGTCAGACACGCTAGATTGATCGAATAGGTCATTTTGAAGGGCACAGATAAAATTAGGTACCTAATATTTGTTGTATGGGGTGTGATCAGATGTCAGAATGAGATGTGGCCAGAGATACGGTCGGCCGGCATTGTGCGACAGCCTCGCTGCGCCGGCGCTTATCGCTCGATCTTAATTAACTTCGCTCTGCTGAGTTATTTGTGCCATCTGATGTCTTATTGGCGCATTTTGTTTTCTGATTGGGAAGCAGAAAAATCGCTAGTGGATGCGAGGACTGAGTGAAAATAACTCCATATGCCAGCAAACTCTCTTAGCACGTTTTAGATAAGGAAACTTTGCCTTTTTTTTGTAAATTTATGGATGTTAAACTCCCATCTATTTCTTTAATGCGTGAAATAGAATTCGTGCACATAATGCCGACAGCAATTATTTCGGACCTCTTTCAGAATTATGCAATATCATGTTAAAACAATACAAAGGTTTAAAATAATAAGAGGATATCTCATCTCAAATATGTTAGAAAAGCTTTTTGTTGTCTCTGGCGACATTGGAGATAAAGCTGATAAGCGAGCGTGATATGATAACGGAGATTACGCATTGTGTTCTCGGGCGCTAGGGATGTTAAGTAATAGTCAATTTTTATTTTAATCGATTATTATTTTCGTATTTCATCGTCATCGTTTTTTTATTATTAGAATCCGATATATTTATTTGTCCGATTACTTTTCAAACTTTTATTAGTACTAGTCAAATTTGAATAAGGCTTGACTTTTGTCAAAATTAGTATTTTTAATTGTGAAGTGCGGGAGGTTAAAGGTAAGAAATGAAATACGTGTTCGCGGTCCCAACTGTATATTATGACTGTTTGTACAATAATCACTTATAAAGTAAAATGCTCACTTAATATTTTATTTATGACACTACACCATCGGGGCTAATGAAGAAAAAAAACTATTTTTTGTATATTTGTTTTTGATACTACATATTATAACGTTGTCGTTTAGATTTTTTATTATATTTTGTTTTAGAGACAATAGTTACAGTTATTTACTAAACGGCAAAAAAATTTTTATCGATTATTTATTTTTATTAAAATCGATTGGATAAAGGAAAAAAAAATATTTTATTAAAACGGTTATATAGATAGAGTTGTGAGGGTCATGGAAACCCTCACATCCCTACCTGGCGCGCGGTGCGAGCACGGTGCGGTGTTATGGCATGCTTAGCAAATCCAGTTTACTTTCAAGGCCAGGGAGAAGATTCCCATTTGTTTAACTCTTTTATCCGACTCACTATCATAAAATAACATTAGGAGTTTTGGAAGCGGCTTCGTATTACCAGTTTCAACTTTGCGACTTACAGTACAGCAGTATAATGTGTTATTATGAATAGTATTTCTTGGTGCTGATACGGATATTTTGGAACTCCGATCATTTCGGATAAAAGGTTGGCAGCGCACTTGTAACTCCACTGGTGTTGCTAGTGTCCATGGGCGGCGGCAATTCTTACCATCAGGTGATCCGCCTGCTCGCCTGCTACCTATCACATAAAAAATAAAATATTTGGAAATTACTTTATGTTGGTTAAATTTACGCCTATTGAAATAAATCGTCAACACCTTGCTCGTTTGTTTTAAGAGTCAATTTTAGAGAATCGGACTTCTCGTTGGAACAGATCTCAGTTGTCTGGACAATCCGGCGTGCAGTTAAATCGTTATGCATTACAAGCACGCGCATAACTGTACGCTACATGTGACGTAAATAATGTAATAATGTCCCCTTTGTTCCCGCGCTCTGTTTGTGTCTATTTGTAAATTCTATTGCACTGCCGGCCATATCGGCCTCATTGCCGATCTATCCCCCGCGTGACTCACCGACTGAATCTAATACTACTACTCTAACATTATCTAGACTTGTATCTAATGTCTTATCTCTACCACGCTTACAAATATGCGTTTTAATAAAGTTTTCTTTATTTCCAGGTAAGCCTACTACGATGACATCAACACGCGATCATCCGATCGTATACGTGAAGTATTTTTGGTATAGTATCAATATTATCGTCATTGTGCAATGTAAATGTTATTTTAGGAAGATTTTTTTGCTCAATATTTTACGTATTTTTTATATTTTTACGTGAAAATATAATATTATGTGTTACGAATTGCCTATCTGACAGTCTGAACTGTTGTTAATCCGGACTTTTTTCGTTCGCTCTTATGATTACACTTTTGAAAACTCACTTGTTTTAAAAGAAACGCTATGATCGATCGGTTAGGTTTGGTTACAAAGCGAAGCCATGAGAACAGGGCAGCTGGTCGCTGCTGCGTCAGCGAGTCGTTCACCGCGCGGCTGGGTTGAATGCACCGCGCCTTAACCCTGCCGCGCGGTGTGAAATTCCCTTTTAAGTATTCAATGCTGAAAATGACTTATGAAAAGTCATTTATAGTATAGACAAAACTTGTAGTGTCTAATGTTTTCCAAGTAATGAGATTTAAAAAGTGTAATGTTAATGGCTCTATGACATTGGAAATTCTTACTACTTATTATGTCACACACGCTCGGGGCAAATTCTTGAATGCACAATAGCATGATAATTCCTTGAAAATGTGGTTTTAAGCGGTGCGTTGCCTTCGGGTGCAATCTGACCCACCGCAGCAGTATCAGTCATGTCTTTGCTCCGGCCGGCGCCCGCGCAGTTCCAAATTAAAGCAATCAGCCGAGATGAAAGTCGCGAACCCGTAATGATCGTTTTTCTGCGTCCGCCTCTGACTGATAGCGTGCTCTCGCGCACTTTTTGCGCTCATAAGTGTTCGGCTCTATTACATGTTTGTGTAATTAACCGTCACGGAGGCTTGATCTGTTCGCTCAACAATGCGAGTGTCGATATACGTTCACTAGGTTTTACACATCAATCTTTAGTTTTTATCAAGAACTATCAGAACTTGCGTGAGGGTCTTGCGGAAAAAAATCCGCTAGACCTTTAGAATTCTCACGCAGCTTCAATTTTCTAAGAGAAAGGGTTATTAAAAATACGAATGCGGCAACGCGACGGGCAATTGCCCCTTGATGTGACCACAAGATTTAGGGATAGGAACATCCTAATGCATCAATGTAAATATTCATAAATGTCAATTTGTCAAAAGTGTAATCAATAAGTGTAATTACAAAAGAAAGCTAACATTTATATTTATAAAGATCAGAAACTTTACCGTATCTGTCGAAAGTTGCATTTTAACACCTACAGTAATCGTTAGGTTTTCTTTGTAATAGAGTTGTGAAAGGGTGTTCAATTAGTGAAATAGCAAAACATGACATTAAAATGGCACTAAACGTTAAAAATTTATGAATATTGCTGTGTTGAATGGGCGGTACGTTTGAGTCAACATGCCCATAAACGCGGCGCCGGAATCCGCGCGAGAAACTAGCAATGAAATGCAACTGGTGGTATTACGATTTCGAAAACCTATCTATCCAAGGAGCTTAATGGATCTCTACATTAACGCTGCGATGGCTATATCACTTCAGCCCTACTATAACTTAAGGAGATCAACGACTTATATGTCGATAATTTGACCTCCAAAAACTTTTAAACTAAAAACTTCCTGGGATTCATATACACGAATTAGAATACTCTTATTTAATACAATAAATAGTATCAGTTTATTACAGGTTATAAGAATACTCTTGCCTGTAATAAACTGATGGAGACCATATTCCAAGCAGCTGGTATCTTTGTTGTGTCAAACACACTCAAGGAGCAAATTCTGTTTTTCGTTACTATTACGAATTTCGCACTAGCGTCTTGATCCGAGTAGGTGATTTGACTATCTTTGTACCCCTTCAATCAATGGTTCCAGATATGCATCAACGTTTTTTGCATCTTCGCCTGTCGTTACGACCACGGAATGGACTTCAGTGAAAGGCTGGCAAGTGGTAACATAAGGTCGCGTCGCTGCATCGAGCTCCGAGCCCGGCGCGTCGGCATCTGCTTTCTATTTTTTGCGGCGAAGGCGGCTGCAGGAGATGATGGATCGCGACTCGAGGAGCTCTCGAGAAAGCTCCAGGCGAGAGATAGTGTCGGCTCGATAAGCTAATTGTTAACGCCCAACTACTACGTCCAATCCACAAGATAAATGATCACGAAATTAAGTGTCTAAATGGAAAGAAGTTCTTAAAGACCCAATAGATTACACAGCAAACGCAGAAACGCAATTACGTAATACTAATGACAGACGACTGAAATGAAATTGATACGGTGATAATACGATACTCTTAATGGTAGGTGTTAGTGAAATTCATCTGTTACATGAGAAGTAACGGGGAGAACTATAAATCAGTGTCAAGTTGATGAGATACTTGTGATACCTAGGTGTTGAATTACATCGTTATTGCCTTCGATTCCATCGGCCGCATCCGCGTTGGGGTCGAGCGATCTGGAAAATGGAGCAAACGTGTTGTATCTTGCGAAGATATCTGAGCTAAGCGTGTATCAGCTGTCGTCCCGACCGATGCACATTGGGTCTTCGTACTAAACGAGTCTCCGTGACTCATCTGGAGCAAATTAAATTGTCTTTATTATTATGTAAGTTATTGTCATATTGCAAATGATTGAGTTTCACAGTTGCGCGTCGCGCATCTTGATGATGGAGTTCTTTCCAGCCAGTGGTTAGTATTTATGCGATTTGTAATAGCAGAAAAAGCAGAAAAGAGAGCGTATTCCTTTATAAAAGCGGTCGCGGTCGGCAGGGCACTTTGGACTCATCTGGTGTTGCGGGTGCCCATGGGCGGCGATAATCGCTTACGATGGTAAGCGATTATCGCCGCCGATCAGGTGATCCGTGTGTTTGTCTGCCCCAGATGTAGTGCAATTTTTTTGTGGCGGTGCGGGTTACTGCTAGCGTGCCTTCACACTGTGTCGCCGCCTCCTGCCCAGGCTTAATGTTGGAAGCGAGCCCTGCGCTTTCTATGCAGCCCGCGCGAGTGAAAGCAGATCTCCGCACAAATGCATCCGCTATTATTTAATTATAAAGCGAGCGCCGACCACGCCGCCGTAATTTGTCCGTCCGAGCTGATGGACGAGCGCAATCAAAAGACGTTTAGCGCAAACAGATCCAGCTAATGAATGTGAATGGTCAAATTAGCAAGCATTACGCGCAGACTTACAAGTTTTTGTCGCTCAGAGAAACGCTCCACTCGAAGGTTCGAAGCACCTGCCACAAACATTATATTAGCATTTGAATTACCGATTGGAATGCTGAATAATGGATTGCCTCGGTGCGTCGTGAAACTCAATCGAAATCGGGAAATGTAAACAAAGCATTGGTGGCGTCGCGCGTGCCACTGGCTTCCAGGAGCATTGCTCATATTGATTTATTCGTTCGAGTAGTGACGCGATCCGAAAGTCTGCTCTGAATAGCGCGAATCGACTAAACTTAGATATAAGTGTCCTGAAGCACACAAATTCCTTTCGCCGTATGATGATCGGGAGGGCAGCTGTATTTCGGCGCGCGGGACTCAGCCTGGTACCCGGCGAGCGGTGATGAGCCGCCCGTGGGAGCGAGGCCGGTTCGGAGATTGCGCTCATCCGCCGCGCTCCGGCCGCCCACTTGCTTAGAATTGCTGAATTTGATGTGTTGTACGCGCCCGTAAAACATTCCTCAACGTCTGGCCAATCTGGCCCGGCTCCGATCCATGTAACTTGTCGTAAAAATGATTCCACAATACGCATTTTACAACTTGCTTCCTGTAATTCTTTCTTTACTGCCATTACTGTGAGTTTTTTTGTTATCTTTTAATCAAACGCATGAGCCTTGAGCAGATTTGTCTGATGCCTAATTTAATCATAACAAAACAAGTCCTGTTTTGTTTGTATGACGTTGTTATCATCGTTCCTGTTTTTTGTAACCTTTATCTCAGCTTGGAAAATTGCCCACCTAATGCAGTTGAATTTAAGTTCGAACTTTTGGAGACAAAAAGCAGCCTATGCAAATTACTCGTAACCTTCACAATTTTGAGAACAAAAAGAAAGATACTGAAGAATTTGCATCGATGTGTGTATAGTTGTATACGTACGGATAATAAAAGATATGGGATTGTATTATAAGTTGTGATGTGCTTAATGCGAGCGCGGCGGATGCTATTAAGACACTTCCCGCGGAACCATTAGCGCGCGGGCGCGGGCCGCCGCGTTCCGCGCCCGCGCAGACAAAGCCCGCCGATTTGTCTACATCAGCGCGTCGTGACCAGAAAGCGCCTGATTGACACGCCGATTTGTCACCAACGCGCCGTCTCCATGATGGACGCGCGTCTTCCGGCACCGACCGACGCCAGCCGCGCCCGACCGCCCCTCATTATTTTTAATTTCCTTATCGATTCTTGCAAAATCAGACAGTCACTGCCGCTAAGTGATTTTGATAACCTATCAGAATAAGTAAACCACGGCTTGTACCTTCTCACGGTGCTTCAGCATGTATCGTGACTATTTTTAAACGAAGTATCTACTTGCCACGACCTTTTGACTTCATTTGTTATTATTTCCATATCGTAAAGTGGAAACGTGGCTCGAGAGAAAGCTCCGGCGCTTACTAATTCCGTTAATATCAAAACAAAGAGTTAAGTGCGTGTTAATTTTCGGTTGATGGGCAGATCACGACGCGGTCCTAAACATCCGATAGACGGCTTTGACGAGTCGATAAGCATCGCTCGTGCATCGCGGCTATCTGGGGCGAGAGCGTGCACTCCTCCCAGTACGCCGCTGATTCTGCACTTTTTTGACGCCGTGGAATCTCCGGGGGAGAGTGGAAGGCGGCTAATGGTTACAAGGAATATGCGGAGATGTGTGGCACCCGCGTACGTGGAAGGCCGTTGAATATGGAGGTGAAAACTCCTCGGCGTAGTCTGATAGCTGACGCGTGTCGGGTAACAGCTTAATTAATGGCAAGGCTCGAGCCTCGAGGGGCTGATGCCAAGATGTTTTCTTAATTGAAATTCCTTGACTTATTTGGTGTTATACACTAGTTAAGAGTTACTTACACCTGACTTTATAAGATGAAACTGTGGATATACTTTTAACACATAATATAAGAGAGAATTTCTATCTACTATTAATTGTTGTTAAACCTTGGTTAACCTTAGTTCCTTTCTGAGACATGTCACCACAAAACCTAATGCTACACCATGTGGCTACAGTGAAGATGACTTCAGCGCTTGTGACGCATTCGCTATCTTGTACCTACTGTCCGTTGATATTATTGCTTATCACGAGCGATTATTATACTGAATCGACCTTCAAACATTGCTGAGAATTATGAAGATAAAATTATCTGATGCTTTAAGCTTTTCACTTTCAGAGCATCCTGGTTCATTTGCAAATAATGACGAAAACTAAACACCTGCCACTTTATGTACTCTCGTGTGTAAATTTATCTTCGTTATGGTTGTTATAACAAGATGAGTAATTAATACATGCAGTCGGTATTCATTGTGGTAATTTTATTTAAAGTTGAGTAATAACCAAATGTAACCACAATTGGCATTTGGTTAATTAGTAGATAACAGTAATAATTAACAATATTAAACACGAATTACTCGTACAATAAATGTTATTGTTACTCGTGTATTTCCCCGCCTTCCGACTGAGCAAAATACCTTAGTCAAGAGGGAGTGATACTCAAAGGCATAGAATAAGAATAATTTTATTTGCCTAAAATATGGTATTGAACTATGTGCTCATAATGCTAATACTGCAATGATACTTTGCACCATTGCATTGCTCATTTAATTTATAGTAAGATCTATTTGATGTAGAATGTTTCTGTCGTCGCCATTTCTAACTGAACTCTCCTTGAGGTTCTAACCACTAAGGTAAAAAAACTTTTAATTCTTGTAGCGTGAGCAAATTTTCTCATAGCTTTATTTTTGCTGGTGAACTTTTTACAGTTGCACGAACTGCTAAAGTATAAAATTGTCCGATCCTAATCTTATAGCTCTTTTCTAAATGCCATATAATTGTTTTGCAAATAACTTTCCATTTCAAATTGGAAAATGGTTTACGGGTAGGTTATTTCTCTACGACAGGGTTACTCTACGATTAAATTGCTAAGCTGACGTTAAAGAGAACTTTTAGCAGTCACCGGACGAGGACGATCTGGAGTATAATACTGAGTGCAGCATAAGGGAAGGGAGGCCGTGGCTGTCGCGTAGTGGCGACATTGTTTGACTTGCAGTATTCTCCGTGGGTTAGTGATTGCTTATTCGTGAGGGGCGCATTGCGGCTCCGAGGCTCTCTAGGGACAGAAGGCGGTGTGCGACGCGCACGGGCACACAGTACGCTGTGTTCGAGCGTGAATGAGTTCAATGCAACTTCTAGAACAAGGTTAATGCATTCTTGGGAGAGGAACCTGACTGCTAACGACGACATCTGAATTATATTAACTTGGTGCAGCAATGAGGCTCTACCTCGTTCGTTGTAAGGATTGCAAAGTGCCAAGAGGTAAGAGCTCAGGTCGTTTCAAACTATCAAATTACATTAAATAGATAATAAGAATAAGAAACATTTATTTGCTTAACACAACATAACAGACAATAACAATACGAAGCACTGAGATATAGAATTGATTAAATTGCAAGCGTCCTGTAAGATAAATAAAACTTTGCCCACGTATTTCCATGGTAATCCAGGTGGTAATTCGAGCTTCGTTTCGAACTTTATTTAATTTGTTATTTACCTACTTTTAGGTTTCTGTTATTATTTTATTACTTAACTTTTTCTTTTAACCAAAAATCAACTTAAAGTAATCAATCATAATTTTATTCATCAGTCAGTAAACTATTTTAGAATTACTACAAGATCCTATGTTGGCAGCCAATGTGATTGGAATAATCTATAGGCCATTGCTAAACTAGTTCGGAAGTATCGTTTAACATTGTGTTGGCACATTGGCAATTCTCGAGTCGGAATTTGTTCCACTTGGAAACTATTCGCATACATATGAAACGTCACCGATGCATCGTGTCCGTTTTTAATACGTCACTTCTCGGTATTTAGACGTTTGCAGAAATACATTTCATGTGGGAGAGTGATATGTGGGTCGTACTCGTGTGTAGTAGCCAAATCTAATTAGGTTTTCCCTCGAGATAGGACCAGATAGGACTCCACTGGTCAGTAAAATAATTACTTTGTCGAATTTAATCCACAATTTGCAATATAATGAAGGAATGGATTTGTTTGAAGTACGATGTGAATTCACATACATATATGCATAAAGGATGACCGCTTTCTTATGGGCCTGCTGTGAACAACAATATTTCAAAAAATGTTTTTACAAATAGTAATAGAAAATTAAATGAAGAAAATATTCGTTTATATAAAATATATCAAAATATATGTATAAAAAATATAATAATGAAAGATTGGAAATGAGTCCAGATGGTCAAAAAATCAACTGTTCAAACATTCCATTTGCGCTCGCGTATTTGTGAATGTGGTTTGGTTGTGATTTATTTCCGTTATTGAACCTGTGCTTTGAAAATGGATACCGATAATTCCCCTAATGCCGACCAACGTTGACCCTGGCATTTCCTTGGATTTTGACCCACTTTGAATGACGACTAGCGGACTGACATTCAAAACAATAATATGTCTTTTTATTTCATTATATTTAACAATAATTTTAATTTGAATATTTTACTGTACAAAGTGTACCGATACAAAGTGGCAGATGTCCTTTACTTAATGGTTTATTAAAAGTCCAGAGCTCTTATTAATCTAGTCACTTGAATTTATCAAAAAGCGGATTTTACATTCGAGAATATTGGCAAATGTTTTGAAAGTCCTCGATGTTCAATTGGATTGCCCTAAAGTATTTTCCTTTGGGCCTGGTAACTCCGTTTGCTATATCACTTAGTAGTTCTTATGATGGTATTAACTGACAAGATAAGTAGCTTTACTCGTGGTTTGCGGACGTTAAGCCGTTTACGTGAAGCTGTTGTTTAGTGTTTACTCACAGACGTGGCAGGGAGATGCGAGGCCAGATAATAAGACAAACTGCGGATTAGTCAGCCAGTCAGCCTCGCATTCATCGGGCACATAAATATTGTACCTGTTACATAAAGCTATGATAATGAGCGGTGTCAGTAACCGCGGCCATGTGCGTGTTTTTGCGCGGTGACTCACGCGCATCCGATAGACTGGTTTTTATTTACGGGTTATTGGCGCGAGGGCCTACCAGATGGTTGTTGTTTTTACATTTATGGTAGTGTTTCTGATCTACGTGCAGTGAGATAGTTTTTTTCCATTCAAGACGTCTACCTTTACGCTGCAGTTTGTGCAATAAAGTACTCGCACTAATCTTTTTTATATAGCCCATTACATTATTCTATTACTATTCTTGGTTAGTATTGATATCAAGATATTTTAAAAATTTCTAGAACCCCGTTTATACATACATATTATATACGTATTCATTATTATCAGCCTGTCGCAGTCCAATGCTGGTCATACTAGATATCTCGATATATTCACTACCTAACTTTGATCGTTCCTCGGCTTTATACATCATATTCTTTTAAAATTAGTCTGCTAGTCATAGCATTTTGGCATGTAATGACTCTATCCTGAATCATGCAAAAAATGTTGCTGCCATGATCGGTTGGCTATAAATATTTTTTTAGCGAGAGAGAGAGAGTAAGGAAAAATATAAAGTTGTACCTTGGGTTTACCAGCAGGCGGTTAACGTGACGCTCGCGCGTGTCTTCGATGAATGATTGGCAACGATCGTGCTGAATAGCTGACATCTTTACTGCGAGTTATTATTGCCTGAGTTGCTGTAGGTAACTATGCTGTTTACCTCTTAATCTTGCCGTGACTCTTGACCCAGGATTAACGATCAAGAGTCACGTCTGAGTAAGCGCGATTTAGAAATCCAAACTGGGTTTCTCCGGTGCAAATTCTAAACCATAACTTCTGTAGTCTGTATATGCGAAGCGACTTATTATGACACTCGGTACGGATTCCTAGAATGCAAGTGAGACAGTTTCAAATAAGAAAGCATCTGGCACAAATACAGACGGCGAGTTATGCAATCCGAATGCCATCGGGATATTACAGGAGCAGCCTAGCAGTGAAATAGCCACCGGATCGGAATGCGTTAGATCTCCAGCGACCGCACGTACAGGCTCCTTCTGCGCTTGGTCAAACAGTTCACTCAACTTAAGTGAAAATATTGATGCCGTTATTTTGGAGCATAATAATATCAACATTGATTAAGTTCAGGAGTTCATTAAATCAATCTGTGTTTATAATAATAATTGCTTTCTACTCTCATTTCAAATACTTTAATTGAACTTACTAAATTAGTAAGAGTGAATAATATATAAGTATACTCTTTATTGCACAAAGTGTACAAATCTTAAATTATGGTTAAGGTATATAATATATGCTAGTACAATGTAGGCGATCTTATAGCGTTCTCATCCAGAAAATCTCGGGGTAGAGCAAAAGTATAGTGAATTGAATGATCATCCTAAAACGATTGATTCTAAATAACTGAGTGAGGTTTGTGATCATACATTGCATTTGTGATCTATATACTAAATACTCGGATGTAGGCTGTACTGCCGACTCTATGTAGGACGTTTGTCTCAAAGAATCGTCACTGTCCTCGTCATTGTAGTGAACTAGATTAATTCTTTACTCTTTAAAGTAAGGTTTATTGAATGTTCTGATTAGATGAGTAAATTATTGAACTACTCTTCAGGAACTACACGTATCTAGTTTGAGTGAGTATTGGTTTCGATGTGCTATGGTAGACGGGGACAGGCATTCCTCGACAGGTATAATTAGTAGTTTCGCGGCAGCCTATCTCCTACCTATCTCAACAGGCGCCGCGCGGGACGCAGGAGCCCGCGTACGCGGCGCGCGCGCACACTGCCTTTACACAATACGACAAAACGTCAAAGCTCTATCTGATCGGGTCAGTGATCAATTAATTCGTGAATCCATGCAATACCAAATGGATATAAGACTTAACTTACTGGTCGCCGTGAAACCTCACGTGGCATGCCCATGCTGCTATAGGTGTGCGACGACAAAACCAATGTCAAGTCATTTTGGGAAACGTTTAAATCCTAGATTCCTCATAAAAAAAATAATTAAAACAGCTTTGTATTTCGGAAGTTGGATGAAAAATAAAAGATGATATGTCTCGTTACATACGAGAGCCTTTACTATTATAATTTACGGTTACGAAGAAGAATTAACTGTTGTGTTTTTGGTATTAAAATATGAAGATGATATTATGGTCCCCAAATATGCCGCGAGCTTACCACGACATTCAACAGATCCATTTATCGTTGCGGGATCGCATCTTGCGCGCTAAACCGGCGCAGGAGTTCCAGCGCTGGCGTCGCGCCAACACGCGGTTATATTTATCTCGGCATTCCGTCTGCGTCTACACTATAAACGGACGCAAACTGCACGGGACCACCGCCCGCTTATAAACCCGTAAAATGACACGCATCCCTATAGAATTAATATCAATTAGCACTAGAGCCGCCGGCGCAGGAAGCGATCGCCCCGCGGTTAACGAGCGGACTTCCAGATTCATCGCCGACCTTCGTCATAAATCTCTCCTATTGCTACTGGAGCGTGTTACTTTCATCAGATATGTGGAAGTTGTAATTTGAACTGATTTGTTTAGCCATCAAATGATGATGAATGAACGGGGAAACCTGAACATTCTGAGTAAGATGAGCCCTGTTGTATTATTGGACTCTTCATACTCGGTTAACCTATTACAGTGACTATTACAAATCATATTTATTTTGTAGTTAAATACCTAGTTTATTGCATTATTCATCGCACGATGAATAATAATAGGTTTTTATAGAAGGGAAGCAATAAAGAGTATTGAGCATGGAAAAACTACAAAGACAATCATGTCATCCAACATTATGGAAGTGATTTCCCATTCACCACAAAGAGACTTCACCTTCAACTCTCTTTTTGAAGCTGTCTGAGAAGTGCGCGCACAAGGCTCATATTGGCCTGACGCTGATTGTTGTCTCGTCGCAGCTGCCAACATACATAAAAACATCACAAACCGCTGAAATATTGTTTTTGGCCCTACACCACAGACTAATCATTGATGTTGATAAAATAATGGGTTGTCTGATCGATCAACCGAATTTAAAGACCCTATCAAATGGTACATACATTTGGGTGTCTTTACGGCTTTGATACGTTCATTACAAATGAATGTGAATGCCTCTCATGCTCGTGTTTTGACTAAGCGACCTGTTTTATACTTAAACTTACAAGACTGGACGTCCGAGATCCGTGGTGCAGCAGGAAATAAGCAGATTCTTCTCTACTCTAAAAAATGTATATCCTAAATCTTGAAACAGTTTGAGCTGACATGACGCGCCACAATTAATTATAGAAAATTGAGTCATCATATTCATCAGATCATCTCTGTCAAATCTCCAAATGTAATGCGTGCTCCTACACGTCAGAGTCATCCATGAAAACGTGGAAATGTTACCACGTGCCTTTAGTTCGGGATGATGCTTCCAGCGAACAGTCGAGCGTACATCAGCACTGAAGCGAATAACGCGCGGATTCCGTTAGGTAAAGCACTGGCACGTAATCTGTAATAGATCTCAGCTGTGATGGACATTAATTAGATCAGCGCAGCGCAGGAAGCGCGGCGCGTGCGCACGCCCGGCCGCGGCAGATGTGAGGACGAGCGAGGGGTGATGCTTATTACTTACCCTGCCGCTGCATGCGAGGTTTTTAAACTTAGATTCGAAGGGATTTGTCAGCTATTCTTTTATTCGAAATCTCGACAGCAAAATTAAGCTGTTACTATTTTTTAGAATTAAATTCTTTAGCATCGAACTTTTAGCGTTATATGCCATAACGCCAAAAGTACAATAAAATAAAAATACACGCTCATATTTTTAGAATGATTCGATACGTGATTCGATTTGCCGAGCAAGACTCTGAATGTAACGCGTATACCTACGAGTTACACCGCATTATGTTTGTGTAAATCCATTACTTTGGAGAAGGTGTATGTTCTAAATATGTGGTTACGAGCTCTAGCATATGAATAGATTTTGGTTTATTGCACAAAACATTTAGACCTAGTTGGCGTTAAAAGCTGCGCATTATGAATGTTAATATTCATACATATGGGTTCTGTTTGGACCTAAACTGAATAAACTATTTATATTTCACAGACTACAGACCAACAAGAATTGCAGCGTGATCGAATCACAACAGTTTGCAGTTTTGCACCAGATGTGTGCGTCACGGGACTCGTGAACTATTGCTTTGCTACTATCATAATTTATGTCAGATCAGAAGATAATAGAATCAGTAAATGTAGGGTCGTCGATAAAGTTTTGCTTGGGTAGCAACGAAGGTAGAGCCATACGATGTGCGTTCTTATACAGTGTATACTGAGCTACCATTGCTCTTGACATAATTTAAATATGCAATTATGTCAAGAGATATGTATTTATGATCTGGTTCGTGGACGCGTTGTCAGATAGAAGCTGAATTTTTTGCAGCCCCGCCCTCGGAGCCTGCAGACATCAGCATTGTTGCCGCAAGTCATCGCGGTCTCCGGGCGCCCCCTCGGGCGCTGTCTGACATCGCTGGTGCGAATTTAGATAATGAGCCATTACGAAAATTACCACCATGCAAAAAACAACGCGCAGGAAATTGTACGTCAGCAGTTTTAATTGATCCGATACTGGGAACTTGTTCAGTGTTTGTAATTGGAGCTATTTGTTGCATACAGGTTGCTTTAGATTTTGATCATCATCTTTTTAAATTTCATCTAATTAACATTATTTAGATCTTTCACATTTTTAAATGACTATATTGCTATACGAGTATAGTCTATATTGTTGCTATGTTTTTAAATCTTCCTTTCATTCACTTGGAAGGTTAATTTGACAAAGTCATTCCTCATTCCTTTGTGCTGCTCCCTTGCAATCTAAAAAAATATAATACATAGAGTTCATCGACCTGCCGTTTACTACCTACAATTTACAAAGTGTCTTGTATGAAGCGAACAATTCCACGTTTCATGAAAAAAGTAAACTACCCGCCCACGCTATCGGTGAATGCACTCGCCCATTACACCTACACTTGCCTTCACCTGCACCTGCGATCGATGCCGCCAGCCGGTGACCTCGGGAGAGTCACGCTTCGGTATGAATGGCTCAACCAGAATGATACCACGGCCTCACAGAAAACCAGGTGAAGCAGCGCCTATGCTGTGGTTCTCCAAGTGAGTGGTGATAGCAATCGCTTATCATCAGGTGATCCGTATGTCACCTATAAAAATCAACGTATGCGCGTCAGCTGCGCACCCGCGGCTCGTGACGACGACCCGCGCTGCACCGCGCTCGTGACCGCTGCGCTGTCCGCGCAGATACCAACTGCAATCACCATTTATAACGGAAATGTCTCACTTACACCTCGTAAACTATTGCTATAGTTTTCGTTTTGTGGGAAAACTAAGGGTAGTTAAACCGAAACGATAAATAACTGTGCAGTAAATATCATGACATTTTTGAAGTGGGGCACCACAATCTAAACGGATGAACGCTATCCCACCGACAAGAACATATCTCGAAATTTGAAGAAACAGATGAAAGACAAAAGTTTAAACTAAATCTTGAATTAATCGGAAGGAATTCTGCAACAAGTAAATCTAGTTCACATAAATATCCGGCGAAACTAATTTTGTGAGCGCGTTGCGAGGCGCCTAGTTATGCGTACTAATTACAATAATTCACGGAGGAACATTATTGTACAAATGAGATAGCGTGCTTAACGTGGAGAAATATTCCTTTGATCTTAAAATTACGGCCGAATATTCTTAAACAACTAATAAAATGGGACTTAGTGGCGTGCCTTGTGAAACACCATGGGAAGCGCCTTTGCGACGACTCTAATCGTCAAAATGTTAATAAAAAGAAACGAATGCTTTTAATTAATGGCGTATTTATGAATAAAAAAAGGAATAAGCAACGATGACCACATTAATTTTCGCCTTGACTGTGAAATCGAAGCAAGATTTTAACTAAAGCGCTGTAACATTAAGCAGATATTTATTGAGGTATCGCCAGGAATGGGCTGCGTCGCTCTTACATTTAGACTACGACCGCTATGTTTCAGAGTTGTTTGGAAATGTTAACATGATGATGTTTAATCCACTTCGGACCGGAGAGCAATGGTTTGTTTGGGTAATTATTTTGATTAGTTTATTTTATCGTGACGCCTAAACCTATTTGTTGACGCTTGAACACAGGATATATTTAGACTGCACTTTGGTCTACCTTACTTCACAGAATATTCATTCGACTAACGCTGGCTGTGATTGAATTAATTAAATTTTTGAGTCATGAATTAAGTTGATCTTGTTTTCATTTTTAGGAATCTGCTTTTAGAAGGTTCGTTTTATTTGTTCAAATGTAATTTCGGATATAAAGGGCGATAAATCAGTTTGAAACAGAAATAAAGTATTCCTTGGACTTATTTTTAGTTTTATAATTCTGTAAATCTTCACGATGTTTGAGTCCGTTTTATGTTCAGATTTCGTCGCTCGTCCGAGATTAAGTGGCGATGTACAAGGTGTCTCGTCGGAATGGTCGTGTGACATGTGACATGCTGTCAGCGTTCGCTGCGAGGAGTGGCGCAAGTGGAGCGGGCGCTGGAGTTAACCCCGCGCCGGGGGCAAGTGGTCATTTGCGTCGCGCTGATTGAATTAATGCAATGGCCGATGATGGACAACCTGCGCCTGGGCCGCATTTTTACAACTCATAGTTCAATTTGATTCTTTATAGCTCTAGTCACGTACTTACTATTGTTATCGATAATAAAAATAACAAGTATGTTTTTTTTTTTTTCAAGTATATCTTCAGAACCAGATAATATTATTGTAAGCTATTGTGATTCAAGATATTTACGTTTTGAACCTAATGAAATCGATTAAAATATCGGTAAATCCGTGAAAGTTCACTGGAATTTTAATTTGATTCCCGTAGAAGTCGGAGCGCAATGAGGTAATCGCGGCAGAGCACCACGCGGAAGTGTGTCAATGTGTTGGTCGGGCGGCGCCATCGATCGGTGCATTACTGCATCGCGAGTGCATTGCGCCCGGCAACCCCGGTGCGGCCGCCGCGAGGGAACTGCACTCTGACCTTGCTCGCTGCGTTCACTGCAGTTCTCAGTACTTAAAGATAAAACCAATAGTGCAGTACAGTAGGTTAATAGAACTGGCAACATCCTTATTTTATTACCAACTCTGATCAATAATCATATTGTTAAAATTAGGGAAGTCTAAGTTTTGTTGGTCATGCACTATCTTGCTTAAAGTAAATTGTAAGTAGTATGTAAAGCTATGTATGATCATGATGTAGTTATATGTGGATGACATCATTTTCATCTTATCTACATCGCGACAATCGCCACATGTGACTCAGTCATCATAAATGACTAAATTAACGCTTATTCGTTCAAACTGCTTGCTTGTGAAGATTAACTGCATTTTAAAACGGACGATGCTTCTACTCTCACTGGATTGAGAAATACTAAATCCTTCAATACGTCCGAATTTGGCGCGTACGCATATTAATCAACCGGTCGCTTGTGTCCTCGTGTTGCGTCGGCGCATGAGGGCCCGCTCCCGACCTCGCCAATCTGTTACGCAAGTTTTTGCCGACACGGCTGCGCTCGGCGCTCCCCGCCGCGCCGTCAATGGGAGTGCGGGCCCGAGGGGAGTTATTGGGTCAGCTCGGTGCGGCCAACACTCGCAGGGGGATGCCTGAGTATGGATCATTGACGATTTTATTACGACATCTTTATTAAACTTGTCATTGATCGTTTGGCGACGCATTCTGATTGTTTAGTACTTTGAATTACTTACAATAAGAAAATATGTACTCAGTTTTGATAGTCGTACCTTTAGCAATTTTAGGTCGCTTATCAATGAATTTATTTACCGTTGATTGAAATACTGTTTTCCATTAAAATGTTCGTAACTACAACCTACCTCTGATCCTTACTTTTTATATGGTTTCTTTCTATTCCATAAAAGGTTAATAGCTTTCCTTATTGAGACGCATTAGCATACTTAATATAGGTAAATGAACTCTAGGCTGACTGGAATAAGCTTTACTTCATAACCAGGTTATTCATGTTGCCCTACTTTTAAGTAGGCTAAAAGTTGATATTTTTTAGTTAAACTTTTGCTAGCACAATTTGGTCCTTCGAGCCGAATTATGTAGAATCATATGTTTTAGTGGGAGAGCCAAGCATCGGCATTAATTGGCCACCTCGATTCGAGTGATACCACCACGACCTCACAGAAGACCTGCTTGAAGCAGCGCCGTGCTTCATCGAGTGAGTGAAGATACCGAAGGCGCAATAGGGTGGAAATGGCGTTTAAGTTTGTGACCCTACTGAATCTGATGTTTCAGGTGTATATAGGCGGCGGCAATCGCTTACCACCAGGTGATCCGTCTGCTCGTCTGCCACCTGTAACATAAAAAAAGATGTGTTGTTCTCTGTCCATCTGTTCCCAGGCCATCGCCACTCGAGTCATGCGATGCATAGCTAAGCTGTGTCTTTATAAATAGTATAACCATTGTTTGTTTGTTTGCAGGCAAGGTGGTGTGCGGCGCGTGCGGCGGCAAGTGCAGCGGCGAGGTGCTGCGCGTCACCGACAAGTACTTCCACACCGGCTGCTTCACGTGCCGCGCCTGCGCCGCCTCGCTCGCCAAGGGCGGCTTCTTCTGCAAGGACGGACACTACTACTGCCCCCAGGTCACTTACCTACTTACTTGCTACGCTGGCGATCCGAATTGGGTCTTGGACTCCGAACTTAAAGTTAGCCATTTCTCCAATCACGTTTAGTGCTTTGAGGTCCTTGGCGACTTCGACCATCCACAGAACGGCGTCCCGTCCTCGCAGCGTCCTCTCATTTTGTTTAACATCAGGCTAAGGATAATTTAAGGGACAGAATGGCTGACGCGCACTTGTTTTCACATTGTCCCGCGTGCGCGCGAATCAAAAGTTCTGTTTCAGAAGTTGTTCTGTGTTGTGCTGCGCTCGTCGAACCTTTGCCAGTGGTTTATTCTAGATTGTATCTGTTCTAAAATCCTTTTGCCCCACCTGTTCTATATTCTATATACCCTGCTTGCTCCTTTTAACGATTCCTGTAATTACTGTTCTTATTTCTACTATGACCATTTACCATGTTGCAAAGCTACGACTTATGGACCTTCAAGAGAAGAGAATGCAATCACCTTCCTAAAGTGATTCGTTAATACAGATGGTCCGCTTGCTCGTTTGCCATCTCTAGCATAAAAACCCTTTATTATGCTAGAGTCGATAAACGAGCAAGAGCGGTAAGTAAGGTTGTCAACGACCAAGAATTACTAAACGGCGAATATTGACATTTCTGTCGAAGCATAAAGCAAGTGGTGATTACGCGATGGTAATAAGGCGCGGAGTGAGCGGGGCGCGGCGGCACGCGACCGCTCCGACAGGTGGCGTCCGCGCATTGTAGTGATGGGACTACGCTACGCCATATAATGTTACTCGAGTCGCTTTAGGATTCAGTCAGGCTAAAATAAATACTCGTTGAGTGCTACGGAGCAAGATTTTTTGGAAATTCTTTGAAGGATACAACTTGATGAGGTTGCCCGATAAAAAAACCGAAGTGACCAACATACATTTTATCGGATTAGGCAATAGGCAAGAACTGATAACTCTTGGAGTAGAACAGTTCTTGGAAGCGTAGCGTAGGACTACTTCCACCTAGATGGAATGACGATCTCCGAACGGCCGCTGTGGCTGAGGCTGATTCCTTGGGATGGCTAACATTGGGAGATGCCTTTGTCCAGCAGTGATCTGAAACAGTCGACAGTGGTACTAAATGAAAGAAATCACAATCTTAATTATGTAACCTATAGATGCAAAAGACCAATGTCTTTAGATTCAAACATTTGAGCAACCCATGACCCAAAAAAACAACAGAATTTTTTCTCTAGCAATCTCTGTATCTGCAGCGGTAAGGTTCGGGGCCAACTCCAACATCAGGCTTCTCCGGTCCGAATGATCAGACGACGGTAGGACTTTGAGAAGGTGGTAGGATATGTCGATGCAACTTCCCCGGCTGATTGAGCCGAGTTGAATCGGATCTTTGTTCATTGCTGAGGTGGATGGTTGCCCTTAACAATTTTATATTCGAATACCGTGATATCACTGGAGTAAAAGTCGTTTCGCATTCATCTCTGTCCTGTGTGGACATGCGTGGGGCGTCGCGCAGGGCTCCACTCCGGAACCGGATTCGCATTGCAGATGCAACCCGGTCGCCCGCAGGCCTCGTCCGATTGACTGATGTTTGTGTACACGCGAATCCGGTATGTTTTGTTTGCGAAGCTTTTGCATAGTTTTGCATACCGATAAATGAATTTGAATGTTTTAAACAAGTAAACGTTTCTGATTAAACGATTCTCATGTAAGGTAATTATCGTCTGGCCAAGTCCACAAATGGAACCCCAACGAGTAACAAATGGAGGGAAGTATGACCTTGATTATGTTTACAGTATTTATTTTTCGAGCAAGTGCTACTTGTAATGTTTCGATACACAGTATTCTACATTCGGGAACAACAAGTTAGTAGTGTCGATTTTCCAATAAAGAAAATTAACAATATAAATAGTTTGTGTTTTGTTTCAATAAGGTTTAATGTACCTACTTATTATTTAATTAGCTTGGCTAGACACGCGTGCTGTAGCCTGGATATTGCCATTGAATTATGGACACATCCGGAGACCAAACTGGTCTACATTTACTACCTCTACATTTGAATGTGGTTGAATCATAAATTATTACCCTTCGTTATTGAACTAGGTCAAATAGGGCGTCGCTGGTGCTTTGTTTTGATGTGAATCATCCGCCCCAGCGTCTGGGCAAAAAAGCTTGATGAAATTTGAGTTTTTCAAGGTTGGACTCAAGTCTGAAGACAATTCAACGCTGTACTTAATCTCAATTCTCACTCTCTTAAGAATATATCTCCAGATTTTCTCGAATCGGTACTTGGCTTGGCGGTCTTGGCGATCGGTGGCTTGTTGGCGCATTTGGTAGTGACCCTCAGACGCTAAGGTTCGAGTTCGAACCCCACCCTGGACCAACATTCATTGATAATCACTTGTGCTTTTTGAGTATCAAGGTGGATATATATTTGAATATTATATTTGTGTTTCCTCTGTTGTCTGATATCTGTAACTCAAGTGCTTAAGCTATTTAGTACGGAGTCAGCTCAATATATGAGGTGTTGTGTGAATTTATAATTACCCATCTCTTTCTGAAAGTGAATGTAGTGTGTGTTGGTTGCAGGACTACCAGCGCGCGTTCGGCACGCGGTGCGCGGCGTGCAACCAGTACGTGGAGGGCGAGGTGGTCTCCGCGCTCGGCAACACCTACCACCAGAAGTGCTTCACGTGCGCGAGATGCAAGTCAGTACCTCCTTCTGCTTTGCAACACACTTTCCGATAGGCAACCAAGCGATCACACCCATTGGCCTTGACACTTGTCTGCGTTAACGGATATCTACAAGCCTTGGCATACTACTTTTGTAACCTCATTTCATCTAAATTGTGTCCAATGTCATCTCTTCGGGACCCAGGGTATGCTTAGACCATAATCTAGGATTTAATAAGATTACGATGAAGCGATTGCCGTCTGGCAGGCACCAGACCTACTGGATCATGAATGCACTTTCAGATTAGAATCATTATCTCAAATGTTTTTTTTTTATATTGAGGACAATCAAGATGACCTCACTCCGCCTGATGGTAAGCGGCCGTGTGATTCAAATATGAGGTTGACAGGCACAAAAGAACAAACTAATTATCTATTGAGTCTGTCATCCTTACCCTGAAGCCAAGGCCTGCTGAGATGCCGTTTCACACCCCGCCTAAAAACCCAGGATTGTAAGAAGGAGGAAACACATGAACTGGAAGGGCATCCATGATTTGATAGCTCGGGGCAGGAATGAGGAGCTAAACCTCTTGGTGCGCCTTGTGTGTGTGTGCCTTAGAACATGTTGCCTGCACCGTACCCCTTCGCTTTCCAGACGCGCATTCCCGTCTGGCGAGAAGGTGACATACACCGGCGCGGAGGTGGTGTGCTCGCGCTGCGTGTCGGCGCCGGTGCGGCAGACGGCGCGCGCGTCGTCGGCGGCGCCCGCGTCGCCGTCCCCCGCGCCCTCGCCCGCCTCGCCCTCGCTGCCCGCCTCCCCCGCCTCGCCCGCCTCGCCCGCCTCCCCCGCGCGCCTCAACAACAACCACACCGGCAGGGACTCCACGGACCGCGCCGACAACAGGAATCACGACCAGAATGGTGAGTTTGCCTATTGATTGAACGTTCTTCTTCAGGAAAGAATGTTTGGCGAAGTGGTTGACGGCAGTCTGGATAGGGCCAGGGTCAAAACTCTCCTAAACCAAGTGTCTTTTTGAGGCCCGCAAAGAATAACACTTTGCATTCTGCCTGTACATAAAGAGAGGCCAATGGTTATTAAGTGTAGTGCCTAAATACGTTGAGCATTTTATTTGAATCCTACTGTGAAGAAACTTCCGAAACTGATAGATAAATTCATAGCCAGTCAAGAAGAATTCGCAAACCTTGAGTAAAAAGGCCACCTTGCCCAAAGTACGCTCATTGGCGGCTAACTCATGTAATACTAATAAGTACATATTACTAAAATAACCAACAGCAAACTGATTGCTCACATTTTAAGGTCGGGAATGTAACAAATAAAATGAGCAAGCTTCGCGAAGCGTCTGATTCGTTTAGCGGCGATTCGCCCCCGCATTCCATTTCGCCGGCGATTCGGTTCCCATCCACTTACGCGCCAGTTTGTGATCGGCAATTGGCGCTCATTACGCACATTCCGCGCAGGTCTTATAAGGTGTTATTTAATTTCACTGTTATGTTTAGCATTTTAAAAATAACTGCTCTTCTCCCGAGTGGAACAACAATCATCCTAGTGTCCGATTGAGACGTTTCATGTTAAGTAAGTCTATGCTTTGTTTGTTTTCAGAATGCGCAGGATGCGGTCAGGAGCTCTCGGAAGGACAGGCGCTTGTTGCGTTAGACAGGTACGTCGCTGACGTGGGATTCGTTGCGATCTCGTTTCACTGATTGCATCTAGGCTTACTTTTTACCACAGTGATATGTGTTTTCCTTCTTTCCACATTCACACACAGATTTGGCCGAATAGTCTTGACATAGTTACCTACTGTCTTAGTCTTTTGACACCGGTCCAGCTTTTTGTAGCTAGTACCTACATTTTACCACGATGTAGATCCCGACCATGAATAAAAGTCTTAATTGCGCAGGAATCAGGAATTTTTATGTATATTGTGTTAATGTGAACCACACAAGGAGCTCGCTCTACAACACCTGATTTTGGAAGTACATTTACACACAAAAGAAAAACTAATGTTCAAACCAACTTGTGTGAGTTGTTGCCGAGCCGGCAAGTATGGATCGTCGCCCTCTACCTCCGCGGCTGTCCGCCACCGCTTCCTTCGCGACACTTTTTTTGTTTGGCTTAGTTTCTCCATACGTAGTAACAACTCACTGATTGTTGGCGCAGACAATGGCACACGTGGTGCTTCTCGTGCGGCGAGTGCGGCGCGGTGCTGGCGGGCGAGTACATGGGCCGCGGCGGCGTGCCGTACTGCGAGCGCGACTACCAGCGCCTGTACGGCGTGCGCTGCGCCTACTGCCAGCGGTTCATCTCCGGGAAGGTGCTGCAGGTGGGCGCCACTTATGTATTCAGACTTATGTAAACTAAAAGTATCAGCCTATATACCGTCCCACTGCAGGGCAAAGGCCTCCATCATAGAAATCAAGTCATCGCCATTATGATGGGATTAAGCTTAATCACCACGCTTGCCTAATACGGATTGGTGATCACAAACCCGAGCTAAGTTCGAAAAATTCGAAACATACTAATTGCTCGACCCGGGAATCGAACCTGGGACCCCAAGATCACTGACCGATACTTAAACCACTAAACCAACGTGTATGTGTATGACTTGTTTAGCCGCTGTTCTGTTTCTCTATGTCTCTCTATATTGTGTTTTTGGCGACTGAGTGTGTGTGGCTGTTGGCCCCCAGGCCGGCGAGAACCACCACTTCCACCCGACGTGCGCGCGCTGCAGCAAGTGCGGCGACCCGTTCGGCGACGGCGAGGAGATGTTCCTGCAGGGCGCCGCCATCTGGCACCCGCGCTGCGGCCCCGCGCCCCACGACCCCAGCGACCCGCTCGCGCTCGACCGCCCCTGCTCCGAGCTGCAGGTGACCCACCGCCCCGCCGCCCCCGTACCCCACGCCCGCGCCGCACGACCCCAGCGACCCGCTCGCGCTCGACCGCCCCTGCTCCGAGCTGCAGGTGACCCACCGCCCCGCCGCCCCCGTACCCCACGCCCGCGCCGCACGACCCCAGCGACCCGCTCGCGCTCGACCGCCCCTGCTCCGAGCTGCAGGTGACCCACCGCCCCGCCGCCCCCGTACCCCACGCCCGCGCCGCACGACCCCAGCGACCCGCTCGCGCTCGACCGCCCCTGCTCCGAGCTGCAGGTGACCCACCGCCCCACCGCCCCCGTACCCCACGCCCGCGCCGCACGACCCCAGCGACCCGCTCGCGCTCGACCGCCCCTGCTCCGAGCTGCAGGTGACCCACCGCCCCGCCGCCCCCGTACCCCACGCCCGCGCCGCACGACCCCAGCGACCCGCTCGCGCTCGACCGCCCCTGCTCCGAGCTGCAGGTGACCCACCGCCCCAGCCGCCCCCGTACCCCACGCCCGCGCCGCACGACCCCAGCGACCCGCTCGCGCTCGACCGCCCCTGCTCCGAGCTGCAGGTGACCCACCGCCCCACCGCCCCCGTACCCCACGCCCGCGCCGCACGACCCCAGCGACCCGCTCGCGCTCGACCCGCCCCTGCTCCGAGCTGCAGGTGACCCACCGCCCCACCGCCCCGTACCCCACGCCCGCGCCGCACGACCCCAGCGACCCGCTCGCGCTCGACCGCCCCTGCTCCGAGCTGCAGGTGACCCACCGCCCCGCCGCCCCCGTACCCCACGCCCGCGCCGCACGACCCCAGCGACCCGCTCGCGCTCGACCGCCCCTGCTCCGAGCTGCAGGTGACCCACCGCCCCCCATACCTCCCTCTTCCTACCTCCTCCTCCTTCTTTTCCTGTAGGCCTAACATGCGTACCGTGACAAACTTTTATCTACCCTCGTTCGCGAGAGCGCATCCTTCCCGCTCATCGCTCAGTCAGGTGAGCGAGAAGCAACTTGCGCCGACACAATACGAGTGTCGACAAATTATCTCGCGGCGCGCATTTAGTCCGGCTGATTACCAAACTTCATCTAACTAATCTAAAAATCAAGATTAGGTAGTGCAGTATTTTATTGCTTTAAAATTACGACTCTGCCACTTCACACGCATATGGCGCGATGGCGTAAAGAGATGGCCACATTTATTGTATGTTGAAAATTAGTGTGATTTTGATGTTTCGTAGTTATTTTACTCAGTAGCACGATGTCGTTTCTCAATTAGAAAAACAGAGTTTCTTTTGAAATTATTTTAATTTGTGCTTATTTTTCTGTTTTATTTGAGGTCATTTACGTACTAATGTGAAATTTCTTTACTCTTAAACTCCGATAAGAACACATTAGTATGAAAATAGTCAACAGTCAGTATTGCGTATTTTTTATACTTTTTTATCTCTTTAATTTACTTTTTATTTCAGGCCTATTTAAACATTTTGTTCTATAATCTATGACAAATGCATCTTGTAACATGACCGGCATATGGGTACAAAATGCATTTATTTCATAATTTTATATTTGTGTGTGCAATAAAACTTATAACATAGTCTGTATTAACATTTCACACATATTTTCTTAAGACCTGTAAGTATTACACCCCTTGCAAATTGTTTTTTTTTTACTTTAAACACAAAAGTAGCCTCAAAGTCCCAACCCGAATTACTGATCCGGTTCGAAGGACCAATCACAAAAATACTGTGTGAAATTCAATATTTTGCAGCTTCATGGGATACACAAAATTATTACCTTCCTATCTAAAATTCCTTGCGCCTAAGTTCAATTAACGTAGTTTTATCGCACACACCTAGCATACTCTGCCCACATTGTCTTGCATGCGGCCCTTGCGTCTCTCAGTGTTAACGCACCGACACTTCACTTCTGTACAGTGTCGCATCTCTGTTGGTTTGTACCTAGTTGTTGTTGTATGCAAGTGTAGTCCTTCGGGACAATGTGGTGATAAACAGTGAGAGGGAATATTAAAAAAGAAATAAACCACGTAAGTATTTTAATGTATTTATGTTTCACATTTTCAAGTTTAGTAACATTGGTATATTCAACACCTACAGTTGGCCGTGTGGTTTATTTTTTGTAGTATTTCTTCTACACCGAACTATATTCTATTTGACTTTATTGGAGACAATACAGACAGTTTTCAAAATAGCATAACCGTTACAAACATCTCAGTCTGTCGGTATTGGCTCTAATTGTGTAAAATGTGCAGTCAGTGCCTGCCAGGCGACCTGCACGTCAACGCCTATGTTACGCGGCGATCCAGCGCTAAAACCAAACGCTAAAAGATAACTTCCAATCATGTGATACTTGACGACTGGTCTAAAAATGGTTTATTTTGCTTGGTTGGGTACATTTTGACATATCATGTCAAAATTACAAACCAACCATTGTCGTCAGACTTCGATCATTTATTTCCGTAACGCCATCTATTGGATTTTCAATTTCAAACCCTCATCGAGATGCGTTGGGCCGCCGCGTAGGGCGTTGCTACGTGGCAACACTGGCGACGCCGGCGGGCACGGACTGGTATGTAATGTAGTATAGTATAGTGAGCATGGTTGTGTTGCACAGTTCTCCCTGCGCTCGCGCACGCCCAGCGTCAACGGCTCCTACTGCAGCCCCTACAGTAGCTTGACCAGGAAGGTCCGTCACACACTTTTTATTTACTTTTTTTACTTTTACTTTACATTTACTTTTACTCCGGGGTGCACATACAACATCACTGTCACTTAAGCAAATCTACTTTTTTTTTGTGGTCACAAATTAACCATATTTACCTAATTGTATTTTTACCTCAAAATCAATATCAATATAAAATCAATTTTCTTTATTTTTTTCGCTTATCGCGCGAACGAGACGGTGGTTTTAATCGTTTCATTAAATCTAAGTAGCAAAAGTATAATATTAGATGGAACATTTGTTTTATGTGCATTCTAAATGTGCTCTTGAAAAATAAACAAATATCGGGATAAGATAGTTTCACTATCAATACTGCCTAATGTCCGGAATCTCACCTTAGGAATTAGATTAAACGATAATTACGATAGCAATAAAAGATACAATTTGAAATATCTTTGTTTTCGAGTCGCGCGTGGTTTTTCAAAGGCACACTGTTAATTTATTCTCAGTTGACACATTTACAAGTTCATTTCCCTTGGTTGTTTTCGTTCAGTTGGTTTCGTTTAAGTTTGACGTTGCATATCGTTACCGCGCGGCGCGCATGTGGATGTGTTGTTCGTGCGCCTGTGTGCACCGTCTCAAACCAACACTATAAAAAGGTACAGTGCTAATCTATCAACGAAGAATATTTACTTTTCTTTGTTTATTTTTGGTTGAGTTTTAATAATTCTTTTACTATGAAAAAAAAATCTGTGATAGAAAAAGGCTGCCTCCTTCATTGTTTTATTACTGTGGTTTGAGACAGTGTCACACAGTAGGTAAGTGTTGTAGAGTTTGGAAAATAGTAGTTTTGATAGTTCAGTATTCATTTTGGTTTTAAACTTTAGCTTTATATAATGTTGAAATTGTGTATTTCTAAAGTAGTTTTTGTTTATGTAAAGATTAAATTCCAATTAAAATGAAAGCAATTAATTTTTTTGATGTCATATCTAATCCTAGTAGTGGAAATTTTAAAACTTCCATAAGTTCGACCTCGTGTAATCAAGTTTGCGAAATAAAGTAAAATAACAATACACAGAAGGATGGCTCACAATATTGTGAGCTAACATGTTACTGTGATTTCGCTGTTTTCGACGTAAATAACAAGGACAAACGTACGGTAGAGACACGGTACAATATACTCCTATAACTATAAAGAACTCTTAGATTTCAATGTCAGCTGGAGTCATCCTTGTGTGTTATTATTTTCTTTATATACCTTACCAAGTAGTAAGGTGTAAGGCTCGTCTAATGAATTCCTCCGCTAGATGGCGTAAGGGTGCGTTTCCACAGAAGCGAAGCTGCGTGGAGTTGAGCGGGACTTGTAAAAATTGACCAATCACGTTGCTCAAAATACACATCTCATATTTAATGAGCAATGTGATTGGTAAATTTTTACAAGTCCCCGCTCAACTCTACGCAGCTCCGCTTCTGTGGAAACGCACCCATAAGTAGACGTGAGGTCCTTCTTTCTTCAAGGAGAGTGGTTGGTTTAAACCACCAATTTGAATGATGTTGTAATGGGATCTCACGTGTGCTATCCCCGCGGAGGGAGCCGGCGCGTGAGTGCGCGCGTTGAGTCTGTGTGTGCGCGTGTTGCAGTACGGCTACCGCGGGCTGTCGCCGGGGCTGGCGCTGCGCGAGTACCGCGACGGCGGCTGCAGCCCGCACCGCATCACCACGTACTCGTACCTCACGTGCGAGCCCAACTACCTGCGCCGCCCCGTGCAGCCCTACGACCGCCCGCCCACCTCGCCGCACTTCCACCGCCCGCCATGTAACTATAACTATACCAACACACTAAATAATACATTCTCACAACATCTCATACCTCAATTACCAACAACCCCGGTACGCTGTCAATCTTTTCTTCTTTCCCCGAATTGCACTCCGAAGTCTGTATAGAAATTCCCATATCAACCACGGTAAGCAATGAGTTACCGTTGGGGTCGATCGAGTTCCTCACGGGAAACCGCGACTCGAAAATCGTAACGTGTAGTCTAGATTTAGTGACGATCTGTTAATTCGATGTCTAGAGCTG
Organism: Cnaphalocrocis medinalis; assembly: GCA_014851415.1. Taxonomy (NCBI): domain Eukaryota; kingdom Metazoa; phylum Arthropoda; class Insecta; order Lepidoptera; family Crambidae; genus Cnaphalocrocis; species Cnaphalocrocis medinalis. Next base: position 8,422,953 of record CM026298.1, on the reverse strand, counting down.
AAGAGAAGGTGAAACAGAAAACATAAGGTACTCAGAGAGGCTAATAGTTATCTTTTTTTTTTCAATTTCCTTGTTTTCTTAGCGTTTCTAATATACCATTTGCTACATTGCAGCGGCAGCGTCAACACGCGCGTCGTCCCGCGCGGGCAGCAAGGCGTCGTCGCGGCCCGGCATGCGCGCGCTCGTGGACTCCATGCGCGGGGAGACGCCGCGGCCCAAGTCGCCGCACATGAACAACGAGGTGACACCACACACACACACACAACCACACAAACACACACACACCCGACCACGCACACGCACACACACCCACACACACACCCACACAACACCACACAAACACACACGCACACAACCGCATGACTTGCCATTCAAATGAGGGCTACCGCGTGTGAAAAACTCCGCTAGATGGCGTGGACCTCACTTCTCAAGTACGCCATCTAGCGCATTTTCACACGCGGTAGGTAGCCCCCATTCCATCAAGAGATGGTAATCTAAGAATTGATAAAAGTTTTCGACAGATGACGCTATGTGATACATTTACATACGAGTAACACGCGATGGGCAGCTAGTGTTTTATGTGTATAAATGTTATGTTTATGTGATGAAAAATCGCTAAACGGCTTACAATTGGACTCAATCCCCATCTTTAAACAGTATTTCGTGTTTACATATTGGACGCATTGTGTCCTTACTAGGTGTGGAGTAGATTCTTTATACCAACGTGTTTCTTTGACGGTTCGGCGGACGCAGACGCCTCAAAAAATCACTCAGATTTTTAGGAGGTCTGCATACTGAAAACGGTTAAGTGGTTAAGACCTATGTGTTGTGTGTCGGCAGGAGCCGATCGAGCTGTCGCACTACCCGGCGGCGTTCAAGCCGGCGCCCGGCACCAAGCCCAAGATCGAGCGCGACGACTTCCCCGCGCCGCCCTACCCCTACACCGACCCAGGTAACCCCGACATACTCATTTTGTGTAAATGAAAGTTTTTGCTAATGCAAAATCCGATAGATGGCGTTACGTTGACGTCAGGTCCAACTTTGACGACATTGATTGTTTCATAAACATAACTTCATAATTTTGACATGATACGTCAAAACATGGGCTCGGCGGGTCTTTAACCCCCTTTCCCCAATTGTTTTCGCCAGAGGGTGGAGCTCATTTTTTTAAATTAATAGGTCATTAGTGAGGGATTTTTAAGCTGTCGTGGGTGTTAGTTTAGTTTAAGTTTCATGAGTATTTAATCTATTGCAGAGCGGAGACGCCGCTGGTCGGACACGTACAAGGGCGTGGAGTCAGACTCCGAGCCGGACGGCGAGCACGCCGGCCTCAACGGAGACGCCGACCACAAGCTGCGGCGCGAGCAGCAGGAACTCGCCAAGATAGACACCGGCATCGCACAGGTGTGTACGCGCACACATACACACGTCTAACGGAGACGTGGACCAACTGAAAATAAATCTATATCTATCTATATATTTATGTGATTTTCGAGGGAACTGTATCTTGGTAAAGACATTTAATAGCATGCAACACAAGGTCGATTGTTCTTATGAAATTCAAATCCTGCAAGTGTTGCAGCAGCTTGTAGGACAGATTTAAATTTGCATTTATACCTTTGCAGGTGTTCCTAAAAGAAGTGAAAGAAAGAGAAAAACTACAACAGTGGAAAAAACAGAATTTAGATCCTAGAAACGCAAGCAGGTGAGTTCCTCAATACGTCGTATAATGTAGCAATTAATTCATGAAATAATTTTATTGATGGCGACACTGCCGCTCACGCCATAGAGTACGGTCGCCCCATTAGTTAAAAAACATGGGAACTCCGTTAGTTCCTCTCTTGACGCATTTTATATGTCTAGATACGTATTTAGTTAGGTTTTTTCATTAATTACGAAGCAAATTGACGTCACAATCAACGAGCGAAGTGATACAAATCTAAAAATTTTAACAAATATTATAAATGCGAAAGTAACTCTGTCTGTTTGTTACACTTTCACGCCAAAACTGCTGAACGGATTTGAACGAAATTTAGGATACAGATGGTCTCGACCCTGAAAAAGAATATTAGCTACTTTTTATTGCGAAAGGGGGGTCGTAAAGGGTTAAAAGGCGGGGTGATAAGTTATTATTCCACGCGGGCAACGGCTAGTAGTTTGATAAGTGGACGTGTGGTGTGTCAGGACGCCGAGCGCGGCGCGGGAGGCGGGGTCGCGGCTGCGGTACTCGTCGCCGGTGGGCGCGTCGCCCTCGCGCTCGCTCGACCACCCGCGCCACTCCGCCGCCGACGACTACCCGCCCTCGCACCCGCATCCGCACCACGTGCCCACCTACAACGGTACGTGGACGCATCCTCTCTCTCACACACACACACACACACACACACACACGTACACACCGACAAACGAGAATGTAGAGAGAACCTATCATTCAAACGTAGACGTGAGTGGTTGCAGTCACTCCCCAAACATTATAGTCTCCACTCTCTCCTTCTTTCTCACACAGGAATGTACGTAATAGTCGTATGTATATGCATACACTCACACACAAATACACACTTAAACGAACAAATACACACACACCCTGTTTCTTTTCCCACACTATACGACACATCTTGGTAGTTATGACAAATATTTTCAAAACTCTCATTCATGCTATCACAAGTCCTCTTTTAATAAACATAGAACACCAAATACACGAACATACCTATTCATTAGAAATAAGAAAACTTGTATTACATACATCTATGTTATGAACTTTCATCATGATATCTCTATTGTAGCTTCTACTAAAGTCCTATTTCTTAACCTTGATGTAACCGACTAACGAAGCACAAGTCCTTACCCCCGTCATGCCCTGTGGTTGTGAGATATTTTCTATTGAAAATACATCACAACCACTCATTCTAACGATGTCTCTAGCTAAATCTCGACTTATTTTGTTTCCGATAGTGCCTTCCTTGATTCATGTATCATTAACAGTATTATACTTTAAACATAGATATGATTATATTTCCAATATTACTCATCGGAAACAAAAACTATGTCTCATTCGCTATTAAATACGATATAGTCACAAGTGATATTTAATTTAAGTTTAATACAGCCAGAAACTAATTGTATACCTAATCAGTTTTTTAATATTTTAAGTGAGTTTCCGCGAATGGAAATCTTTTAGATGCCTTAATGTAGAGTTTTGATTGGTTACTTTTAGACGTATCATGTCAAAATGGCAATGTACAAAAACCAATATCATTGAAGTTAGACGGGACAGTCTACATCAAGCCAGCTAACGGATTTTTTCATGATAATCATATCTTTTTCGGAGTCAAAATGTTAGCACTTTTTTCTGGTTGTATTCCTATGTATGTTGAGGGACAGAGCTTAGCATGTTGACTGACCAGTGCGTCATGTTTGCAGTACATTCTTACTACATAGAGATCGTAGACCACGGTGAGTTCCCACCAGAGACTTATTCATCAGCCTTCTGCGATCGAACTTAAACCATGTCCATCGGTCGCGGCTTAGCAAAACGCCTTTATTTTGCTTGATCGATGAAATTTTTACATCCATGACGTCGAGTACATCTACGCTTTGTCTTTCATCGCATACATAATAAGTTACATTACTTAGTGTGTAAGTGGGAGCCGGGAGCACAGATGTTAAACATCATTTCATAACTGTCAATGTTCTTCTTCTTTCCTGCTCTTGCGTCTTCACTTGACTCGGGATAAGATACGAAGTGTTGTTTCAACTAGTTCTTTGAATGTCTAAGAAGTTGGAAGATTTGGGAACGTCTTAGATAAGTTTTTTAAAATGTTGTTTCTAGAAATTATCCTATAATTTCTTCTCAAGATGAAAAAGTATCGATCTTGGCTTCATTTTATCACGCTAGTGACAATGAGGTCTTGTAGAAATATCCAATATATCGCGTTTTGTGTGCGTCAGGTCCAATAATAAGTGGATTTGTTTTGACGAATGCTGTCAAGGTTGGACACACAACGCCATCTATCGGTTGTTCCATTTGTAAAAACCTCATTGAATGGATCTAGTTAAAACAACACACGTTCTTGTATTTATTTATGCTGGGTAACGCTGTGAGGCATTGAGCACCGTGAAGTGATGGGTAACTGTGACCGAGTGACGCGCGACGAGCCGCGGGCGTCGGCGCTACGGCCAACAGGTGAGGCTGCACGATGTCTTGTGTTGCGAACTGTACCACGGACGCCGCCGAAAATCATATTATGCAAATGTTACTTGAAAATATCCATAAGCGAATAGTAGAATATACTCTTGAATTTGAGATCGCACAAATTAGATATAACCCTAATTATATTTTTTAAAAGTTCCCTCTAATTGATATGTATGTTTCGTTCGAGGACAGAGTTGCGGTCCTTGCTACTCCGAAGGTAAAATACAAATATATTTCAGCAGTTGTCCAACCCTGTAATTTTATGGTATTGTAGCCGAGTTACTAACAAAAATAATTTCAATTGTAGTTTGATACCTTAACATTGAAATTGTCCTAAATGGAATCATACCTACTGTCGGATGTTCATTTATGAAATTAAAACTTAAAGTTGGCAATACATTTATCTATCAATCAGGCAACGAATGATTAGTTTCCGTCCACTGCTGGACGTAATCCTCTCATGCTGCGCCATCTATCCCAAACTATCCACATCTACTCATCGCCAGCAATCCTAGCGTCAGGCCAACAAGTGGTTTATTTCCTTGGTTCGCCGAACCGCAACTTAACTACAATCAGGCCATACCTACAGACTGACTAGGATAAAAAAAAGTCCAAGTCTGACATGCCTCGCCATAAACCATACCTTTACTTATTGGTTTGAGGAATTGAGGTGATATTACTAAAATCTATAGACAATTATGTTGCAAAATCTAAAGACAGCGGCGTCGTCCATGCAAAGCTTCTTATTTTGTAGTGTTTATTATGGTGCTTACAGCTTTTTATACTGCGGAGGTGCGGGGGACTATTTATTAATTATCATTTAATTTATAACATTTATTATGCTGTAATCTATCTTTTTCTATATATTTATTGTATGTAAATCGTATAGTTAAGTATTCTAGAGTAACCATCAGCACTATTCCTTACTAATCATTTTACTAACGATAACGAAGTAACTTTATCAGTATTAGTAAACCAATTTTTATTTAATAAAATCATTATTTAACTTAATACAATTCGACATTCACATTTTCACATGTGAAATATGATTTGATATAATAAAATATGATTTTTATTTCGACTATTTATCGCTGATATTGAATATTATTTTATGTTGCCGCTGTATTGTGAGCGTATCAGCATGTTTCGGGCAATCACATGATCCACATTTATTATCTTTTATTTCATTTGCAAAGTGAAATATTATGTGTTTGCCTGCCTCGTAATGTGCCGTCAGAAATCATGTGTATGTGAACTCCACAATTATTGGCGATTTCTCTCTCTTTAAAAATTTCTTAAAAGGTTTTGTTTTATATGTAAGAATTAATGAAATATATTTTTGAGAATCATGCTTTCTGACTGTACATTAATCTTACTGTACAACCTTCTACGCTTAGTTAAACTATGAGGCGTAAAAACAATCGATTTTATTTTTAATTAAATGTAAACCAATTTCAACATTATTTCATGTAATAATTGTAGACTAATTTTATAATGAATCAAAAAAATATGTCTAATTCATATGGAAGTAATTCGAGTGCCAAATAGTACACAGTTTTGATTTTCGTTCGATCAACTCGTACTACTCGAAACAGTTGAATATTGGCACCTCACTTGAACAATTTATTCGATCGGAAGCTAGCGTTGTGCCCATAGTCGGATGTAGCGTAGCGGGCGGGTGTACACTGTGGTGTGGTAGGCAGGTTGTAGCTCTGTGTGTGTGTGTAGCGGGGCACGCGCCGCGCCCGGGCTACGGGCTGCGCTCCAGCACGCTGCCCGCCGGCCTGCACCACAACGTGAGTCCAGGTGACGCCGGGGCGCGGCCAGCCGCAAGATCCTGATGTTGGTAGCGTTGCAATACACCGCCTTCCAATGATAACTAGCTCAAACTGCCCTAAACCTTGAGCTGCGAGTGAGTTATGACGTATCGATTAATATGAACTTCATAATTCATAAGGGCGTAAATGTGTAACATAATTTTTCGAAAAAGCAAACTACTAATAGAAGGATATTGTGGATGGACCGTATGTCCCCTGGTGAGTTTTAGTGTTAATTTAGGTTAAGGCTAGAAATATGCTAGAACTGTAAGTTGCGGCCGTCGACCTTGCCTTGGTACTTATTCATTTGTGTACGTTTTCAGGCAAGATAGTCAAGTCATGCTACGTTTATTATATCCACAACACCAAAAACGTACATAGATAATTTATTAACAGGAATGTTGTATAGTTGAAAATCTCATTAATGACTTGGCCCCGTCCTATTCGTATAATAGTATACATACACATCAACAGAATCTAGATTCTTTATGCCTAGGCATATTCCAACAATTTTCATTCAAACAGCTCAAGTTGAAGACCAAGAAATTATTTAATAATAAAATAGATTTCCCCATTTTATTTGTATTCTAGGGCATTGAACGTAGAACGTAGGTAGATTGTTAGAATATTCCCAAATTCTGTCGATGTGCGTATCTTTGTGTGAAATAAGCGACTTTATGAAGGATATAATATTCGAAGCCTCATTGCTTTGACACTGTGTTGACATGTGAGTATCTTGCATCGTCGAAGGCCGCAAGCCATAGGCTAAGCTAGTTGTAAGCGCTAGGTGGTAGGGCCAAGGGCTAGGGCTAGGGCGGCGCGGGCGGCTCGGTACAGTGCGCATGTTGCAGTGGTGTCGTCGCTGAGGAGCGCGCCGCGGCCGGGCTACGGGCTCGCCAACCGCTCGCACACCTTCTCCTCCAGCACCGCGGTGAGTGTCCAACCCCACGCTTGCACGACTAGACATGCTACAAAAGCATAGCACAGGGGCCGTTCAAGTATTTGGGCTTAGGGGGCAACTCTGGCAAAAAAACTCGGGCAGGAATTTGAAGATTTTTAGCTGGTCACTGTACTAACCTAACCTAACCTATATTTTTTTGTTTAAAGAGTTTAGTATGTAATATCATCACAAATATTTTGGTGGGGCTAAGTCTAAACACTGACCAGCTAAAAAATCTTTAAAAAATTTGAAATTCCTGCCCGAGTTGCCCCCTAAGCGAAGATTGTTGTCACTCTTCTTTTTCTTCTCAAAAGTAGAGCAAAGTTCTCTCCCCCCTCCAAACGTATTACTTGAACGGTCCAGACACATATTTTAGATTTTGCCAAGATTTTATAATTGTGGCTATTCCTATCTAATTTCAACAGAACATAAATTTACCAATTATTTAAAATTTAACATTAGGTAAATAACGTAAAATATAACATAACGTAATTATTAGAGGTAACAAGGTACACTGTGGTAAAAACCTAATGGGTATGGGTTTTTTGAAACGTGTACTCATACCTCACTGTCAGCTATCCTCCACAGTGCGCTGTGGCAGCAGTAAGTGCACTCTGTGTAATATTTATACGCTCTTAATTCTGACCATATTCCGAACCAAAACGACATTCCGAATCAGTGGTAAACATTCATAAGTGTTCTGTATGGACCTAAATTGAATAAAGAATTTTCATTTAATTCATTTATTTTCTGAGCCACAGAAATTAGCTCTGGAACAGTCGGAATTATAAGACCTTTTGAGCAAAATGTGTTTGAATGTCGACTAGATTGTTATTTTTTTAGAATTTCGTTTATTTCTTTATTGCCTTACACCCCCATAATTTTTAGGAATGATTGGATTTTTTTTATTATTTACTAAAATGTTATTTATATTGTATGATTAAATTACGTATAGCTATACTGAAAAGGCAAGTAAAACTTTTGTGTTTGTGTTATCATCATTTAGCATCAAAAATATTCTAACAATAGAATATTTACAAGCACAAAAAATAACTTTTTTTATGTGATAGGTAGCAGACGACCAGGCGGATCACCTGATGGTAAGCAATTGCCGCCGCTCATGGACACTTGCAACACCAGTGGAGTACCATTGGTTACACCAGTAACTGACTAATTTAATGCAAAAAATTAAATTAAAAACGCACTTAAGTACTACTTATAAAATTTTGAAGACTTTTTACGAAACTGTACAAAAGTTTTTTTACAAAATCCAACATTTGGATCGTATCAAAAGTTACGATATTTTTGATGCTAACGTATGTAGGGACATCAATAAAATTCAATAATTTTAAAGTGTGTGCGTTATGCGTATCCGCAGGGCGACTTCACATTCAGCGGGATGGGCGACAAGACGCATAGCACCGACTTCAGCAGCGGCAAGTCTGACAGTAAGTACTCTATTATAATTATCGTTTATTCAATATTCTACTATATAATAACTTCTGAATATATCACGGTGTATATCATTTATTGGCAAGAAGTACATACATACCTGTAATAATATAGATAGATACATGTTATAAGTTACTGTTTAATTTTATACTATGTATTTTTTATCTAGTTAGTCCTGTAACATATTTTATCTTTATTTGTTCCGGTTGAGTTTCGGGATTAAAGATAGATCTATGATTATTTACACTCAGGATTTTGAAAAGCAAACCGTGGAATAGTTTTCTGTAAGCGTATCCAGATATTTGGTGGTGTAAGCACCATAATGTATTGCTGTGATGTACTCTACGGAAGGCGATAAATTGTTTCTATAATGATACCTCTGTTTAATATTCGACTCAATCGGTCGTAGGCAAGGAACTATCTTTTGGTAGTCTTAGGACAGCACGCGTGAATTTAATAAATGTTTTGATAGAGTTTCCTTAGGAATGTGTATTATAATATTATACGTAACATACTTTCGTATCTCAGTAATGAGAATGTGAAAATGTTTCCGATGTCCGGATTGTCCTATTGAGTGTGTATTGTTGGTTGTGCGCGCAGTGCGGACGGACCTCTGCAGTAAGTAGCCGCGCTTCGCTTGCGGGACAGGGACGCCCGCCGCCGCCGCGCGTATGTGCGAGCGAGATACTAGCGCACGCCACGCGCTCGGCACCACACGCCACGCGCGCTTGTGCCTTATTCATGCGGCATTAGAGACTATATTTGTTTACTTATTTATATTCATCTTTTGTTGTATTTATATGATCACTATTTGGTTAGGTTAATCAATTATTATTTTTACACCTTCAATATTGTTTCCGAGCTTACTGTAATGTTTTTACATGTTAAATATGTTATTCTGATACATGTGAGCTTGATCGATATGAGCGTCGACACCGCACCACTGTCTCATCATGCCACTACACACGGCCTGTAGTTGAACAAAACATCAGTAGATACCAATATCCACTTTGGCCCTAACCTACCGTTTGAGCCTACACTACGGTTAAGTCGCCGTCCCTAAGCATGACAGCTGAGCTTTAAACCTAGTTTGGTAATTCGATAATTCCACAACATTCAGTACTTTAGCTATAAAATTTCAATAGATTGGCCCGAGTGATATTCAATTATTATTTTTGCTAAGCTGTTACGTAATTCACCTGTAATTTTATGTATTTCATTTTGATATTTGCTAGCAAACATAAATTCGCGCATAGTTGACTATAAAACCAGTGACACAATTTCTACAAATAATTTTCTTCAACCCTGCAGGCCTATTCCAATGGACCACACACCATTTACTGTTTAACACCACTGCTTGCGTTACATAATTACATAAATGTGTTCGTGGTTTGTATGTCAAATGTCTGACCCATAACAATGCTCTCTGTTCCAGTATCTGCCGGCTCTATAACTGACGTGGACAGAAGTGCTGTGGTAAGTCATTGGAGTTATTATACAAGTTTCGAATTAATTGTGACTTTATTTAAGTTATCCGGTAGCATTTTAAAACTAAACATGTGAGTCATTCTGTCTCTTTTGTTAGGTTTCTTCATTATACCCATAGGACCGTTCAAGTATTGCCTACGCATCGATGGGGTGTACTTTTTATCGACCCTTGATACTATTATTTATTTATCCCTAATAGTGGCTCGCCCACACTTCTTTCGGGACCAAAGTTTGCTTCGCCAATAGATGGCGATGTATGTCGGTTAAATCGCGCTAGTGTTTCGTGTTTTCAGGTTACCTATAAGCCTTAATTCTCAATTCTTTATTGCATACCATATGAAGTTAAAGCCTCGTCGTTTCACTGCAGACCTCTTTATAAATAGTAATAGTATGGACGGAAACCGAAATATTTATCATTTTCACCATCTCGTATCGTCTAGGTGTAGTACAGATCCAGGTCAACGGATGAGGTTGCGTGTGAATTTATTTATTTATATTTATGTATGAACTCTCGTCTCCTTAGACGACGGAGGGGGGCGTGGTGGTGCGCGGCGTGAGCACGCTGGGCGCGATGGCGCGCGGCGGCGCGGGCTCGGGGCTGGGTGTGGGCATGGGTGGGGCATGGGCATGGGCGGCATGGCGGGCGGCACGGGAGGCGGCGGCGTGCGGCGCTCGCTGCCCAACATGGCCACGTCGCACCTGCTGCACGAGCCCGCCAAGCTCTACCCCTACCACCTGCTGCTCATCACCAACTACCGCCTGCCGCCCGACGTCGACCGGCTCAACCTCGAGGTACCGCATACGCACTACGCTATTGTCCGTGACAAATCATAAGTTATTATAAGTTACACCGATACCTCCGCAGAAGTCTCGAATTTAAATAATCTTAACCGATCGAGACGGTCAGTTTTCGCGTGCTAAACATGACAATTTCTAATTGGTTGATGCGTGCGGTGGTTCATGCATGTTCGGTTGCTACAGCGACCGCGACACTCGACAGTCATGAATAAAATTGTACTGTAATACCTATAATGAGTGAGATAGCACTACTCACTGGATTTTTCTGAATTGGCATCTTAATGTAACGCAATAAAGTCTGTATTTCAACAGCGTTCCCGATCGTAATCGATCGGCTAAACTTACACTCTTCTACGTAGATGAACATCGCCGATGACTTATAAACGTGGTACACCTGTACTCGCCTCTTTTTTTGAATATGCGCAAAACGCTACGCTACACTACGCTCCAGAATATTTTGAAAAATTGTGATTGCATTTACTTTCAGAGGCACCTGTCGGACGCGGAGTTCGAAGCGATCCTGCAGATCGGGCGCCAGGACTTCTACCGCCTGCCGCAGTGGCGCCGCAACGAGCTCAAGCGCCGCGCGCGCCTGTTCTAACGTGACCCCCCACACTCCCCTCATACCCCCCACACTCCTCCCCATACCCCCCACGCGACGCATCACAACCGCCGGGAGCGGCCGGGTTTACATGTCACTATCGGTCCGTCTTAATGCTTGATCTATCCATTTTGTAAAACCACTAAACTCTGATTTTCAATCATGTGGAGTAAACTGACAAATGCAAATGTCAAGTTTTAACATTTGGCATCTGTCGAATTGAGTGATAATGTATGGGGATGACACATCGATATCTGTCAGTTTACTCCACATGATTAAGAACCTGAGTTTAGAGTTCGTTTTAATTTCAGTCGTGAGAAACAATTATGATACATTTCTTCCAACTACGTGGAAGTAGGTAATTTTTCCATCTGTGAAAATTTACCATGATCCTTTGCTTTGATGCAATATTAAAAGTGTATTCCGCATAGTTAATAACATAACGACACAGTGTACATTATGTATAATAATAAAATAGGTTGGTCGTTTCAATTGTAACGTTTTTGGTAGTTTACTGGAAATAGATTAAGCATTGAGACGGGCTGTATGTACTTTACATCACTTATCTGTAAGTTATAAAGGTTTGATACTCTATGTATCACATGCTAGGGGCAGACAGTGCTGATGTCAGATGTCGAATCGACTTTATTGGTTACTATTGTAATACTATTCGACATATTAAAGAGCGAAAGATACTACTTAAAGATTTTACAAGTCTATGTATGTTACATAGAATTTTAAAATGATTAACTTTCGCGGTGCTTTTTCTAAAAACTATCATCTTCAATCTACAAATTCGAAATTGATTAAAATTATCATAAATATAATGTTAAGGCCACGAAGGCAGCCCTGAGCTCGTACTGAGCGAAGTTAACATCGCACTAGTCGCTGATGCGACGCGACCGCTGGTCCTTCGAGCGGGATTTTCGTCAACTCGATGCTGTTATAGTGATTGAATGTTTTCTCTAAATGTTAATCGACGCACTGAAGATAATTTTACTAGGAAAATATATAAATAAAGTTGATTTTGTCAGTGCTGTCGGATATCGAGGACGACATAATGTTATATGATTGTTTTATCGCGGGGCGATTGCTGTCAATTGTAACTCTTTGATTTTTTTAACATGCCATGTTAATAATGTTCAGTGTTGTTGTTGTATGTACACTGTGTATGTGCGATATGTAACGAGTAGCAACTGACAGCGGCCGGCCCGCCGACCGCGCCGGCGCCTGTCGGCGACTGTCGGTGACATAAGCATAATTTTACTATTTACTACAATTTTACCGTTATTTTATTTTATTCTAATGTCTACGTTAGTGCAACTAAGTGCTACCTTTTATAAATACGACTTCTTTTTATTTTATTTAAATAATATAGTGATGATATTATAATAACTACTACACATAATAATATATTTAATTTAAATTAAAGTATATGCGGTGTGATTATTGGCGGTACTGTGTCAAGTTCATAGAGCTTGGTGTATAACTGTGCGCGCGCGACGTGCGCCACGCCGGCGCCGCGCGGGCAACCAACAATGCTACAGCTGTAGGTTTTAATATTTTTTTTTACATCTGGTCGAAATCCACAACTATAAAATAAGACTAGAGCCTTTTGAATAATAATTAATCAACGTACCAACACAAGTTTCGTTCATGAAGAGATATAATGTGTCAATAAAGTCATGAAATTAATCGAGGGCGCCACTGCCGCTTTGTCATAGAGTGTACGATAACCCATGGGTTAGTTATAAGGAATCCGGTTTAGACTTTTTGACCATTATATTGTGTGTTTCAGTTCTTGTGTTTTGTGTTCGGGTCCTCGCTAGTTTCGTACTGGTTTTAATTTAATATCGAAAGATTCTTTTGAAACTATCCGATATGAAATTTAATACTGTTAATGAATGATTTGTTGGTATGGTTGTCTCGCCGGCGCCGTGCGAGTTTAACTGTCGATGCCTTCAGGCCACGTCGCGCTTAGTGAGAACCAAATATATTATGATTCGTAAGAGACCTTATTTTGCGTTAGAGTAAGTCGAGAGATAGGCTACCGCTGCGTTAGGCGCCCGCCAGTAGGGCGGCTCATTGTATGTATAGAGAGTTGTAGGAACATTGACGCGATCAAATCGAGTGCTATACGAGTTTAATGTGACCGGCACGTCTGCAGCTACGCGTTCCAGGTGCTAGGTGTCCGAGCGACCGGCCGGCTTTGCCACCGTAGATATGACACTTTTGCTTTACTTACCTTCCGTACGAGGCGCCCGCAGAGCGCGAGACATGTTCAAATGAAAATAAACTTTATTGGCAGCTGAATAGAGATCCATTTATTCGAAACAAAATTACCTCTTCATCAACATACCTAGCGCTCTGTGTGTGCCTTCACACCTTTAGATTATACCACTGTACACATGTGAATGTTCCTAAACTAATGCTAGTGTGTGTGTGTGTGTGTGTGTGCGAGTGTGCGTGAGACCCGTCCGGTCCGCCTGCTGACCGGACGCCGGTCGGCCGGGGACGGGACAGGTCGCCCCGTCATTGTTTTTAATTTTATTATAGGCAGATAATATTTTTGGTTGCAATATAGTTGGATAAAAATACATGACTTAGATTTTTTTCATTCGGCATTCGGGCGGCTTATTTATAAAATGTAATAGAAGTAAGGTTATGTTTAAGATTAGATAGTTTTGAGCCATTCATAGAAACCGCCATGAGATCCTAAAGAAATGATCAACTTACCTATTCATCGTTTTAATTTTTAAAAGTGTAATCGCCATTTTGAATTCTTACGTCAAGTTTCCGCCATTTTGTGACCGTTAGATTGAAATGTTTTCATGTTTGCACAAGTCGGTTGGTGAGTGGTCTCGTGGCGGCTTCTGCGGATGGCTCGGAGAAACAAATGAGATGCCTAACTCGTTACCACTAGTGAAGTCCCGCGCGAGCCCGCCGCTGTCCTCTGACGCCACGGAGGGGAAACGTTCTTAAATCAACTTACATGGACATATTTAAATTTCAAAGTAGGTATATTATAGATAAAATCCAAATTTACAAATTTGCTTTGGCCGCTGGCAGAAACAGGACCTCATAAGGTTTCACATTTAGGTATAACACGGTTTCTATCCTTTTTTACAGAAAAAAATATATAATGGAAATATCAATCACATACCATTTTGCACATTGTATGTTTAGTTTACTAACAAATTAATTTATTTAAGGGGAGTAGGATATAATTTTCTCAAAGCAAAGTTGTGATCAAGCGCTGGCACGCTTGAAGAAACAATTGATTGAAAATTTAAAATTATGTTTCTTTTAATTCTTGGTCAATAATTGAGCTATGCAAAGCGTACGAGACAGAGCGGCGGCTGCACTCACGCCATCACCGACGCACGGCCCATAACTAAATCTGTATAATAAACGACAGCGAACGATATGTAAAATGCACACAAGTTCAATTACATTTAGGTTTAAAATTGTATTCTAAATAACCTTTTGGAGAGTAGTTAGATTCGGTCGATATTGTTCGTGTTTGCGTGGAAGTTTTGTCCGCGATTACCTTTATAATGGATTCCAAGGGAATACGACGCAGCATTTGCTTGTAATATACATAAATAGTAAACATTTACAATATCTCTTTATAAATGGAATATCTAAAACGGCTAGTTAACGTAACGTTTATTTTCTACTTTTTATTTGTAATGGAGCAATGATTACGTGTTCATCATTGTCTGTATACGAAGTTCCGGCACATCGGCAGTCCTTGCCGCTCCCAGCCATCGAGCCGTCGATATGCAGAGGTCATTCATTCAAATCTGAGCTTCCACCACACTCGGTGGTGCCGCCATATTGGTAGGAACTGAGTCATTCATGGCCGTAAAAGTTTACTCAAATGAACCTTATAGCCTTTCTTGGTGTTTTTCGAGTAGTTGTTGCAATAATCCTCCCTAATACTGCTAGGCGCGGCTGAGGGCGCGCGATGCTCCGGCGCAGCGAGCGAGTGCGTGAGTGTTCTAAATTATTTATGTCGTAACTATGTAGATGTATATAGAGTTTATTTTGTAATAATGCTTATATGTATGTATGACAGAGAATATTATAATTAACGCCCGCGCAGGCGCTCACTTTATATAATATATATTATTATAAATAGTTTTTAATAATTATTATTACATTGTGGCAACTTGAGAGTCGAGTGAAAGGAATTTTATCAGTGATTTTTAAAGTGGAGACTATGCTTTTGAAGTAATAAAAATTGCATTTCAAATTAAAAGTGTATTTATCTTTATTTAACCTTCCAATAAGTAGGTATTCCTCCTTATCGATAATTAAGTGGCCATTTACGTTAGAGACTGGGTTGCAATCGCTGACAAATAGTTACATAAAGGTATCTAATACAACTTAATGTTATTTCATTCCCGTCGGTGTTATAATAATATCAAATGAAGTAAAACATTTTATACCTACACGACTGTCCTCCTGAAAAATGTAGGGAAAACAAAAACTTTTTATTTTCGAAATAAACCAGTTCAATTTTATTTTAGCTTCATACAACTTATTTTTGGCACAATCTTGAAACCGAAAATCGTAGGCGCTTCGAAAACATTTGAAGTTTACAAATGTTCAAGCTACAATCCTCGTCGGGGTACCTTTATACCTCCGGAATCTCATAACGACTATTTCTGAGATTTGGCATGTCATAGCGACTATTTTCATGACTATTGAAACCTAAAATAATTCGGTACACCTTAACGTTTGCTTGCACCAGAAATGAGGATTACAGCTTGAAGTTATGTACCTACCATTATGAGGCAATAAATATTATGATTATGATTACGAGTAAGTTCAAGCCATAATGTTTAGTAACCTATAGCTATAACGTCGAAACTAAAATGCAACTTTTTTTTTTACTTGTACGACTATTTCAGGACTATTTTTTGGCATTATCGAAATTAGTTTTCATTGAGATTTCAACTAAGAGGATTACAGCTAGAAGCACACATAATCGCCATTAGATATATTGGAAAAGTATTTGGTCACGTTGCCTGGCTCCATATATCTCATGGCGATTGTACAGACTAATAAAGAAGGTACTGATTTACACATTTTAGTTTTTTAAACATCGAGAAAGCTCAGATGCAGCGAGCGCGCTGGATCCTGGTCAGCGCGTGTAGAACTGATAATACCGGGACAAGCAGTATCCTTGCGCCATGTTCCAAATTGTGGAATAATCTGCAAGCGATACACACATTCATCGACATTTCATTTCCTCTTTCTGACATAATGCGGCATAAAAGAAAAACAGTGCTGGTGGTCACAGCACAACCTGTACAATCCAGACCCGCGCAGGGTATGCGGGTTTTTCAAAGCTACCTACTTAATGTTTAAAAATAAACGTTTTCCATCTGAGAAGGACCACTTGAACATTTAACTATTCCCAAAAGAATGTATTAGTGTTAGAAAATATTTTGTAAACCTTTTTATATAGCACTTTGATAAGTATGTTTACTTTTATATATATAAAAACCTACGCACTTGGTAGGTATGCACTCACACTGCATGTCGCCGTAGGACTCGTCGCACATGTCGCGCAGTATGGTGCAGATTGTGTTGTGGTAGAACCACCAAAAGCAAATCAGGTCTGGCCTGTGAAAAGCAACGTTAAAAAATATGGCTTGTAATACATTTACATCAAGGACACATACAGAAGCATGCTGGATGTTTTATCAGATGTTATTGCGGACAAACAAGCGAACGGCAAACTTGATCGTATAGTGACGATAACCGCCCATCACTCGTGGACATCTGCAATACCCGCTAGCCATCACAGATGCGTTGAAAATAAAATTACCTACTTATAATAATTTAATAAGTATTTTTATCACTGGCCGATAAACGAATCCTGTTCCAAAACTTTCAGACTGAAGTGCGATCTAAATGGGCAGTTATGTAATCCCAGTAAGTAATTCAAACCTACTTGGCTTCTAATTCTCATAAACGAATGATTTTAAACTGTCCGGCAGAGCCAAATGTGTCTGGATCTTGGCACCCCTTTAGATTTCACTGCTTTTGACTATGAACTCAACAAACAAGGCCTACCTTAAGTACAATTTCATTTCATTATTTTGACAGTTATCTTGGGATAATACTGACTTGACAGCTTCCCAACACTGGAGCAAGTCGAAGAGGCAGTCGCTGGTGTTGTAGGAGCCGCGGTTGGACATATCGAACGTTATGTTCTGGAAGGTCAAGCTTGGGTCCTCGAACCACTGCGCGCGCGCGCCGCCGACCAGCGCTGTGAATGAGAGGCTTGGTGTAGTCTATAAGCAGCGCCTGCGCTATTTCACCAAGTGTATAAAAGATTGGCATCGCCACACACAGTGTTGCGGTGACCACAGGCAGCGACAATCGCTACCATCACGTGATCACCCTGTTCGTGTGCGATCTGTCGCAAAAAAAAATCAGGTAAAAAAGAAAAGATTTCAGGTAGGTAGGTAAGTAAATCTACTTACAAAATATAATAAAAATTCCGCATAATGCAGATATCGCTAAACTGAGATGCGACGCCTTCATCTTGTGGCTGCACCTGTCAGTCTGCGAAACACCTAATTAATGAACGATAAATTACTTCCACAAGTCAATAGTTACGCTTATTATCTTTCGATCGCGACATTAAACTCTCAAGCTACCGAGAATACCTACTTACAAAACTTAGGGATCCACAGTAGGTACCTATTTATTGTTACGCGGTACGCCGGACATACAACTTATTGTTTGTAATGTAGGTAAGCGCTTTAACTACATACTAAGAATGTTGGAACATAAACATCTTTCATTCTAAATTTTGCGGCAGTTGCTTTGTAAGCACACTGCCGCAACTCAGGCAAGCCGCATGCATGTTTGCCACCGACGTCGTACGTCGATACAATCGATAAAAAGTCATCAACTCGATAGTGTAAATCGATTCATCATAATTGAACAGTGACATTTTAATCGATTAAAAGTCATAAAATTAATTTTATCGATAGTATAAATCGATTAAAGATATTCAATTGAATAGATTTGACATTTGATTCTATTGAATAGTCATTGTATCTTATCTGTGGTAACTAATTGCAGACTGTCGCGCGTGCTTGTAAGTCGCGCTTATGGAATCAATTTTGATTGTTCTAAATTTCGAATGACTTGTGACGAAAATAGTGTA
This sequence comes from Cnaphalocrocis medinalis, assembly GCA_014851415.1. Lineage (NCBI taxonomy): Eukaryota > Metazoa > Arthropoda > Insecta > Lepidoptera > Crambidae > Cnaphalocrocis > Cnaphalocrocis medinalis. The sequence continues at coordinate 8,404,470 of CM026298.1, read as the reverse complement.
GTGAAAATGATATTGCTAATTCGGTAAAAAAAGGCATAACCCCATAGTTTAATATAATCAGTGTTTATTTTGTGCTAAGTGTCAGTATTCAGTGAGTATTATGAACTCTGAGGACTATGAAACCCTCCCGAACAGCCAGAACTTCACCACACACATGACCGCTGGAGCGATAGCGGGGGTGATGGAGCACTGCATCATGTACCCGCTCGACTCCGTGAAGGTAAGCCGCGCGGCCGGGCTCGGGGGCTGCGACGTCCCCACAACCTAACCTAATCGAGAGATGACAGTTCTGTCGGCTGTCCTATTACGCCACCAATTGACCGAGGTTATGTAAAAACCAAGTTTTCCTGAGATTCTAAACTCCTCGTTCCGAGTTTAATAAGTAGATATAAACTATTCCCTCTGGTCATAAAATTTCGATCTGCCATATAAGATGCTCTATCTACACTCAACAACAACTCAATTTGACATGATGTCTTATTTTTTGTACTCACTTGTACCCTGTATTCTTATCTTATTTCATAATACATTTGTACGAAAAAATCTAATTGGGATCAAATTCCATGTATTTTATTCTATTTACTATTCATCTACATGTAATTGTAAATTGTGTATTGATCTAAGTGACCAATTTGGTTCTGGATATTGTATCCAGTCTTGAAAGGCAATAATTGTTTCTAATTTAATGGTGTTAATAATGTTCAGTGTGCAGTTATTTGAGACTAGCTAGACTAACTTCTGATGTATAAGCTATATTGTGGTAAAGTTTCATTCAAATCCATTCAGTAGTTTTTACATGAAAGAGTAACAAACATCCATACATCCATACTTAAAAACTTTCGCCTTTATAATAGTAGTAGGATGTGAAGGCATATAACCTAAAACACATGCTTGTTTACATGCCCGCAGGCTGCAAACTTGTGCCATGCTGTGTTATTCCCACTCTACCTTCTAGTAAACACCAATGATGACAGAAATTTATCTTTAAACAACATGATTGGTTACTGTGAGGATTTTGTAGTTCTTGAATGAGTTAAGAAATTTCCTATATGAAAGTATTTTATTGTTTTATGGAATTTAATTAAAGTAATATTGTTGTCACCAGTGTATTTATTGTGGATGTTGCAATCATTCAATTTTTTTTCAAGTAATAATTTGAAAGAACAAACAGCATAAAGATTTGTTATTTATACCCAAGTTTTAAAAAAACATTTTGTTGTACCTATTATAATAAGGGTCTATATCGACGATACTAGCGCCGCTAACCTATTTACACTAATTGTGGCGAAAATATCTTAAAAAATATCAAATTTTCGCCACAATCAGTGTAAATAGGTTGGCGGCGCTAGTTTCATCGATATAGCCCCTTAAGGGTTTACTAGAACTACTTTAAACTTGGTACTTACACACTGATAGCTTGGTACTGACAAACCCATTATACTTGACTTATACAGAAAAGTATTTAATTCTCCTGAACTTACTTATTTTTATATAATTAAAAGTAGTGGACATGAGATGTTAAATAATTTTTCTATTATACAAACATAAGTTATATTCTTTTTATGTGTTAGGGCTTAAAAACAAGCCATTACATTGTACTAACATAGTGCTTGGGTTTTGAGCTTTTCTGTTTTTTTCTGAGCTCAATATTTCTGAGATGGTGGCAAGTTTAGTTTTTGTTTTTATTATGAGCCACAAAAATACAATATAAATTGAGCAATTTTCCTAAACATCCACTGTTCTAATAGTTAATTTAATTCTGTTCAGAAAATTCTCAGTGTCAGCCCGAAGTCTGGAAGTTGGTCCGTGCCTCGGAAAGCATGTTAAGCCAAAAAAAAAACCCAGTTGGTTAAATTTCCAGAAATTATTTTAACTTTATTCCTATCTACCATTCTATAAAAAATAACTATTAGAGATGTAAGTACTGGTGGGTTGGTCTTTTTAGACGCACAAATAAAATCTTGAAAATGTCACTTAAATTTGATTCTATCGAAATATTATTCCTACTAAATAATTATAAGTAGGTAGGTAATTCAGTATTTACGTTTTCCTCAACATGGTGACTTTTTTAAAGTAACTAAAAAATTATAATCATACATACTTAATATATATTTAGTTAGTAATTATAACTAATTCTTTCAACTAAAGTATGAACATTTATAAATATTAACAATATCTTGTGAAAGTGGCTAATAGTATTCTGTATATTTCATCAAATTATTTCAGTTCAACATATTAGTACAATACAATTATTAAATAGAAAATTTTCAAAGCCTTCAAGCATGATTGCTCCTAGATTTCCAGATCCAACTAATCATGCATACTGTTGCTATAAATTATTAAGTTCATAGATCACATCCTATAGAAATCAATTTATTACATTAAAGTAGTACCTCATTTATAAATGTAATACTATATTGCATTTTGAATGATTTTAATCATATTTATATAATGCAAAATTGTGATAGCATAGCCTTAGATAAGGAAGTAGTCGGCCTTATTGGACTGCTGCCAGCAGACCTGCGTGGCCCAGGCCGTGTCGCAGTCGTCGGCGCCGGTCTTGGTGCCGCAGGCGCGCAGCTTGTCCTCGTTCTTGTGGCGCAGGTCCTCGGGCAGCAGCGCCAGCACCGCGTCCAGGTCCACGGCGCCCTCCGACATCATGCCCGACGTCTCCATGAGGCACTTGATGTAGCACTTGAACTTGCCGTCCGTGAGGCTGGTCAGGTCGGTGCCGGCGTTCACCTTGTCCACCGCGCTGAGGTCCGCGCCCGTCTCCTCGCCGCAGTTGTCGTGCAGCATCTTGGCCAGCTCCGCCATCTCCTCGTCCATGCCCCGCGCGCCGCCCAGCGACACCACCAGCACCATCAACCACGCTGACCTCGACGCCATATTTACTGAACCGATGCTACTGGACTGTTCGGCAATTAGGCCGTCTCCTGGTTTTATATCATCATCTCAATGTCATCATGATCGCATCGCTTTGCCAGTACGCGTTTGTCACTTAAATTACACACTTTAGCTCACAATTAAAATGCTTGTTTGTACGGAGCGGGTGTGTTTTACGATTCTTGTTGAAACTGTAATTTTGCACAGATATTGCCGAGTCATCAGTTAAAATGACCAGGCTGGATGCTCGTGTATTTTTTTATTAGTAGCTGAAATTGCAGGGTTTTAACTGGTGTTTTGTGTCAAAATGTTTTTTGAGGTGTCACTTCTGTTAAGCACTTAATGCTAGTTTGGCGACGAGGATATTACGTTCCTATTATTAGCATATACACATACGCATACACTTGAATCAGTTTCGCGCGGTAATTTGGGCGATTGGATGAAGGGAAGGGAACAAGGATTCCAGGGATGGGACAAAATGAATATCTGTTTTCACAATGCTTAAAACCAAGCATCCGACTAAAGGTCCTACAACGAAAGCAGCCCGTAACGAACGACAATAAACCAGTCTCATCTGGCACAGCACGTGTGTGAAAGAGACAGGGATATATATTCAGTTCCGTTGTAGATCCTCTGCTCGCGTTTTCTAATCTACTTACTAAACTGCTATTTGTATGTGATTAAAACAAGTAGCAATCTCTCCATGGGGCTGCTCCATCAATTTACGATCGGCGTACTACAAAACTGGATTCTCTAGTTTCTCACAAATAAACGAGGAACTGATGGATGTCTTATGGCAGAAATGTGGTGATCAGCTAGGCCCGGCTAGGGGTCGATTCCCATACTGACTAGCATGTTTATTTTTTGTTATAAACCCAAAGTTTCTGATATCTGAAACTGTACTGCTATACATTCGAAATCTTTCTCTTTACTTTTTTCTATTATTTAGCCGTGGACCTATTGACATGTAGGATTTCACAAACCAAGCGTTGCAAATTCTGAGCTAAGATTACGTGACTCATAATATTATATTTTGCAATTTATTATAATTAATTTGTACTTAAGTCAAGTATTCAAGTCCTTGGCAGAAATAGAACATCGATAGAGAAGGACCGCAAGCGCAGGTGGTGACTCAGGATATCAAATCATACACTACACACAACTAACTAACTAAATGTATACAAATGTGACATTCGTTTTGCCAATGACGTTCTGATTCATGCGCTTATTATCACGTCTAAATGAAAACCATTGCTCTAGCGCCGCGATCGGCGGCTTGCAACGCTCTAGAGTTGCTCTACCTGATGGCAAGCAAATGTTAGTTCTAAAAGAATCCCACTGCTTCCTCTCAAATCAACCAAGAATCTACTGTTTAAGATGGCTAGTGCATAACACAATTGGCAAAGGGAATTTTACACACATTTATTCTTACACAAGTCAATAGTTGAAAGACAAATATCAGACGATGTTGATGTCTTGAGACTTGTATGTACTTACAACCATAATAACTCGGGACATCCAGATCTATCAAATATCTTCAATCGACTTTCAACTTACTTCCATTTGGTTGAATATATTTTACTTGGTTGGATGCTGTGTATTTAGCCGAGGTGTTGTTTGCAGACGCGGATGCAGTCGCTGCGCACGGCGCACAACAGCACCATCGCCGAGACCTTCCGGCATATGGTCAAGCGGGAGGGGCTATTAAGGTAACATTTTCTTCATACTTCTGATGAATTCTTACCTCGTAACTTACGCAAGTGACGTTCCTATCATCAGCGTCTAGTCTAGATGGATGGCGGTATCTTTTCACGAAATCTTCTACCACGTAACTTAGTTTTGATGATCAGCTGGGGTTAAACAGGTAAAGGATTGCAATTGTGTTGCGCGTGTCTATGGGCGGCGGCAATCGCTTACTATCTTGTGATCCGCCTGCCCGTTTGCGATGTATCAAATGAAAAGTTTAGCTACAGCGGTAGGTTATGACGTGAGACCTGCCTTCAATTATTTGTTTCCTCTCAACTCGCAGATGTTAATGAAGCTTTGCACTTTCTTGCAAAAAATCACTACATTCGTGTTCATCACATCAACACGGGTGGAAGGCAAATCAAAATTTTACCTACTTGGAAATATCTCTAAATCTGGCGATTATATCGCCACACGCCGCTAAGTGCTATCAGGTGATACGGACTCTACGGGGCGGAAACAAATAATCTTCGATACTATCCATCCATACGTGCATTTAATAATGTCTTCAACCAAACTTAGGGAAACATAAATCAAGGGCTTGTTATACATGAGATTTGTAATGTGTAGATAGTGAATGAATGCATTTCCAACTGTTACTGCAGGAAAAACACTCGACAATGTACGTTTTAAAAGACTAGTCTATTCCAAAGATAAATCTTGTCTCTCTGACATATACGACAAACTATAAAATATTAGTTTTTTTATTCATTATACCCCGAAACAAGAATCTTTGCCGTAGTTAATGTAAATAATCTATTAATTTGCGGAAAATATTTAGAAAACGTGCAAGTATTTGCGAATTCTAATAAACTCTGAAAAAATAGCAGATTTCAAAGCCGACCGCTAAGAAATCTGAAGTATGCCGTAATTAATTCTCTAGTAAACTCCTTACATTCTTGCCAAAAATTTAATGGTGAATGAATAGATTCTATTCCACAAGACAATATCTTACTTTTCTTTAATATCGTTTTTACAAATATAAATACTATTAGAGAGGCCTTGACTACCCTTGTATGTTCGGCATCATCATCATAATTGTATCAGAATGATGTGAAATATTTAAATTCGACTATAAAATCACTGCATGTTATCGAGATAGCATGTGATACGCAAACATAGTGAACTGGCAGTAACTGAAACTGCTTGCAGATCTGTGGGTGCATATGATACTGTCGTTTTGTCATTGGTTTATATGATAAAGCGCTGTAGTGTTCCATGATTCAACTTGCGATATTTAAACAACTTCTGTAGCGTTTAATCTCGTGATTTTTTAGTTGTAACTCCAGTCTCACTTAATATTAGTTTATCATTTCCCGGTTTCTGAGAAAAGCTGTCATTTCATGATCCAGGATTTAAGTCTGTTAATTAAAGTGAAGTTTGGGTCCAATTTGGTTTGTTAATAAAGCCAATTAAACACTGATACCATTCCGTCACTTGACAACCGTTTTATCTTTTACGTCGTCAACAAGTATATTTTTACATGCATTTAGATAATGTGCGTTCTCGAAATTTAATCCTGTCTATTTGTAATGACGTTTTTGTAATTTAGAGTTTTATGTAAGAATGATAAGTATTCTAATTCATGCTCTGACGCTACTCAGGTATCGTTTGTGAGCTGCGAAAACTTTTATCAAGATGGACTATATGACTCCTTGATACAATCCGGAAGATAAGATAAATTTCTAATTGTTTTGTGATATATCTTCTAATCAGGTTTTATGTCCTTATATTAAAGAAAAGTTATTATTATTGCAGAAAAAGTAGTAAAAGCAAACAGATGGCGTCACGTGGAGTTATCCTTTTCGGACTTCGGACCGTCCTTATGTCAGAGATACATAGCTTATTTTTGCACTGCGGGGAAGTAACGCGACCTGACGCCGTCTGTATATAACTTATCATCTGTTATCAAACAGTAATATACAAAATTGCCTAGGTTTTGATACACTGGCTGGAGTATTGGATGAGGGATTAAAATGCAACATGAATGTATGGCATATTCACGGTTATCATCACGTCATAATATGTCTGGTTGAGTTAGTAACGCGTAACGCGGTAATGACGCGATTGATAAAAGAGCTCAAACATAGCTTACATAAACGTCGTTAAATGTAAACACTACTTCAAATTAAGAAGATTGACAATTTTCGAGACAACACATACGTGACTGTTGTACCGTTTTATCTAAAACAAATTGTTCCTATATATAGTGTGTGTATACTATATGCTACTGATCGTGTCTTTTAATTTTTTATTAGTAGCTGAAATTGCAGGGTTTTAACTGGTGTTTTGTGTCAAAATGAATTTTGAGGTGTCACTTCTGTTAAGCACTTAATGCTAGTTTGGCGACGAGGATATTACGTTCCTATTATTAGCATGTACACATACGCATACACTTGAATCAGTTTGCGCGGTAATTTGGGCGATTGGATGAAGGGAACATGGATTCCAGGGATGGGACAAAATGAATATCTGTTTTCACAATGCTTAAAACCAAGCATCCGACTAAAGGTCCTACAACGAAAGCAGCCCGTAACGAACGACAATAAACCAGTCTCATCTGGCACAGCACGCGTGGGAAAGAGACAGGGATATATATTCAGTTCCGTTGTAGACCCTCTGCTCGCGTTTTCTAATCTACTTACTAAACTGCTATTTGTATGTCATTAAAAACAAGTAGCAATCTCTCCATGGGGCTGCTTCATCAATTTACGATCGGCGTACTACAAAACTGGATTCTCTAGTTTCTCACAAATAAACGAGGAACTGATGGATGTCTTATGGCAGAAATGTGGTGACCAGCTAGACCCGGCTAGGGGTCGATAACCCAAAGTTTCTGATATCTGAAACTGTACTGCTATACATTCGAAATCTTTCTCTTTACTTTTTTCTATTATTTATCCGTGGACCCATTGACATGTAGGATTTCACAAACCAAGCGTTGCAAATTCTGGGCTAAGATCACGTGACTCATAATATTATATTTTGCAATTTATTATAATTTGTACTTAAGTCAAGTATACAAGTCCTTAGCAGAAATAGAACATCGATAGAGAAGGACCGCAAGCGCAGTTGGTGACTCAGGATATCAAATCATGCTAACACTACACACAACTAACTAAATGTATACAAATGTGACATTCGTTTTGCCAATGACGTTCTGATTCATGCGCTTATTATCACGTCTAAATGAAGACCATTGCTCTAGCGCCGCGATCGGCGACTTGCAACGCTCTAGAGTTGCTCTACCTGATGGCAAGCAAATGTTAGTTCTAAAATAATCCCACTGCTTCCTCTCAAATCAACCAAGAATCTACTGTTTAGGATGGCTAGTGCATAACACAGGGCATGCCGAAATGGGCAAAGAAATTTTACACACACATTTATTCATCTGTTTTCTTACACAAATCAATAGTTGAAACAAAGACAAATATCAGACGATCTTATGGCCATCGCGAACAACCATAATATGTCGGGAGATCCAGCCAGATCTATCAAATATCTTCGACTTTCAACTTCCATTTGGTAGAATATATTTTGTCCTGTACGTTACTTGTTGGATGCTGTGTATTTAGCCGAGGTGTTGTTTGCAGACGCGGATGCAGTCGCTGCGCACGGCGCACAACAGCACCATCGCCGAGACCTTCCGGCATATGGTCAAGCGGGAGGGGCTACTAAGGTAACATTTTCTTCATATTTCTGATGAATTCTTACCTCGTAACTTACGCAAGTGACGTTCCATCATCAGCGTCTAGTCTAGATGGATGGCGATATCTTTTCACGAAATCTTCTACCACGTAACTTAGTTTTGATGATCAGCTGGGGTTAAACAGGTAAAGGATTACAGTTGATTTGCGTGTGTCTATGGGCGGCGGCAATCGCTTACTTTCATGTGATCCGTTGCCCGTTTGCGACGTATCAAATAAAAAAGTTTAGCTACGGCGGTAGGTTATTACTTGAGACCTGCCTTCAATTCTTTGTTTCCTCTCAACTCGCAGATGTTAATGAAGCTTTGCACTTTCTTGCAAAAAATCACTACATTCGTGTTCATCACATCAACACGGGTGGAAGGCAAATCCAAATTTTACCTACTTGGCAATATCTCTAAATCTGGCGATCATATCGCCACACGCCGCTAAGTGCTATCAGGTGATACGGACTCTACGGGGCGGAAACAAATAATCTTCGATACTATCCATCCATACGTGCATTTAATAATGTCTTCAACCAAACTTAGGGAAACATAACTCTAGGGCTTGTTATACATGAGATTTGTAATGTGTAGATAGTAAATGAATGCATTTCCAACTGTTACTGCAGGAAAAACACTCGACAATGTACGTTTTAAAAGACTAGTCTATTCCAAAGATAAATCTTGTCTCTCTGACATATACGACAAACTATAAAATATTAGTTTTTTTATTCATTATACCCCGAAACAAGAACTTTGCCGTAGTTAATGTAAATAATCTATTAATTTGCGGAAAATTTTTAGAAAACGTGCAAGTATTTGCGAATTCTAATAGACTCTGAAAAAATAGCAGATTTCAAAGCCGACCGCTAAGAAATCTGAAGTATGCCGTAATTAATTCTCTAGTAAACTCCTTACATTCTTGCCAAAAATTTAATGGTGAATGAATAGATTCTATTCCACAAGACAATTTCTTACTTTTCTTTAATATCGTGTTTACAAATATAAATACTATTAGAGGCCTTGACTACCCTTGTATGTTCGGCGTCATCATCATTATTGTATCAGAATGATGTGAAATATTTAAATTCGACTATAAAATCACTGCATGTTATCAAGATAGCATGTGATACGCAAACAGTGAACTGGCAGTAACTGAAACTGCTTGCAGATCTGTGGGTGCATATGATACTGTCGTTTTGTCATTGGTTTATATGATAGAACGCTGCAGTGTTCCATGATTCAACTCGCGATATTTAAACAACTTCCGTAGCGTTTAATCTCGTGATTTTTTAGTTGTAACTCCAGTCTCACTTAATATTAGTTTATCATTTCCCGGTTTCTGAGAAAAGCTGTCATTTCATGATCCAGGATTTAGGTCTGTTAATTAAAGTGAAGTTTGGGTCCAATTCGGTTTGTTAATAAAGCCAATTAAACACTGATACCATTCCGTCACTTGACAACCGTTTTATCTTTTACGTCGTCAACAAGTATATTTTTACATGCATTTAGATAATGTGCGTTCTCGAAATTTAATCCTGTCTATTTGTAATGACGTTTTTGTAATTTAGAGTTTTATGTAAGAATGATAAGTATTCTAATTCATGCTCTGACGCTACTCAGGTATCGTTTGTGAGCTGCGAAAACTTTTATCAAGATGGACTATATGACTCCTTGATACAATCCGGAAGATAAGATAAATTTCTAATTGTTTTGTGAATTGTGATATATCTTCTAATCAGGTTTTATGTCCTTATATTAAAGAAAAGTTATTATTATTGCAGAAAAAGTAGTAAATGCAAACAGATGGCGTCACGTGGAGTTATCCTTTTCGGACTTCGGACCGTCCTTATGTCAGAGATATATAGCTTATTTTTGCACTGCGGGGAAGTAACAATAAGTTATACTTATCATCTGTTATCAAACAGTAATATACAAAATTGCCTAGGTTTTGATACACTGGCTGTTATAGTATTGGATGAGGGATTAAAATGCAACATGAATGTATGGCATATTCACGGTTATCATCACGTCATAATATGTCTGGTTGAGTTAGTAACGCGTAACGCGGTAATGACGCGATTGATAAAAGAGCTCAAACATAGCTTACATAAACGTCGTTAAATGTAAACACTACTTCAAATTAAGAAGATTGACAATTTTCGAGACAACACATACGTGACTGTTGTACCGTTTTATCTAAAACAAATTGTTCCTATATATGTGTGTTATCTATTTATGCTACTGACCTGTCTTTTAATTTTTTAATGTAGTCATTTAAAGGTTATAAATAACTTATACGTCAAGAAGCCTGTTTTCACTGGTAGCATTTGTTATAGTTACTCACAGTAGGACTACGATGATTGAGGCCTCGCGGTGACATTTACTGAGAGGCGTTTTACAACATTTTCCTATGGGAACATGTCAAAAACACTGACACTTTTAAGGAAAAAAACATTAGTTCCTATTAGATTCTTTCTTCAAGACTTTTTTCAATTTGCATGTTAATTTAATTAACTGAATAGTGAACATTATTTATTTATAATAACATATTTTGTATACCTATTTTATGCAAATAAATACTTTGACTAGTTCCGACTTTATCCGGGAGCTAAATAACCATAGGGCGACTGGAATCTTGTCTTCTTAGAAAATCTGACAGATATTTTGTCACATCGCGCAGGACGAGCAAGGTCCATAGGGATTGATTGCGGTAAAACTGTTATCGATTATAATAAACGACAACAAAGTATACATTATACTCCATGGCATAGAGCCATATTAATTGAATTTGTGCAAGTTAGTTTGGGAGAGATACTGCATTTAATTAGATTATCCTCGCCATGTTTAGATCGCAGCGGGAACATCTGAGGGAGTGGGGTATGCAGAGAGCGGGTGCTGCGGGCGCGTCGCGGTTACGTTGATGATTTTATATTCACGGCTTCGTAGTTGCAATGGAGAGCACTCCACTTTGCAGCTTCATTACTGCACTTGTTGAGTTATTTGCTAATGCTATTGCGAATAAATTGTCATAGCATCTTGCACGGCAATTCAAACGAGACTTAGATTTACCATAAGATAGTGTTAAGGAAATTCCTGTTGCTGTTAATGTACGTAGGAAGATTGGTCAAGATTTTATCTCTACCTATTGATGGATTTTTTAAAGATAAGAGATGATTGGTACCACGTTATTTATTCGTAATCTACATTAGCTAGTGATGGCTATTATAAGTATTGTTATTTTAAACTTCCTAGTACCTATATACCTATCAGGAGGGCTAGGATAGAGGGTGGCAAAATCATCTTCCGCCCCGGGCGATCGACACCCACGCTACACCACTAGTGAGAACGTGGGCTCTCCTCTAGCTTATCATCAGGCTGAGGTGAGCTAATATACTGACCTAATATAAAAAAAAAAGTTGCTTAATTTGCCGCCTCCCTAGAAGTGCCGCCCGCGTGCGATGAACGCGTTGCACGCCCGCTTGCGGCGGCCCTGCCATCGGGTGATCCGTCGGCTCGTCTGCCACGTATATCATAAAAAAAGAGTGCAGGCTCGTCTGCCTGTTTAAATAAAAGTGAATACGTTTACGCTAGTGGAGTAACGCCGACTGATCCATAAATAACGTGGTCGTGTCGGTGTCGAGCGTTATCTCGCTATCGCGTACGTGCTGCTGCGCTTGCGCACCGAGTGAAGTGTTCGTCGTCAGTACATCACCGTCACTGGTCTATGTCAACTACGTCACATCCATACTTACTAATGTTATAAATGGGAAAGTGTGTCTGTCTGTAGGTTTGTCTTTCTTTCACGGTAAAACGGAGCGACGAATTGACGTATTTTTTAACTGGAGATAGTTGAAGGGATGGAGAGTAACATAGGCTCCTTTTGGAAGAGGGGGGCATGAGCGAAGCCGCGGGCTAATTAAAAATACAAGTCAAGATTTGTACGTAATAAAATGTGTAACTAACAAACGGGAACATTGGTTATTGTTTATCTGCGACTCTGCGATAATTACGAGCTCGAAATCAATTCGCTTATCAGTTGCGCCCGCGACGAGGTGGCGGTGTTGTGTGCTCGAATAGATTAAATCTATGACATTGAGCCGTTTGTGTAAATAGGCCAAATTGTTTGTAGCTTGCTGCGCGGGCGCACTAGACATTATTCAAAACACACACACCGTGGAAGAGCCAAGCTTCGGCATGAATGGGCCTGCTCGACCGGAGTGATGCAACGGCGGAAGATCGGCGTGAAGCAGCGCCTGCGCTGTGTTTCGTCGAGTGAATGAGGGTACTGGACGCCCAATGATGGGAAAAGGTGGTTAAAGTTTGGCAGCGCACTGTGATTCTACTGGTGTTGCAGGTGTCTATGGGCGGCGCAATCTCTTACCATCAGATGATACAGTCTGATCGTCTGCCACCTATCACAAAAAAAAAACACATGGTAAATACAACCTGTGTCCCTGTACCTAGAGACTACTCGAGTCCCTTCTCGACTTTCTCCTAAAACCTGTTTTAATAGAAAATTCATACATAATGATCGTTTCATGGGAACGACTGAAATTGACGCGACCGAAGTGGATTTAAAGCTGGTTTATAAGTTTTAAACCAGCCGTCTTTTTTCCTTACGTGCTTGGATTTTATAGAGGCAGATATCTATTTATGTTACATAAACAACAATTTGTCTAAACTACTTAACTGTTAGTGCAGTCGTGGCTTATTTATTATGTTTCCATCATATTTATCATGTGTGTGTATCTGACTGATATAAATGCAAGAAAACTGCAACTCGCTTTCTAAATGTGTTTTCAAATGTCTACCATCTGTATAGTAGTCTTTATTAACTTTATATGAGTTTTACCTGAAGGTTGTTTGAAAGAGATAAGCTCTTATTTACTTTATTTGTGTGTATTTTCATTTTACCGTCACTAGGTGAAGGCTTGTTTAATAAAATGTAGCAATTCTTATCGTACACATTGTAAGATAAACTCTGAGCAATCAACATCTGACGGTTCTTTAATACTTGAAGACGACTATAATGACGAAGATTTTATTCGTGAGTTTTTTTTTCTCATACGTTCTTCTTAGTGTCAGCCTTGGCGGTCTTGCACCCCCGTTGTGCCTCGGAAACCTTTACGCCGTTTGGTCCTCCGCCTATCCCTCTTCGGTCGTGTCACATATTTGGTGTCCCATCGAAGGTTATGAAAATAGGGAGAGAGAGAGCACAATTTTTTGCGCACTCACTAGAACAGTATAATGTGTCCTGCGTAGGAGCGTGGCTAATCGTTAAACATCGTCGGCTGTCGTAGCTGAATCGATTGGAGTATGTGTATTGGCAGTTTGAAACAGGGATGTTATTTTGAGTTATCATGGATTATCAATTGTTGCGAAATAGCCATACTTACTTACTTATTATATTATATTGCTTAACATCCTCATCGGAGTCGTTTGGCAAACTTGTTCTTAGACCCATGAGATGCGCTACACAAAGCAATAGTAAAATCTCACCGTACGGCACTCCGTACAATACGATCTGTTTAACAAAAGACAATGCATTCGGAGTGGCGCATCAATAAAGAAATATATTGTAATGTGGACGCATCGTTTGATTGTTTGCCGCGAAGGTCAGTGTCAGCAGGGCGGGAGCACCGGCGCGTGACGTCATCGCGTCCTCCCTTCATTCATATTTATCAGGTAAACATGCGACACGTGTTTGAGAATTCCATATTCAATCGTGAGGTTACCGTTAACTGGAGGAGTTCAAGGGTAGAAGCAGCGTCTCGGTAAACATAAAAAAGGAACCTCAGAGAAACTGCGTTTAGAAATGTCTATCAGTAGTTTAGGAGCGGACGCCCTCAAGCTATATGCAGTGAATTTGCCCAGGATGATTAGCAGGCAGGTGAAAGCGAGTGGCCGAAAACATTGTACGATTGCCCCTGCACATGTTGCCCCTGCAACATGCTAAAATAGCATATTGGATTCTGACACGCTCTTAACACACGGGCAAGGAGTCTGTCTTAGGCAAGAAGCTTAGGGTTAGTGGAATGTGTTTACTTCTAACCCTACGCTTTACACTTTCTAGAATTACCGGACTATTCAGGATTATAAGTTCTTCTTAGGGGTTTAATCAACTATCCAATTCCTTTCAAGAGAAAAACAGATGTCTGTTGCCTCTTTCTCATTAAAACTAGACGCCAGAACAAGAAAGCTATTTCAATAACGGTGCTCAATATTTGCCAATTTGATATTTCGTCGTTTTTAATTATGTAGACGCCATTTCTGATACTCTTGAACTCTCTCTGAACCTCCATCAAGGGAAAAACACGCCAAGATAGATCTAGTCTTTGCCAGCCTTCAATTAAATACTTGTCTATGGTGGAATGAGCATTCCATGGGCTAATCACAGGACAAAAATGAGCAGGTACCTCGTAATGACGGGTTAATCTCAACTTGAACATCATCAATCAGGTTTATGAGCTGAACGGGTGACTGAGAAATTGCGTTTGACAACTAGTTTTAGATACAAGGAAAATGAAACGATAAATTATTAGATGACGCATGTTAATTTAAATAAATGTAGGTAATGTTCTATCTTTTAATGTTCCAACTACGAAGTATCTCGTATAAGATACTGCGGTATGATTTAAAATTTCAAAGCATAAAATTGCAAGGAATTGGTACATTACCTACGTACGCAACAGTTTTATTTTATACTCTATCTTGCTTTAAATGTTGTTAATTTTATTTTGGAAAGAAATTCTTGGACGCTACCAATAGTTATTAAAAAAATCGTTTGACCAAATTTAATATCACCAATTTTTTTTTATTATGTATTTGTTTTTGCAATTATCTCGATTTTGATTAAATCAAGAGTATCGCATAGCGGACGCCTCATTCGCTTATAAACAAAATGTCTGTCAAATTTTTGGCTGCCTTATGTTTTGTTTAATGACCTGTGTCTGTCGACTGACTAGCGATCCTATAAACTGTGTCAGTAGCAAAGCTCAAGTAGCGGAGAATAGTCGGGCCGATCCCGCCCGGCAATTGGCTAACAATACCACTCGGACACTTGGCGATACTCATTCACATGACAAAAGTATGAGACAGACTGTTCTTGTCATGCAGAGATCCTTATTATCCAATAATATAAAGTCAAAGATGTTATATTAACCAGAGTCGTGTTATTATTAACAACTCTTATACATATCTTTGGTCATTCGTTTATATATTCTTCGCCACCTTCTTTCTTTTCATTTGTTTTATTTATCATCATCATCCTTCGACCTGATTCCAAAGCTCGTAGTAGCCACGTGCTTGCGCATGTTGTGCTCGCGGTGCATGTGGTACTTGGGCCAGTAATAAACAAAGTCATCTAGAACACATAAGCTCTGTAAGTAACGAATTGGATCCAAGATCTTGAGCGCAAGGCCGGTGCCAACAGCCGCTAATAGAGCACTCCCACAATGGAGACTTCGGCAGTGAACTGTTTAATTTCTCTCTGCTACTTCTTCACAACTTCTACAACCACCTTGCAAAATTTCTTGGATATACGAAAGTTTTAAAACATGGCTATCGCCAATCCTAAATTTGAAAAGTAAAGAGCAATATTTCCGTACCGCTATGACATGAGACGAAACTACATCTTCATAAAATATCGAAAACGCCTCTTCATGACTTTTTGTTGAAACTGATGATGTCCGTGATTTGCGATGATCATTGACCACTTACGGTCAGCTGACCCGCCCGTTTTTTTTGCCCCTCTTCCCATAAAAATGTTTTCTATATACATATGAACCCTCAAACTTGGCATGCACTCAATTGAGATCTGATTCGACGTTTTGAGTTACCGGCCCATCGACCAGTTTTGACGTTTTTTTTCTGATTCTTAATTTGTTATGATGAGGTTTTTATCTGTCGATATTGAATATTGGTAAATCGTGTAACGTTCTCTTTAGTTTTATGTGTCTAATTGATGCTTGTTATTATACTGATATCGCCTGTCCTGTGCGCTGCTCCCGATCAGTCAATAAGCTTAGTCTAAAAATAGCGCACGCAATCACCAAGCAAAATATTGTTACTTGCTTTCTTTGTACAATCGTCATCGCTTCGTCCAGAACTAGTCGCTCCACTGAATGCTTCTTATCAACTCTAGAGTTAAGTATGTGGCCAAGTTAATTTAAAAAATCTAAAAGATTAACCTTAGCAGTCGTCTTTCTTGAGCTGGACTTCATTTCATTTCTATCAATAATCAGCTTGTATCCACAGTTGGACGTAGGCCTCCTTCTTGTGATGTCATAGGTGTCTATTACCGACTTTCCAGATCTAGTTATTTTATTTCCAATAAACTTTATTTCTAATTCTATAATTTTAGTGTCAATCATTTAGGGAAGAGTTTAAAAGAAACTATGTCCGCTTGATTGAGCTCCTGTCTGCTGGACTTAATTTTCTAGTAATAAACAACCTGTATCTACAGCTGGACTTTATTTCTAATTTTATCATTCTTGGCATAACTATTTCAGTAACATTTAGGGAGGAGATTAAAAGGAGCATATCCGCTTAACTGAAGTTCCTTTTAGTCTCCTCCCTAAATGCTACTAAAACAGTTATGTCAAGACTGAGAAAATTTAGCAATTTGCAGATTGTCTGCTAGCAGCTAACTCGAAGTGATAAGGCACTTGTTTCGAGTGTGTGATTCGATGGCTGATCGCGCGCCGAGTGCTCGGTTATCGCTGTAGTGTATTAATTACCGATTCTTGCTGCACTCGTTACGTAATTTACTAAAACTATGTCACTGTGATATAAAGCAGTAAATAAGGATAGGATTATACTACAGTTTAATAGAATTATATAAATGGATATGGTTAAACGTTATTGTAAGGGAGACAACTCAACATAAAGTTTGACTATTGTACGATTTTTTTTGAAATAATAATCTTCAAATTAATTAGCTTCTGAAATTGGTTGGAGAAAAAGCAGAAAAATAAATGAAAATTATTATTTAAAATTTTGAAATTATGAGGACATTTAATGTTTTAAGAGCATTAAAACGGATTATTTTCAGTAGTGGGCCTAATATCCGTCGTGCAAAATTTAATTTTAAGTTTTAATTTCGTTGGTACTCCAACATCTTCCACGCCTACAAACAACAGACAACTCGTTTCGTATGTCTTTTGCTTTTTTCTTTAATTCTGCCAGCAGTCGTGAATGAATGAGGTGTTCTTATTCAGCTTGATTGGTAGTATTTAGCACTCGTTCAACAGTGCCAGCTCATATCTCCAGTAGTTCGGGTAGCAATATATTGTAAGTTTCGGTGCGGTTATCAGCGTGCGATGTAACCGCGATGGTTGCATCATGTGCGCCGCGATAACAATAGGTGCCACCAAACTTGGAACACACGAGATAAAGTGTTACAATGTCCTATGTAGTGGTATATTACACGTGTGGAGATGTAGTCAGGCGCGGAACCAGCAATCAAAAAGGATTGTGGCAGAACCACACGAAAACGCAAAGTTTGAGGAGGAATATGAACCGCATATTCTGAACAATCATAATCCAACTCCGGATCCACGTCTAGATGTGGTATGAATGGCGCTGGATCTAGGCTTCGAAACCATTGGGGAGCTGTATCAAAAGATTTGCCCTATGCCTATGCCATTGGACAAATCGACTAGTTTACTACTTTTGGTAGTCCTGACTGACAATATACAGTACGCCACCACTCGACCTTGATATCTGATTAGCGAAAAAAAAATCGTGACATTGCCATAATCGCAGCCGATAAGCGCTAGTATTTATTTGCCAAGCGAAATGTTTAGAAGTAGGTGAAGATCGCCGATAGTTTGATGATGTAGGGAGTTGCGCAAAACCACGTGGTAACAAGGCGCCGCTATCTGATAAGCGGGAATGTGCTGGCTTTTGAATGGCCGCAAGCCAGGAGGCGATAAGACGGGGTACACAAGATAAACACAATTTTAGGCATCGGAAAGTAAAAGGTAATTAAAATTGGAGTACCGCAAGCAAGTATTCTAGACCCTATACTTTTCCTGATTTATATAAATCAATAGCTTTATCAAATCAAATATACTGAAACAGTAGTTTACTAGTACTTTAGTTAGTAGTGCATTAGTAACTACAATATTAAAAGCGTTAGGCATGGTGATTAAGCCTTATCCCATCATAGACATCTATGATCGAGGCTTTTGCCCTGTAGTGGGACAGTATATAGGCTGATACTTTACTTACTTATAAAGTTTTGTAATACATAATTTATTTCCTGTTACTGATAAAGTTTCTTTACTACATGATGAATTAAGTGACAACGCGTGGCCATGCAGTGAAATGAACAGATAAGAAGGTTGTCATCGGATTAATTCAAGTGTCGAATCGAGTTAGAGACTGCCTGACGGGTGACACGATGCGATGACCCATCTTATCAGTTACATTACATAATGGATTTGACTTATGAACTTCCTATATTACTTGAAACGCTTAGATAGATATTATTTAGGAATATTAGCGTCTTTGCTTTGTGAGTGGATGCAGAGGAAATTAAGTACATCCGATGTCTGAACCAGCTGATGCCGGAATCGCTTTATGGTTTTCGAGTGTGGTGCATGTATTCGTACAAATAAACATGTTACTTAACAATTTTGTCAATGTCAAGTGAATTATCGTCTCATGAATCCGGTTTTTGAAGTTTCACACATATGGATTGATATGCCATAAGTCTTTTAGAGTTGGCGGTAATCATTATTACTTGTGCATGCTCGTTATGGTTATTTACTTATTAAGAGCTAAATTACGAGTACAAGTTAATTTCTCACAAGTAATTTTCTTTGAAGCACATAAAATCTGGTCTTGCAATTATGACACATAATTGCAAAATCTGATTTTATCTATTTATCTCTTAAGTTGTTATAAGTAAATACCCGCCGTCTACCTAACTATTCGATGTTAGTAGCTACAGGGTTTAGCTTATCAACTGTTTGCACTAATTGTAAATGTACAGAATAATAACTAGCTTAAATCTTTCAAACGAAGATGGTGACCTAAAATTTACTATGATGGTTAGTCGTTTGCTGCCAAAATACTCACTCACTGCCATATAAGTAATGCTAAAATGTACGACTTCTGAGATGTATTTTATAGGCAACGACCAGGCTTATAAGTAAACTGAAAAGACAAACACTTGTGCGATGCAATCGATACCTAACGACATCTATTAAAACAGCGGGTGATCGATATCCAGAAAGGATATTTGCAAACTTAAGTCCTTAAACTAAGTGAAGGAGGGGGGAGGGGGATGTCACTAGGAATGTGTTTTAATTGTGAGTCTAGTTGAAGATACGGAAAAACAGAAGCAATAACTTATTGTTAATGAGAATCGAACTGCCATTTGCCTAATTAATTCACTTCATTGAAGAAGTATTTCTTTACAATTGCTTTATAATGAAAATGTGTTGTTATCAGCAGGAAATTAGTCGTGTTTACTTGATGCTCGGCAAATTAATGTGTTTGATATCACTGTTGGGGAGTTAATGTTATGTTGCCGAGCTCATCGGCATGTCGGCTGCCAGATAATTAGGTTAAATGTGGAGTGATTACATTAGTAACAAATGATCTCTTTTCTTTTTAGGATTCCGTAGTCAAATGGAAAGAACGCAACCTTTTTAGATTCGTCGTGTCTCTGTCTGTCTATCCGTATGTCACAGTATTGTTTTCAGAAACTAAGAGTTATACTATTGAAACTAGGTCTGGGTTAGAGAGAGATCTAGTAAGTAGTTTTAATTTTAATGACAAATATAAATAGATAGATGGATTATTAATTTAATTGCATCAAATGATACAGATGCGTCCATTATAAAAAAATGTAACCAATAATACGGTGTCACATAGTATTTAAGTATATTTAATACAAGGTCAAGAGAATAGTCAATTACTAATTCTTTGTACCTAACATCGAAAAACAACATGTTTTCTTGTAGAAACTTGCATAGCGAATATCTTACAATTCATGTCAATTTTAGTTACCTACTTGTAATTTTAGTATAGTAACTTCGTTCTAGGATCTTGACTTGTTTCGACTTTAGCTGTCATAAAGATCGTGAGAATCCTACCAAACCTAATAATTTGTCAAGACATTAACCAATTCCACCAAACAGCAAGGCATCTAATCTCAGATCTACATAAGTGTTGAACTAGAGCAGCTTCTAACCAAACCAAAAGTTGGCATTCATAATGGCGACTTGAACCCTTGACACAGCTGCTCTAAACAGAACGGGTGCTTTTATTGTACCACTGTCGCAGATTTTTAAGCCAAGAAGTTCTTCTTCCTGGCTTGTGTTTCCTTGGGTCTTGCCCTGTATTTATTGTAAGTTGCAATAGGTCATCTATCTCCATCTACTGCTTATTTTGCCTAGTTTACTAATACTATACGACGTAGGTGGGATTCGACCAATATTTATCCGACAGTTGTAGCTATGGTATAAGGTAGGCATTCCATACAAATCGCAGCGTTACACCATAGATTTATCCTCGGATAAAGATTGGTTGAATCGGGCCTTAGTCAGCATAACAAAGTAACTACTCGCAATAGATTTGACAAAATAAATAGACACTGTTTAAAATCAACATTTTTTTTCCGTCCCTTCACTCAAAGCAACTGCTAATGTATTATGTAGTAGTCTTGTTTACTGCACACAGTCAGTAATTGATATCAAACCGCAAAGTGCTATGAAACTATTCTATAAACTTAGAATCACAAAGTACAGACATATTATAATTAAACATTGGTTTTCCGAGTAGGTATAAAAAGTTTTTTTGCCAGTTTTTTTATTGTTGGTCACATTTTGGGATGAATGGGCCCGGCTCGACCGAAGTAATACCAAGGCCTCTCTTCGACTGAGTGAGGGTACCGGAGTGGAAGAGGGTTTAAAAGGTTGGCAGCGCACTTGTGAATTCTGGCTGGTGTGTCGGGTGTCTATGGGCGGCGGCAATCAGTTACCATCACGTAATCTTGCTCGTATGCCACCTATTCACATAAAAAATACTTTGCTTTACAACAATATTTGTCTCCTATATTACAACATTTCATTTTATCTCTTCTAGTTAAGATGTTATTTTTTCCTCTAAAGAAATACCTACCTTGTTTCAACATTTGCTCATGCTATGACAAGTAAACAACCAATTGCAATTGAAAACATTATTAACACGAATAGGTACCTAAGCCTTTGAAATGTCCTTACAACCGTAAGTTGTTTGTTTGATGATTGCTCTTACTATGTAAACCGCAAATAAATTGCAACATTTTCTTTTCACGCCAAGGACAGATACCCCGTATTAGGTGTGTCATTCACCAATCATCGTGAGAAATTCATCTGCGAAAACTATTTCTAGTGCTTACAATAATATGATCGCTATTTCGTTTTGGGATCCAATTTTATCTTCATGTTGAAGTTGATCATAAAAGTCGAAATAGATTCTAATGGAAAAATACTTATCGATCGTAGGACACGTTGATCTCTGTACTGTAGCGTGTGATTCCCCGGTTTATGCTATCTATTGCCATGTTTAATAGCAATTTTCTAAAACAATCCGCCGCTCTCATAAACGATGGCTAATTGAAACTTTTCAACAACTACAACATCATGTTAACACAAGTTTTCATCACACGAATGTTTGTCCAGGGTGGGGATCGAACCCACGACCTTTGGCGGATGAGACAGGGACACTACCAAATGCGCCATCCGGCCAGTCAGTTATTATTAGGTGAAAACAAAGGAACAGTTGACACTGTTTCGTGTAATTTATTAGTCATATTATATCTATTAAGAAAACTCTTAAGCTCAACCACATGATTTCACTAGAAGCAGTTGAAATGCAAGTGCTCTCAAAATGTCTTTGTTTTTGGATTAGATTCTGGCAAATGCACTATCAGCCCATTGTATGTTATCAGCTGTTTGATTAGTTCGTCTTTCCATGACAATTATAAATAGCTATGACCGCAATTTCTTGCATTTATGTTTTAATTACTTTTCCCTTTATCTGTACGTGGAGACTTAAGCCCTCAAGACCGTTTTCTTGGTAATGATTCAATAGCTTATGATGAAAGGAAATTCATTGTAAGTGTCATATCTATACTAATTTATAAAGAAACTACTACAAGAATAGCATATTGTCTCTATGATGTTGGAGTCCTGTTTTTCGTTCACTTACAGATCAAATTCACTCCAAATCATTTTCGCCGCAACGTCCACCAGTCGTCAGTCGTTAAGAAGTTGGTTCGATCATCAGTTTACTCTCCCCCAGCTCTTGCTACTCCAGGTGTGTGGTGGGCGTCCACTTACCGAGACTCGTTCTAGAAATCGTTTTCACCAACAGTAACCTATTAGCATACAAAAGAAATATGAATAAGTGAACTCGGGAGTATTTAGGAAATGAGTATTGCGGACTTGGCACCGGTGTTCGGTATCGCAACAGCGGCCCACGCTCGCTGCGCACGAGTCGACGCTACTTCACTGGCCGGTGGCGGTGTGGCCGCGTGTCACGCGATTCGGGACCTTTGCTCTCGTGCTCTACTTGTATGAGATTTACTTTTACACGATCTCGATTATGTGTGGAGGTAGGTCAGTAAATAGGTGGATGCGCCAGACAATTCACCCATCACCTAGGCTCATACTTGGCTACACAGTGTCACAGTCCCTTACCGCGTCTGGGCGCAAAAATATAGCCACTGTGCTGTTCACAGCACAACCTTCAGGTTGCATCAGTGGATAAGAAACCTTAGGTTGGTAGGTTAGGTGTTGTATCCGAGCGAGAACCTACGAATTTGTTAATCTACTCCAATGTGCTTATTAACGCTACTAGCCTGGCATCGCGAGGAAACAGTTACATTATGGGAAGTGTATCTACTGTTATTTCGAGCTATTTTAATTAGGCAATTAAATTTGATTACCAGTCAATGGTACAATTGCTTGTAATTATTAAATCATTAAGGATATTGCTACATGCTATCGGAAATTAATAAAAACATTGTTATTCCCATATTTGTAACTAATATTTCAATCTTGTGAACGAATACAAAATATAATATTTAACCACAATCCCTCATCCTTGGCCTAAAGTTTTGGTTTAAATTGATACTGACACTATTTAAGACTTTTATAAAGTGCCAGCATAATTTTTTAAACCATGAAGAAACTTAACTTTAATCTCCTTTTAGTAGTAAGGGAGAATATGTTTCTGTGCTGTGTCTAATTGATCAGAAGATTTATTTTAGGTAGCCCAAGTCTTTAAGTGAAGGGTTCTGACTTGGGGCTATGTGTAATTTTCAGCATTAGTTTTCAGTGTTTTCCTTTGTTATGTGAATCTAATTCATCTGTCAACAGTAACTCGGCAATGTGTTATTTCTCGCATAAACGAATGAGTATAAGTACGCAGTTGTTATGAGGCGTAGGATGCGTTTACCGGCACGCGATGCGCGCGCTGATATAATTGGAAGTCATCCGGCACTCGCCGAGTATCACTTCGATGCCACAGTGCACGGGGTAACATCCAGCAAAGTCACGATGCAACCTATGTGTAGAATGTTTAGGAAACACAAACAAGCAATAGGCTTATCGACCTTTTTTATTAGGGTTCCGTAGCCAAAATGGCAAAAACGGAACCCTTATAGTTTCGTCATGTCCGTCTGTCCGTCTGTCCGTCTGTCCGTCTGTCCGTCTGTCCGTCTGTCCGTCTGTCACAGCCGATTTACTCGGAAACTATAAGTACTACAGTGATGAAATTTGATGGGAATATGTGTTGTATGAACCGCTACAAAAATATGACACTAAATAGTAAAAAAAAGAATTGGGGGTGGGGCCCCCCATACATGTAACTGAGGGATGAAATTTTTTTTTTCGATGTACATACCCGTGTGGGGTATCAATGGAAAGGTCTTTTAAAATGATATAAAGTTTTCTAAAAAACATTTTTCTTAAAGTGAACGGTTTTTTGAGATATCAGCTCTCAAAGTCGTAAAAAGTATGTCCCCCCCCCTCTATTTTTATAACTACGGGGTATAAAATTCTAAAAAAAATAGAGGTGATGCATGCTAATTAACTCTTTCAACGATTTTTGGTTTGATCAAAGTATCTCTTATAGTTTTTGAGATAGGTTGATTTAACTGTAATTTTGGTTAAGTTTATTATATTTGCTGCTACGGAACCCTTTGTGCGCGAGCCCGACTCGCACTTGGCCGGTTTTTCATAACTAGTGCCCCGCTCTCACTTCGTTTCGAACGTTAGTTCCACTCTGTACTAATAGATGGCGCTGGCATCGCGCTAGTGTTTCGTTTTTTTTATGTAGAGTATGTCGGAGTCTACTGAATTACAAACTTTACCTCTTTATAAATAAATTAGACTACAAAATCATTGGTAGAAGTTACTTTAATATCTTATAAACTCTCCAAGATCCCATAGCTCGATTCTGCATGTATCTGTTTTTTTGATGAAATTAATTTTAAGTGATTGTTGAGGAGGTATTAAATGGATTAGTGATAGATTGACTGACCTGTAATATATCCTGAATATATTATAATGTTTTTGGGTACTATCCAATAGGTTCGATATCTCGCTACTATTAAACCTAAACTCAAGTTGGTTCACTGTTTTCTTTTTATTTTAACACGACTATGTTTTTTCTTATAATAACTACCTGCAGTTTATTTCCTTTACTTTTACATCATTAAAATATGGATAACAATTGATTCTGGTTTTGCAAAACTGACCTGGTATTCCGTGCTTGATGATTGCAACATTATTTATGGAACCTACTAATACTATGTCGAGTGCTCATGATATGCAACGACGCTAAACGGTTTGAGACACCAGTTCCAATAAACACATGCAATGCGTATTAATTATGTCACTTTCCTGTAGTCTCGGCTGCTGCGGGTGACGTCACGCCTCCAGACGGCATCTCGCTGTGATCGGGTGCGCTCGAGTGTCACAGCTGGCTACGGGAATATGTCGTACTCGAAGCAAATGTAAAGTCCGTTGTACAATCGGCTACTTTTTGTATAAATAAATGCGCCAGACAATCACACCAATCAACCTGATCTCAAACAAGGCCAACCCCTGTACTATGAGTACCAGGTGACGATCATTAACTGGGGGCGTCAACCCAGAATACCCAGACCCAAGAAAACTTAGAAAATTTAGTTTTCTAAATTGACTTCACCGGGAATCGAACCCGGGACCTTTCGCGCTTCGGGCGAACACCTTAGCCACTGCGCCTTGGAGGCCGTCGATATGAATAGAAATATGGACATCTCACAACGCAGATATTATTTACGATCCTATAAAAATTGAACCATTTGAGCTGCGAGTTAAGTCGGTCAGCAATTTAGACCTTTCTGCAGCCCTGCCCATGGGAGCCGTCAAATCATACTGCAGCAGCCGAACTCTATTGCATTGGCAATAGGTGTGACACACACTCTTAATGAGCAAATATTAACCTGTGACTTTTAATGTAATCGCAGTCACTGCTATTGTGAGTGGCCTAAATCGAAACACCTACCATTTATTTAATGGCAGACTTCAAAGTATTGGGTAAACTATTCAGGCTGTACCTTCAGACCCTTTGACCTTGGCCGAGTGGCGCGCGACAGACGATTTTATTTATGGTATTATAAAGTTGGCAATTCAAGTGCGTGACTTTCAAATTTAACCTACAATTAAAATTTTACTTTGAATTATTGATTAATCTATTAAGGGAAAACAGCCAATTACACTATACGAATATTTTATTGGTAAAATCTTTACTGAAATCATTATTTTCCAGTGAGATGATTACTCTATCTGAACAGTTGGTTTAATATTTTGTTGCCACTGGTTCCACTACAGCTTGCCATAAAAGTAGTACCTACATTTAAAACGTCGGCTATATTTAGCTGTAGCGAAGTTCTTACTGAAAGGCTTTCTGTTGTAGTAAGAAAATAACCTTTCGTGTAAAGAGTTTATGGAAATAAAAGCAATTTTCCTTCCTCGTACAGGTAGTAGGTATAAATGATGAATATAATTTTATACATAATATTTTATCAAAAGATTGATTCCCGTGGTGGACAGAAATATTTTTAAACATTTGTGACAATGTGGGTTTGGATTACACCATAGATGTGATGTTTTCTAATATTACTCTACGTTCTTAAGTTCCCATTCCTCTCATATGCCCTAGTTGGATCAAAAAACCCTATGACTCCGCAGGTGTTTGACCCGCAGCATCGCTGTAAGCCGTTCTAAACCAAGGTGAACCTGTCACACTTTAACCACCGCGCTTGCTTTTAATTTGACCCCATACAAGCGAGTATTTAGACGGAAAAGTCGTCATAATGTGTAATTTGTAACATTTTACGCTGCCTTTGATCTCGTGTTATTACATGACCAACAAAACTTTCTCGTATCGAGTTGGCGCAGGCTGTTTCCAACTGCCCGGTCCGTACGGCTTCGGAGTTTCTGACGAAGGTACTTGTTTGCGTAGTGATGAAAAACAATATAGCTCCTACATCAAATGTACCTTTTTATGTACCTTTTTGATAGAAGCTATGTTTGGCATCCTCTTGTGGGACCGTAAATGGAACGACTCACTTAAATATCAATGGAAAAACATCTTTAGTATATTTCGATGAGCACTTGTGACTGCTGGTGTTGCAGGTGTCTATGGACGGCGGTAATCGCTTACCATCAGGTGATCCGTATGCTCGTCTGCTACCTAACACATAAAAAAAGTCAACTCGCGCTGGCAGAGCAGCCTGGCTACTGCTGCCGTATTATTGACAGTTGTTTAAGTCCAGACATTTCTTGAAGTGGAGACCACGGCTAGCCAACAGTAGTTAAGGATGCCCAGCCACTTTTGGCCTTAGAATATTGAAGAAAATTCTTAACAATGAGAAATTACTCATTCAAATGAGAATCTGTGATAGCAGACGTGTAGAGACGTCCAGATGTGTATTCTGGAGACAGCAAGGCCACTCGTCTAGCAGTCGACCGGCACAGGTATTGAATAACTGATTACTTTAAGAACATTTTCATGTAAATTAACTTCATTCAATTATAATATTCCATTAGATACATATCGACCGCACTGGTGTCGAAGCTTCTAACCATTTACCAAACTATTGATCTAGTGAGGCAAATTATTTATAACGTAGCGACATGGACGAATTTGATTATTTGTTGACGCTAATGTGGGCGTTCTGCTGAGTCAGCGGCCTTGCGGGCCAAGGACGCCTGGCACCGGAATAAAGGCACCAGCCCTACCTCAGGTACATTATATAATAACTTGTTACCGACTGATTTTAAACACCATTCGATTACAGTTCCGATAAGACCGATCTTTCTCGAGCTAACATTTTTAAGAGCGATTAGTAGCTCAAAAAACTGTTAACTCTTACAAAATGGTATAATGGTATAAACGACTTAAAGTAATCTTATGATTTGGCTACTCGTATCAGAAAAAATGGTTAGGTCTTCGTAAGTTTGATTGTTCAGAAATTCATTCCGTGTTTCGGAGAGCACGTTAAGCCTTCGGTCCTGTCACTTTAATGATCGTTTTGTGGTCTGGTGTCAGAGCTTCTAATTATCCAATGATAGTAGAAGCTCTGACACCAGAGGGCCTAATTTGAAGCCGGCGTTACGGCCGAATTTTCCCTCTCTTTCACACGTGCTGTGTACGCTTTTGACAGAATGTGACAAGTGTATTCTCATTCGTTACGGGACGGCTTCATTATAAGCCACCTGGGTTTATCAGCACCCGATAAGGAGAAGAAGACTAGGAAGCCATTCAAGGGAAAAATACCTCATTGATCTTAAACATCACCATCACGAAAGTGATGATTGAAATATTGTGACAAATTAGTCGTGTTGTTTGCTTTGAACGCTCCCTCAAATTAGGACTGAATGTATGTCTGTATATCCCAAAATATGTGTAATCTATTGTATCTGAATTCCGGGCTACACCGATGAGCTCACGGCTAGCATTACCGCCACCTCATGCGAGACGCGTTGCCTACGGCCTCAGCTTGCCGCGCACTACATACTGATGTTTAATGATTCAGCCGCTACATTTCAAATGTAATACCGCGCATTTACATAGTTCGAATATTGGATGGATTTTCATAATCGATTGTTCAAAAGATTCAATAATAAAAAGCTAACATGTTGATGTTTTTGTTTGTTGCAGGCCGATCCGGGGCATGAGCGCGGTGGTGGTGGGCGCGGGCCCGGCGCACGCGTGCTACTTCGCCACCTACGAGCACTGCAAGCAGACGCTCGCGCACCTCACCAGGCATCGGCACGAGCACCTCACGCATGGTAACTAACGCTCTAACACGAGGACATAGTTTTATACTATAGGCAACAGACGAGTGAAACGAGCAAACGGGTCACCTGATGGCAAAATCATCGCTGCCTATGAACATCTGCGAGACCGATTGAAGATCCCTAAGTCGCTGCAGCCAAACCGTTCCTCATCATAACTTAGGTTCGTGGTAGAAATTATTAAGAGATAGATGGCAAGCCAGCCGATGGATCACCTTTTAGATAGCGATTGCCGCCGTCCAGTGAAGTCTCAGGTCACCTGACAGTGAAGTCTTCGGTACTTATCCACACTCTCTCGGCGAAACACATCGCAAGCGGTGCTTAACACTGGTTTTATAAGGCTCTGATATCACTCCGGTCGAGCCTCCTCATTCATGCCGAAGCGTGACTTTCCCACGGTTCAATTACTTATGTACCCCTAGTTATTAACAGGCAACCCCGCCATGTTCCAGGCTTGTCCGGGTGCCTGGCGTCGCTGGTGCACGACGCTGTCTCAAATCCTGCTGAAGGTGAGCCCCAACGATAGATTACCTTTTAATTTTTTTTACCAAAGTTGTGAGAATAAGAATTTTAATGTCATTTTCTCAAGACTTTGGTTACACTGTATAGAAGTTAAGTTTGACTTTAACGTATCGATCGAATCTAAATCGCATTTGTTATGGTGTTCTGATAACAATAATGTGCCAATCTTAGATAAGCCATGCATGCAAAATATATTATTATAATTCAAAAGTGTATGCGCATATATATTTTTTGTTCGTGTGTTCCCTTACCCTACAATCCGGTGGGATACCATGTTTCAAAAACGAAGGCACTTGACAATTAGATTAAATGTCCAGGCTCCGGGCTGAATGACGTTAGAAAAAAGTATAGATACACATTTTGGCCCGATCTGAGAGTCCAACACCAACTTAAGCCACCCGACCGAGGATGTCATGTCGATTGTAGTGCGCTGTCGTGCGAGAGCCAATCACCAATTGATAAGTAGATCAAACAGATCTTCTTCGTTTTTTCCGGTGCAACTACTCATACATCGCAATGTTTCATCAGTGTGAAGCTAAAAGCAAGTCCACCATCAATAAAAGAACCATTCGTAGCAATCCGTCTTTTTAAACTACCGATCAGTAATGGATCGATTGACGTAACCTTTCGACTACACTGTTCTTTTCTATGTAATCCTTATTTCTATGTAATCTTGAGGAACAACACAAATGTTTGTTGATGAAACAGATATTTATGTTGGGTCTGGGTGTTTGTGGTTCCTTCGTTGTTTCTGGTATCCATAGTACAAGGGAAAACCTTAGTTTGGGACCAGGACAATGTATGTGATGTTGTCTCAATTTATTTTATTTATTTATTTATATACGTGCTAGCTGCAATCATCGAGCAGTGCAATATGTTCATATGTGACGGCCGTTGACCCTCGGATGCGGGGAGTTAGCATCAAGTAGGAAATAAGCTCAGCATCCCAACTGGTCTAGAACATCATTATACATAGGATAGGCACTAATGTTTTTGTATTGCCTGTAACAAATAGGTTTGTTAAGTTAAATAATAATATTTTGGTAGTTTTATATCCTGACATATTTTAAGTAGGTATAACATTGAAATAAGACCAATAATTCAGTAACTATATAAAACAGACATCATCATTATCATCATCAGTCATATGGGACGTCCATTGCCAAAAAGACACTCTTAAGCATTACATCGCTATTTTTAGTGTTAGGATGTTCAAAACCAAAAACCCAACATAACATGTATGAAAGATTACTATGCGCCCCTTGAAAAACATTTTCAAGGGGCGCATAGTTTTTTTTTGTTCTGTCAATTGTTATTCCGTTTCATGTTGAATGCTAATAAATTCCTATTCTTTCTTTATCATAAAATCTCAATCGAATACAAGTTGGGGTGGGAATTGGTCCTGGGGCCATCGGCATTATTCATTATCATTCATCGGCATTATGCACATCTGTTTACGTTCGAGCAGCGGTATAAATCGGAGTTCTTAATATTCGGATTTTCCTCGTTGATTTTAGATTGTGCATGTTTAGTGTTTACATTTGCGGTGACCCGGCGTATTATGAGCTGTATTGCATTAGAACCGGTGCGTCCCATTAATAAACACAGTAATGTTATGGTTCGCCACAAAGCTTCCGAACAGGAAAATGCTGTCCGGCTCGAAGGACCATAATAATAAATTGTAGACTTTTTTTGCAATCTGCACTTTAAATTATAGGGAAAATTATGTAGGTCGGCGGAGTTCGTTCATCTTTAGAGAGGTTTAGCATTGAAGTCAAATGCATTTTGACCCACGTGCTGACTACGCGGTCATGGTTTACTAATAGCGCGGGCAAAGTTAATGCATTATTGGAAAAACAAGGCCACCTAATCCGCAAGCGCGCAAAAATCTGCATTGTATGATAGGAAAACCGCGTGTCTTCCATATGCAGTTAAAATTATGCAAAGGTGTTCGTACTAGGATATTATGCCCATACTAGTAAATTAAGACTTCACACGTTATAGTGCAGGATTTTTTCAGACTTCAAGCAATTTAGGTAACTGCTACTCAAAATTTGCAAGAATAAATTGATGTCTGTAACAAAATGATGATAAATAACATTTCGTAAATTGGCTTTCTTGTTCCGAGGAACGATAAATGAATGTAATTGTGTTCAATGCAGCCTGGATACACGTGGAGTCATCACGAGATGCGACGGTGGCGAGTGTAGTTATGTGCACACAAAGTCACGGCACGTGGTCACGGCTTTTCCCCGTAGAAGTAGGTAGAAGTCACTTTCGATGTCACATCATTTAGATTTTAGATCCAGCCTAAATCGACAATATTGAGGCTTTATGTCTAATCGCGGGAAATTCCAGTCTAAGGTCAATTTACTAACGTACTTTTCTTATGAATACCCCATTGTGATCTCATATTCGATTCCCGGGTCGAGGAAAGATATGTATCCTATTTTTCAATCACAGCTCCGGTTGCGATCACCAATCCCCATCAGGCAAGTGTGGCGATTAAGCCTAATTCCGTCTTAGATAGAACCTGTTCCCTGCAGTGGGACAGTAAATAGGCTGATATTTTTACTTTTCTATATTAGAAAATGTCAGGTAACAAATGTTGTCTTGGATGGTGGGCGTAGGGCAGTGCCAGACACCGACGCTCGGCCGATAATAAACAGGTTTTCGCTTTTGACTGGTTTTTTTTTTCATACAGTGACGTTAGCAGATTTATTTGTATGTAAACATAGAAAAATACTAGTTTGTGGGTATTTGAGTTCAAAGTTGAATTGACGTTTACGTCAGCTATTGAACCGAAGTTGTTGCCAACGAGTTTTTGGATTTTAAGAAGCTAAGTTGTAACCTTAGCCGGTTATGGCTACTATCAATGGACTTTAAACATCTTTTTTTAATATTGTGACTTTTTTGAGAGAGTAACGCAAATTCAAGATTTAAGTTCTTATTATTCAATAGTGATACTTAACCGATTTCAAAACCAAAAAGTGGAGATAGTCAATTTGATTGTATGTTTTGTTTTTTACATACTTTAAAACCACTTTAACATGTTGTTTTGTTTATCATTGTCACAACTCAGTTTACAATGTAAACAACGCATTTACCAACTATCACTTGAACAAACGTACTCGTACATACATTGTCCCATACAGTTACACGTTGAATCACACAGTGTATCGGTCGGG
The DNA here is from genome assembly GCA_014851415.1 of Cnaphalocrocis medinalis. NCBI lineage: Eukaryota > Metazoa > Arthropoda > Insecta > Lepidoptera > Crambidae > Cnaphalocrocis > Cnaphalocrocis medinalis. The sequence continues at coordinate 8,372,086 of CM026298.1, read as the reverse complement.
GCCTTCAGCGCGCGTGGCTAATCGTATTATTGGAACAATAACATGCTTCGTTCTGAGCTATGGTTGCTCAGTCGATAAGACTGTCACCTTCTGAACTAGAGGTTATAGGTTCAAATGCAGACAAGCACCTATGAATTTTTCTCATTTATGCGTATACTAGCTGTTACCCGCGACTTCGTCCGCGTCTAGACCATATGTAAATCCGTTCAGTGGTTTTGGCGCGAAAGAGTAACAGACAGACAGAGTTACTTTCGCATTTATAATATTAGTTAGGACTTCTACCATTAGCGGTGAGGGAAATCCTCGCGAGAAAACCTGCACGTGTAGGATAGTTTCTGACACGTGTAACCATGATTTAGTTGCTGAGGTTCCCCTGTTTAAGGGTAGCAAAAGTCATACGACAGTCCCTTCATTGTAATTACCAGACTCACCAAATATTGGATTATGGTCCAAGCGTACCCTGGGCTCCGAAGCGACCGCTTTGGACGCAACACGCTGCATTAAAATGTATTCTATAGCCAAATAGTAATATTTTACAATAGATAAGCGACAGATTGCGCATAAATGAAATGGTACTACTCAATCAATTGTCAGACAAAATTGCAATATCTGTTGGTAACCTTGCCATCATCGAAGTACGGAAGTGCTCACCACCACAAAAACAGCAACAAAAAGTTGGCGTGTTCGTAGCGATCCACAAAACGCCTCCAAGCGATTCGACTAGCCTTTTTTTCTTTAGATTTGTTTGACTTCCCAATAATTAAAACATCGGTGAAAGAATGACTACGCTTGAAAACCTCATTACTAAATATTTTCATGACGTCACGAAAGAGTATTTTTGTGAACTTTTAGTCGATGTTTTATTGCTTAAAATGGCATTAAAAATTCTAATGAGTGTATTTCCGTTTTGCGATAATATTATTACACCCCTGTATTTTTTGTTAGTAAAAAATCTACGTCTCCTCGATTTGATTTTCAATCACTCAACATCTTAACCTTTTGTTCGTTGGTAATATTTTTTTGTGTAAGCAAACGTAATTAATTTTAGTCTAGGGTAAATTGGTGTACACTTTCATCATTGTAATTTGTAAAGAATGCCACAATCGATTTGCTGAAACTTGCGCGTACGCGAGTGAATTACATGATTACCTACCTAAGTTATTTCTTTTGCCTCCATGGCGATAGTGGAAAGGTCAAAGGCAATGTTATTTTTGTTCCTAAGTATATACCGAGTGAGGTACTTCGCTCGTAGGTAAATACGCCATTTTGACACGGGGTACTCTGAACTGCTAGGTGCTTTATTTAGTTGACGACCTGTTTAGCGCAATGGTTTGAGCGCCGGTTGAGACGCAAGGGTCGCGGGTTCGATTCCCGCACCAACACAAATGTATGTTGATGAAACAGATATTTGTGTTGGGTCTGGGTGTTTGCAGTTCCTTCGTTGTTTCTGGTTTCCACAGCACAAGGGAAAACCTTAGTTTGGTACCAGGACAATGTATGTGATGTTGTCTCAATTTATTATTATTATTTATGGCATTATCATGTCTGAGAACTTTGGAAAAAAATTGTTATAATTGTTCTTCATTGATCACAGAAATAATTGCATGCAGAAAAATGTTTTTCCTCTAGAGGCGCGCGCGCATTTCCTAGGAATCGGTGATGCAATTAGTTGTAACCGAGTCCCGGGGCCGAGTGACTCGTGCGCACGGCGCGCGCGCAGGAATCCGTCCTCACACTATAACTAGTGCACGAGATGTTTATAGGTCTCTGTTATTCTTAATCATCATTTATTCGTGAATCAGAATCAGAAAACTTTATTTGCAACTTTTTTTTTATTTGTGCCTGATGAGGTTGTCTACTAATTATTTTTTTTTAATTTAAAGTCTTAGGAAGAGAAGATCCCATTGCTAAGTACCGGACAGTGATCTCGAGGTCCCGGGCAAATAAGTAGTATGTTTAGAATTTTTCGAACATAGTTCGGGTTTGTGATCACCAACCCGCATTAGGCAAACGGGTGATGAAGTCTAATGCCATCGTAGTAGCGATGCGATTAGACTTCACCACCACGTTTGACGATGATGCCTTGATTTCTATGATGGAGGCCTTTAACCTGCAGTGGGACAGTAGGTATATAGGCTGATACTTTACTTACAATGAAACTAAACCAAGGTGAAGATAGAAACTATACCCGTAGTACCGACGTAACAACGTCGAATACTGATGCATTATGAATCCTGCAATCAATAGAGCGATGTAAAATTTTAAACGCCCCGTACGCACCGCACGCCGCTGGTACCGGACCGGGGGGCGATTCTCGGGCCTTCGACCATTTTCTTTTTAATTTGAAAGGTAAAGCGAGCAGACGGTAAGCGATCCGCAACATCAGATACACATATGCGCTGCCAACCTTATAAAAACGGCATGACTGGTTCTCTGACGAATCACTTCGGTCCCGATTCTAATTGCCAGAAAAAGAGTCGACATTGGCAAAAGTCGAATCGAATGAACACCCCCTGTTCATCCGATTAGATCTCTGATTCGACTTCAATGTTGAGTGCACGAGAATTGCCCCCCAGACTCACAAAATACCCTGTGAGTCTGGGGGGCAAATGTCGATGCAAATCAAGTGCTTGGCATAAGTTCCTTGTCGATTTTAACGTCGATTACACGAGAATCGGCCCCCTGGCGTCCAAATCATCAGCGATGCCAGCCGCGTGCCTGTAGCCGACCAAACTTGTGCGTACGGAAAATGAGCCTTGAGCGTATCAAACGCTGCTCCTTACTTATGTATTCTAGCATTTTTTAAACGTTTACACGCTTACGTGTATTTTTTTGTGTTATTGGTGGCAGACGAGCGATAATGCAACACCAGTGGTGTCACACGTGCTCTGCTTACTTTTAATAAGAAAAACTCCAATTGTAGTGAAGGACTTTATTCTCGTCGACTAAGATTCTCACTAGCTTACAATTCGTGTTGACTGCTCGGATGTCGGACTAGGAATGAATCGAGCAACTGCCTCCCGCCAAGCTCGGCTCGGCTCAGCCCCACCACGCAACCCCGCTACCCAGACCGGAATTGCGTGGTGTTGCCAATATCGAAATAAATTACTACTAAATTAATTATAAATCAAATAAATACTATAAAATCATTTTAATATCATGACATTCGGCCATCCTAATACGTGCAGTCTCCCGGCGCACGGTTATTAATTACAATTATCTCAAGTTAGCAGGGCAGGTGCTCAATTGAACAAACTTAAATTTAATTCATCATTATTTGTGTCACTATTCGTTTGAAGTAAATCCACTGTAACAATATTATCAGTAGTTATATGTTTATATATTATATAACAAGATTTAACTGTATTTATCACTTACTAATTGATACACAAACAATCACAATAATTTTATACAATGTTCTGTACTAAGTGTATACATTTTAATATCATGACATCGAGTGTTTTATAATCATACTCTATTTACCCTGCACATTAATCATACATATTGCTTGTTACACACTTCATAATATTAAGCCCTCATAATAATAGTATACCTAACTTAACAATTATATTACACATATCATAGGGATACATGTTCAATAGCAAACAGATAAAATATAACATATTTCTTAAAAATTCACTTGTAACTTGTCAAATTCATTGTAATTTCTTTACCATTGTTGATCTGTTTTGACAATTAATAATAACAGGATAATATAAATGCAATGCACACCCTTATTTGCCCATTTTATTTATCCATAGCAATATTTTAACATAAGGAAAGCCATAAAATTAAAACAACTGGCAAGAATAACAATAATTATGACTGTATGGTTAATTGTGACGAGTGGAAGACTATGTACATTAATTATATTTACCTACCTCTCAGCTTGACTAATTATTGTATTACGTTATGTTATCCTAAACCAATTCTTCGTCACTATGTGCGCTCGAAGCACTGCTTTTGTCACTAGCGTGTACTTCTAACGCTTTGAGGTTAATCCACGGCCTAATCCTGTCCGCAGCAACTACGGACTCATACAATTTCCCTCTTCGTGGAAATCCAGGAACATCAGTTATTCTATATCGGTCATTTCCAAGAGCCTCAGAGATTCTATAGGGGCCAATGAATTTAGATAACAGTTTCGTGCTTTTACCGTCATTACCGTAATTGTTTCGTGATACCTTGACTAATTCACCGACTGTGTACCTAAGGGCTGGAACTCTGTTCGAATCATGTCTATCTTTTTGTTTCGCCTGATCCTTTGCTATGTTAGTACTTATTTCTTGTCTGATATCTTCTAAGCTATCGTTGTTCTCGTTTCCTACGTTAAATTTATTAGACAAATCATCCCTCATCCTATATCCAAATAATGCTTCTGATGGTGTCTTGTGAGTGGTAGAACTGACTGTGTTATTCACACCCCATTGGATCTTACCCAATTGCTTATCCCAGTCTCGTTCATGATTGTTACAATTCTGAGCCGCTAAAGAGTTTAGCACTATTTGGTTATACCTTTCGGCCTGCCCATTCGCCCTGGGACAAGCAACTGCGTTTAAAACATGTTTTATGCCATGAGTAACACAAAAATCTTTGAAAGCTGCCGATGTAAAGGACGTGCCTCTATCTGATATTATCCTATACTCTGATTTATAATCATGTAATATCAACTGACAGTTGGCGGGTTGTCGCGTTATCGTAATACAAAAATAGTGTCGGTCGTGAGTAATCGAAAAGTTCAATTGCGATTCAATTATTTTTCATTTTCTTTTCATGACATGAGAAAATCTTGAAAATTACATTTGGAGGCTGATTGATGTCCAAACTTCTAACTAAATGTACGAAGTGTGTTAAAATGTAGTCATTCAATAAAATAAATTTTAAGTATTTACAAGTAAAATAATCGAATCCAAAAACTTGGTTACATAAACTCATTTTCAAAGGAGCATAAAATTATTCAAACAACCGGCCAAGAGCGTGTCGGACACGCACATGAAAGGGTTCCGTAGCCAGAAGTCCTATTTACGACGACGACGTTAACACTTGTATTTTTTATTAAACTAGTATTCTGCTTAGTCTAATAAAACACAAATAATATCAACATAGTTTTTCTGATTGTAATAAGTGTTGATACCCCAAGGTTTTTTGAATTTGCCACCATTCTTTATAGTCACGTTTTGTTGGTCAGACTTTTATGGTGAGGGAATATCTATGATTTAAATGAAGATGTCATGAAAATAATCAAAGGATTATTTTCATGACTTAATTGTCAGAGTATTTATGTCGAACATAACAGCTATGAGTTGTCAGATTAATTCATTTAAATAAAAAACAATTTATCGATTTTTACTCTTTATTGTTGTCTTCATGTTCATTCAAACCAGCTCTATGCAATACGTATAAAATATCGCTGTACTTTATGTAATGTTTTTCTTATTAACTATCGTACAAATCAATGAAATTAATTTAAGGTTATGAGTAAAATCTTAACATCTAAAATGTTCAATAATAAATTCAATTGTTCGCTCACCATTCAATTATAACAGCACTAGTGCACTTAGGAGGCAACATTAAAAAAATAAAGGTCGATTGTAGCTGTCAGTTTATATTACATTATTATAAATCAGAGTATAGCAGGGACACCAAAGTCATAAAAGATGTTTTGTAGTACTTTAATCGTGTTTTTAGTTTTTGTATCCCTAACAGCTCTAATGAATACGTATTTCGTAAAACCATCTACAATAGTTAATATGTGAGTATTTCCGCTTTTACTTTTTACGAATGGGCCCAGATGGTCTATATGAATAGTGTGTAATGGAATATTTATTTTTTCTATAGGAAACAAGTGACCAGTTTTCTGACGCGACGCACTGTCCTTATTATACGCGCACTCGATGCATGCAGAAACGTACTTCTTTACGAATCGCCTTAGTTTGGGGAACCAGAAATTACTTTGGATCTTTTCAAGAGTTTTAGAGTATCCCAAGTGACCTATGTCATCATGGTTAGCTTTGCATATTTGCCATCTAGCGTTTCGGGGAACTACCAGACGTGAGCCGTCATCAACCTTCCTGTAAACCGTTCGATTTTTAACTTCATAGTTGTCTTTTATTTCCTTGCATTCAAGGTCCTCTTCGGGCTTAAGAACTTTAAATATTCGCGCTATATCAGGGTCCGCCATTTGCAATGTAAGCAGCCAATTATCTTGTGTTATATTGTATATGTTAACGCACGTACTATCGTCTATTGTTTCGGAAAGCGTAGAGTTTCGGCTTAACGCATCGACGTGCGACATTTGAACTCCAGGGCGGTATTCAATATCGAAAGTAAATTCGGATATTTGTAGCCACCACCTCGCTATCCGAGGTAACAAATCCCTTTTCGTTAATGTCGTCCTAAGGGCCGCGCAATCTGTATATATTTTAAAATGTGAGCCAAGTAAGTAAACCCTAAATTTCCTTAACGAACATACCACGGCCAATGTCTCCAGCTCGTAGGAATGTAAATGCTTTTCTTCGGGCGTTGTTTGCCGGCTAAAATAGGCAACGGGCTTTAGAACCCTGGTGTTTCTTTGCCATTGCATTAAAATTCCTCCTACGCCGTGAGAACTGGCATCTGTGTGTAATTCAGTTTCGAGGCTAGGATCATATAAGGCTAAAACCGGCCTACTCACAAGTTTTTCCTTTAAAAGGGTAAATGCCCTATCTTGCTTATCGGACCACTGCCAAATGGAGTCCTTCTTTAATAAGTAGGTCAATGGATGAGCAATCTCCCCATAACCCTGAATGAACTTGCGAAAGTATCCAGTCAGGCCCAAAAATTGGCGCACTTCGTGTACGTTACGAGGCTTAGGGAATTCCTCAACTGCCTGGACTTTAGCGATACCTGGCTGGATACCTTCGGAGGAAACTTCGTAGCCAAGATACTCAACCTTAGAAGTGAAAAACTGACACTTAGAGAGTTTCAACGTTAGACCATACTGCCTAAATAGTTTTAAAATTTCTTCTAGCCGCTGAAACATTTCTTCAGTATTTTTAGCAGGTATAAGGACGTCATCAAGGTATGCTAGCGCGAATTCGTATCTTTTGCTACCCAGGATCTTATTAATCATTCGCTGAAAAACAGCTGGCGCATTCGTTAACCCAAAGGGCATACGTTTGAATTCGTAATGCCCATCTGGAGTAACGAACCCGGTAAGATGCTGGCTCTCCTTGGCCATAGGAACCTGGTAATAACCAGAAGCAAGGTCTAAGGTCGTAAAAAATGCGTTGCCGCTAAGATTTGAAATCTGGTCATCAATCACGGGAAGGGGGAAACGGTCTTTACAGGTTTTATTATTAAGCGCCCTAAAGTCCACACAAAGTCTACGTTCCCCAGTCTTCTTTTTTACCATAAGAATGGGGCTAGAGTAACTAGAATCCGACTCCTGTATAATATCATTCCGAATAAGCTCATCAATGGTTTCCCTAACTTGTTCGCGCTCTGTGTGTGAGAGACGGTACGGACGATATACCACCGGGTTATTATCTAAAAGTTTAATGTGCATCTCTACGTCTTTCACGCAACCTATCTCAGCCAAGTTTGTGGCAAAACAGTCTCTATAATCTTGTAACATAGACTGTAACCTATCCATATCTGTTTTACTCAAACCATTCCCTACCTTAATCTCGTCCCTTTGTAAGGGTTTCACTTCAGTTTCCCCAGTAGCAATCCTATTTACTTGGCATAAATCTCTTTCTACGAAAGGTATGGCCCTCGCTATCAATGTATCTGTGTTTAGATTGACGACACCTGATGACATATTGGTAACAATCAAACTTCCCCTCCCATCTATCAAGTGATAAGCACCCTGTAGTAAACTAAACTCTCGACCTGGCTCTAGGGTGCAATAGCCTTCGACATAAACATCCCCCGTATATTTAGAATCCTTGGCATATACTGTCAGAGTACCTGTGTCTACAACTTGGTTAGGTTCAGTAACATAGAGTTTAATAGAGTTCTCAACATGAAACGCATTATCAGATGGGCTTTTATAAAAGAATAAACGGTCCCTATTTTTCAATACTGTAACGAATTGAAGTTCTGTGAAATTTTGACCAATAATAAGAGGGGTTGGCATTAAATCGTCGGGTATTACAAGGACATCAATAAACGCGTCAATTTCGTCCAACTTTATATTGACGCGAGACTTATATAAAGGCTGAATGGAAGAATTGCCAAATCCTCTCACTATGGGTATTCCTTCTACGTTTTTCTCTAGACGTAAATTATCTGCATCACTTTGGCGAATGAGACTGCATTCACTGCCAAAATCAATGTACGCGTCAAGTTTCCTGTCATTAACTACGATAGATTTAAAAAACTTATCATTGGGATTATTCGTCACGTCAATTTTGAAAGTCTTACTTTCAGAGGTATTTTCATTTCTCATTGGCGGTGGTCGCTGCAAAGGTGTTAACTTGCATTCATCATTATCATGACCTATCCTAAAACAACGCTTACATTTAATGATCGGATTTGGGCATTTGAAAAAAGGATGTCCTTTTGAACGGCAGTTAAAACACGTTAAATGATTATTCTTGTTACCAGTTATAATTACCCTGCCTCCAGTCCTAGGGCCACCCCTTTCATGGCTCTTATTCTGTTGTGGCTGTGATCGTTGTGCACAAAGATAATTTAATAACCCTTCAGGTTGTTTACAATTGAGGGTTTGCGCACCGCTTTTAATAGACCTATCACTTAAACCGTGCACGATACAATCGACCGCTTTCTTGCCAGTTATTTCGCACCTATTCAATAAACTAAGCTTATCATAAAAGTATTCGCGAAGACTTTCCTCACTTCGTGAAGTCCGGCTCAACATTTCCTCCAAAAGGCGTCCATAGTTTTCCTCGCTTGGGAACGCATTTTGAAGTTTAGTTTGCCATTCACTCCATGAGAAAACTAAGGTAGGCAGAGTCTCAAACCATCTCTTTGCCAATCCTGACAACTTTTGTAACGAAAAATGGATGGTTTGTTTCTCGTCCCAACCGTAAATATTAGCACACTCATTTACTTTGTTAAGCCAGCTCTCAATGCTTTGAGCTCTGTTTGAGGGGTCAAATTCCGGCACGACATTATTCATACCATTGTTTGAAAAAGTTGGATTCTTACTTGATTCACTCTTGAAATTAGCCAAAAGCTTCATTACATCTTCTGTTGTCAGTCTGCTAGATTTCTTGCGTGCTTTCCTGGTCGTTTCTTCCTCGCTGGATGTAGACGACGTTGAGGGACTTCTTTTTCTCTTTTTCCTTCGACTTGTTCGAATGTTGTTCATCGGTGGAGTCAAGGGAGGAGTCTCCTCGTCATCATTTCTTTCGAGTGGCATATCTGAAATACGTAAAAATTCCTCTGACTAGTCATCCAGTCAATCACCTATCCTGTCCGTTATTTTAATCGTAAAAGGGATAAATATTATGATCCTAACTAGCTCAAATTCATTTCTGAAAAAAAACTCATCACTAACTCAAATCAACTAACTAAATTCAAATTATACTGAAACTTTGATTAATATAATCTATATACCCAAATACACCTTTGAAATGTATTAAGTCAAGCAAAATTCGAATCACGTGTTTCCACTATATTTACGTTATTCAATCTACGTAGGTCTGATCCACAAACATACCCCTAGTGTATACTAACGGTAAGAATCTAGGATGAGAAATCAATTTCAAAGTCAGATCTAAATCAAATCGAAGTATTCTAATAACTCCATAGGTACTATTAAGTATGTAAGTTATGTACTCTTCGTAAATATAATAATTTGATACTGCTATGTCGCTCCTTTATTCATCCAGTAGACTTAATTATTGCAATATCCCCGTAAACGCACATAGTTTACATAGTTCCTATTAATTTATCCATAGGTACTTAATAGCAGACTCATCCTAATAGAAAATCCAGTAACAATATAGTTCATTCAATTTCATATCCACCACAAAACATTTTTTTTTTATATAGTAATCTTTGTTAAATAATCATTTATTAGTCCTTATTAATTTATCTAGTGATAGTAAATAATCCACTCATCGTAATCCAAAAAATAAATCCAGTAGTTACATATTCTACTTAGTCCAATATCTACCAAAAAAAATGGTTCCTTTAGGCAGTAATCCTTGTTCAAATATCATCCATAATGTTCTTAAGTATCTAATCAAAGCCCGTGGGCTTGAAATCGAAATCAAACCATGAAATTATATTTATATCATAAATAGGTCCATAAAATCAACGTCTTAACTTACTATCCTGTGAGCATTCGTTTCGTCTCATCAAAATAAGATTCATTAGGAAAATTAAAATCACGGAATGTCAGTGTTAGAAAATTAAACTATAGGACATTTAAAAATACGTTTGCGCGTCTCGTAATTCACTCTCTCCAAAGTATCGATTTGGCACGATCGAAGAGTCGCCTCGACCACGTGCTATTGGCGTATGAAGTGTCTCCACATGCACGGTCGAAGAGTCGCCTCGACCACGTGCATGTAGTGAAACACCTCACCACCATATTTGACACCGGAAATCGTTTAACTCACATTCGACGCGCAAAAGTAATTATTAGTAATATAATAATTTCAATCTCGTAAAGAAATATTTCGTGACTCGTAATGCATTTTCCGCGCACCTTACTGTTTCGAACTTGTCTAAATCGCACGGCCGAAGAGTAGCCTCGACCACGTGCTAAAAGCGTATGAAATGTTACATAATGCACTGTCGAAGAGTTGCCTCGACCACGTGCAATAAATGCAGCTCATACTCCAATTCGACGTCGTAGGAAATCAGTTCGTGCGCATCGATACATCATGTCACTACTTAATTATCATTATCCTTAAGAAATTACACTATTCCGCAATTTTAACTACATAACTTTGGTTTATCTACCGCGCGCCCCCATAAAATCCAATGTTCAAACGCGCCAATTTTGCACGGTCGAAGAGTAGCCTCGACCACGTGCAATAAGAGTATGAAGTGTTACACATGCACGGTCGAAGAGTCGCCTCGACCGCGTGCAAATTATAAACACTTCATACCCCATCTCGGCACCTTATAAAATCAGATAATATACGTTGGCGCGCAAAATTACTAGTAATTTAAATCACTTTAATTTTCCACTGTTTCAAAACTTATGCTCTTCGGAATTACTATTTCTCGACGTTTTTAGAAATGCTTTAACGGTACGTACCTTGGTTCTTTCCACTTCTGAAGTAATAAGAAAAACTCCAATTGTAGTGAAGGACTTTATTCTCGTCGACTAAGATTCTCACTAGCTTACAATTCGTGTTGACTGCTCGGATGTCGGACTAGGAATGAATCGAGCAACTGCCTCCCGCCAAGCTCGGCTCGGCTCAGCCCCACCACGCAACCCCGCTACCCAGACCGGAACTGCGTGGTGTTGCCAATATCGAAATAAATTACTACTAAATTAATTATAAATCAAATAAATACTATAAAATCATTTTAATATCATGACACTTTTCAACCCCCCTTCCACTGGATTGGGCTCCGGTACCCTCACTCACGCAGCGGAACACGCGAGTGCACTTTGTCAATAGCTCAGATATTTTCTGCATCAAAATCATTTTAATGCTGTATTTTTTTTGTACACAGTCAAAAGTATCATTAGATTTTAGTGAAAGCGTTACTAGTCCACCCACCAGACTATTGTTGATTTCCAAACTGTTAGACAGTTGTTATGGGAGCCGCGAGGAGGAAGGCGCCCGCGCATAAACACGGGAAGCGCTGAGTCAACACGCGCAGGGAAACCCCGCCTGCAATGTTTACGATAGAACATCTAACATCGGAAATCTGTTTAAAAACTACTAACTTACACCATCAATCCGTTTATGTTACTATTAACTGTTAGGGGCCAGTCATGAAGGATCTTTTGTATTTCCTCTATCCTTATACTCTTACTAATGAAAGATTTTTCTCATCAGCGTCACGAAGTGCTTGTTCACTCCATGTTTCATGTAAGCGTTACATAGCATTTACAAAAGATCTTTTACTGTCGCCGTCTTATCCATGCATGTCGCTTGTCGCTGTTCAATGCTGTAGGAGGAAGATTCCTCAGCATTTTGTTCCTCGCATAGTGGTCCGTCAAATGATTCCATGAGTTAGATAGTATTTTTAGTAGATTTCACCTGAACTCTAGACTGGGTCATTATTGAATACGCCATTCAGTCAGTCACCCCCGTTCCTGCCCCAGTTGACGTAATTGTATGTTAAAATCTTTCAGCTCGAACGTATGAAATTCCCGATAAAGAGCCTAAAAACCAGAGTCCAGGAAAAGAAAGAAAGTGGATCCATGACCACTTGACGTGTAATGTTAAGGTCGTTCACACCATCGGTATCGCGGCATTGGTGAGCCCCGCGTTATCTATGTGGGTAGCCGCTCACTAGCCGCTGTTGCCGGGACTTGGGTTTGTCTAGCGCAGGGTTGCCGGACCGGCTGAGTAGCCCACCACCAACAGTCCTCTTAGTAAACCTTTATTCATAGTTCCAGCTGCATTAAGTTTTCTGAGATCTGAACCTTTATTGCTTCCTAGTTACAAGTTTTCTGAGATCTTTAGATGTAGGTACTCAATGACTACTACTCATTTTATCTCTACCTACGTTCCTGGCATATAAGTACTTGTAGCGACATTGGAGATCATACATCAACATTCTAGCAAGCAATAAGGAGTTTCTTACAGGTGCCATCCAACCAACAAAACACTTGAGGTGACCACTGAAAATCAGCGTCGCGGTTGCCTACTCCGGTAACCACGACACATGCTGAGTGGGAACCTTTTTAGCGCATAATTTTAAATAATGGTTTTGTTAAGTTTAGCTGTAAGCATTTTTTATACTGATTATTGTGTGCTAAATAAACACTTTCTATTCTATTCTATTCTATAAAAACATCGCTCATTTAATGGACCTCCATCGCGGAAGCGAAACACCTTTTTATATTGTATCTGCCACATTATTTTGTTTTATGCTGTTGACTCTTCCGTCTTAGGCTAAAACATAAATCTAGACGATATAGTAGTATATGTAACTATCGTCAGCTCATGGCGAAACTAGCACTTCCAATATGCGTCTACTACTAAGGTCCTCGACGGTTCAGTTGATCTGAGTCTCCCCTAAAATGAGTAAAGGCTCGAAGACAGCCCTAGAGCTCGCGGCAGTGAGCACCACCATGCCAATGTCGATAGCGTTATCGCGGGGTCACCGCGCGGCGGCCGCGAGCAAACACTGCGCGTTACTTCCACAAACACATGCGCTGGCGCACCGGCTCCGAGACCTTGATCTGATAACCTTACTGGTTTTAGGAATCGGTGACGAGAAAAGTATTTTATTTTGTCTACTCTGATAGTTGTTCCAGGAGTATTTTTTTTAATTCTAAGCGGGGGTGGCTATGCAGGTCCTATTCAGACCAGTATCACTGCGGCTAGTTTGATCTATTGTGTCATAGTTTTCTCCTGAATTTGATAATTGCGAAAATTACCTGTCAGCTTTATCCAATAAGTCATCCCTGATACATGTTCAACGTTTTTTCAATAGATATTTGCGAGGTAGCTTCGCTAATCTGCAAACCGTTTAGATTCCACATACACTTCCATTACATGGCAATACCAGGAGAGAAGATTCTGGTATTTCTGGTACAAAAGCAGTCTTAGTTACATTCCAACTGATTACGGGCCGCTGGGGTGGAAAGGTCCTTGAGTGGACGCCGCGTGCAAGAGACCGCAGCCGTGGCAAGCCTCCCACTAGGTGGACCGACGATCTAGTGAAGGTCGCGGGAGTCCCTTGGATGCCTATGTCCAGCAGAGGACGTCTATTGGCTGAAATGATGACGATGAACTGATTACGGATTTGCCTTGTATCTCTAAACTCTCAGACTGACTCGCATGTTTGACATTTCCAGTGGTAAAGCAGAGGCTGCAGATGCTGAACTCGCCGTACCGCAGCGTGTGGGAGTGCGCGCGGCACGTGTACCGCGCGGAGGGGCTGCGCGCCTTCTACCGCTCGTACGCCACGCAGGTGGCCATGAACGTGCCCTTCACGGTGAGTAGCGCAGGGCTCGCCACTCAGGAATTATCCCATGTCGTGAGATCCTTTGGAGAGGTCTATGACGCTTGTCTGTGAGAAGCTGAAGCTGGATGCGAGTACCCGAAGATCGATCAAAGTGGCGAGCATTTCGATAGGCCTACGTCCAGCAGTGGACTGCAACTGGCTGATGATGATGACGCCTATCAAAAGGAGACTGCTTAAGTCTTCTGCTTCTTTCCCTGACAGTTGAGTATTGTCCATCATATAATCTGATGGTAAGTTTTAATAAGAGACTGGTGAGACTAAAGCATTTTTTTCGCTTTCTCTCCTATCCTTCAGCCTAAGTCAGCTTTTTCTTTGAAATCGATTTGATTGACCCTATTGGATTGGATCTTAAAGGACAGCTTTGGATGGACTGATAAACGAAGTTTCTGATGACAAGGAAAATAAAATGTATTTCAGACCCTTTCATTTAGTCTTTTCGGCGGCAATTGCTTACAGGTGATCCGTCTGCTCTTCATCCACCTATCACATAAAAAGTTCCTATTTTGATTATTTCCGACCGATACAAGAGTCATGTGTGAAGTACTTGTATGTTGTGTGGTTGCGTTGCAGGCGTTACACTTCATGACGTACGAGTGGTGCCAGTCGATGCTGAACCCGGCGCGCGCGTACGACCCGCGCGCGCACGCGCTCAGCGGCGCCGCGGCCGGCGCGCTCGCCGCCGCCGCCACCACGCCGCTCGACGTCTGCAAGACCGTGCTCAACACGCAGGTAACCTGATGCTCGTTCATTACACCCTGGATCCGATCGGATCGATCATCACACACACACACACACACGTGATGTGCGCGCTTTCGTTTGAATGCGACAGGTATATTCTCATCCCAACCCTGGGGGAAATGCGTTACGCATACCCGTCCTACGGGGGGAGAATGGTTTATGTCGGGCTCCCCTCCACATAACGGCGGGTGTATACCGACTAAAACCCCTGGGACTCTCCCTCTTTGTATCGTCACAGTCACAGTGACCCGCTCGCTAGCTTCTATCTACAAGAGCAGCATGTGCTAGCTGTGACGTCATCATTTATTTTCAGGACTTGTGATGTGTCAAAAAAGTCATGAAATGTATGTTGGTCTAGTAGTTTAAGTACCGGGCCGTGATCTCGGGGTCCCGGGTTCGATGATCGGGTCGCGCAAAAGTATGTTTCGAACAGCTCGGGTCACCAATCCGCATTAGGCGGGGACAGTATACAGGCTGATACTTGAAATGAAAATCGAAATATAATACAATAAATGACTTTAGCTATGTTTAAAATGTTTTTTATTATGATTCCGTATCGATGTGGTGTCGTGTTGTGCAGGAGGCGGCGGCGCGCGCGGACGGGCTGCTGGAGGCGGCCGGGCACGTGCTGCGCGCGACGGGCCCGCTCGGCTTCTTCAAGGGCGTGCAGGCGCGCGTGCTCTACCAGATGCCCGCCGCCGCCATCTGCTGGCTCACCTACGAGACCATCAAGCACGCGCTCGCCAGGGTGAGTGCCGTCTCCGTCCCCACGCACTCGCGCGATACGTGTCGTGATGCACCTGCTAATGTCTCATAGCGCCCACTCATTCCTCTCAACTCGTATCACTGATTCGACTCCGACATCTGCTGGCTCACCTACGAGACCATCAAGTAGGTACGCGCTCGCCAGGGTAAGACTCCCCATCTCCCTCCCGCACTCACGCCATCTGTGTCGTGATGCATCTTGCTAATGTCTCATAGCGCCCCCTCATCTCTCTCTCATTCCTCACAACTGTAGCTACGCGTCTCGTATCACTAACTCGCCACTTGACTCGACATCTGCTCGCCTGGTGGAAACCTCTACCCGTTAGTGTACTCCGTTTTCTATCGTGTTGTTATGCTTCTTCGAGACTCATTTCACACCTTCCTTACTCGGCATTCGCAATACCACATGTGACCGCTAGTTTTGCCCACTTGTTGTGCTTTAGCATTGTTTTACATGTGCCCCTTCTCCCATCGCGATATCTATCATTTTGCTTTTGATTGGTTTTGTTCGTCTCTTGATTTCCTTTATATTAACTCATGTTCGTTTTTCTTTCCTTTGTTGGTTTTCATTTTCGTTTCTTATTAATTATTCATTTAGTTTAGTTGTGGTCGGTTTAGTAATCTCAGAAGAGTTATTTCACCGCTTTTTATGTCGTTTTCTTCGAGTTTTTTCTAGTCGGTTGTGGATAATTATGTGTTTAGATAATAATGTTTGATGACCAAAGTATTTTAAATTGTTTTTACAGAGCTATTTCAAAAGTCTATTTATTTTCTTGAAACATTTTTTGCAATGAAATCTAGCTGTGAAGTTCCCAATAAGAGCTTTATTTAAATAACATTATCCCTTTGTCTTTTACAAAATTGAAGTTTTCAGAAAAAGTAGGCAATCGTATCAATAAAAACATTTAAAACGACCCCGCGGCCCGTGCTCACGCACCGGCCTTCTCAAGTAAGACCCCCTCCCCGCAGATCGAGCCGGAGGAGGCGGCGCCGGGCGGCGTGGGCGGCGTGGGCGGCGTGGCGGCGTGGGCGGCGTGGGCGGCGTGGCGCCGCCGCTGGCGTGCGCGGCGCTGCGCCTGGCCGCCGCCGCGCCCGACGTGCCGCCGCTCAACAGCGGGAACACGCTCACGCGCACGTAAGGCGACACGCGACACGCCGACACACACACACACGGTACGGTTCCACTTCATACAATGATGACGTAATAGGACCAGGGGGGCAATGAGGGTTTTTGCAAATGCAAAATCCGATAGATGACGTTACGTTGACGTCAGGTCCAAAACGAGTGGATTGGTTCCATTTTGACGTATCTTGTCATAATTACGGAGTTACTTACAAAACGACCAGTGTGGTCAAAGTTGGACCACACGTCAACGTACGAGTAAGCCCATCTATCGGATTTTACATTTGCAAAAACTCTCATTCTAGTGCTCTCGACATTGAAGTCAAATTAGAGATCTGTGGTCAAGTGTATGAAATCTCTAAACTCGTCTTCAATGTCGAATGCGCGAGAGTTGTACGGGAGGGTGTTGTAGGTATAATGTCATTTGTTTTGTATGTAGCGTTGTCATTTTAGTGCGTCACGTCACATCTCTCGTTGTAAACGAATCTGACGCCTACATTATGCCAGATAACGGATTATAAATACTATTACAAACAAATGCTAATATTGCTTTAATTGTAAATGTAGTATTAAACCAATAAAATCCAAATTTTATCGATATGAAGTAAAATTTAACAATGACATATTTAATTAAACAAAAATAAATTGTCTGATCAATTTTTATCTGTAAATTGCGTTCTGAAATGTATGAAGCTGAACTAATACTTTTGAGTGGTGTGTGAGAGTGGCGACAGACTACTACAGTTACGTACAACGCCGCACGCGGGGCCCATCGGAACCCAGCCGCAAAACTATCGTTACCTTTGTAAATATACTAATTACCCTTCAAAAACCTAGTAATGAACAAAAAAGATACGAACAAAGCTCCTAGTAATCATAAAAAAATATTTTGCATTTTGTTGGTCAAAATCGATGACATTTAATGACTTTTACAAATTAAAGTAAGACAAACAACGCCCTGCAACCTAGTCCCTAGTCATACATGCCATGAAATGCAATTAAAAGTCATTAGATTGAAACGATTGACAAAGACAATGTAGTATTTTTAATATTTGTTTTGCGATTTTCCGATTGGCCCCCGCGTGTCCGCGCCGCCCCCGCGCCGCCGGCGCCGACGCGACTGGATCGCGTCGCACGGACGTCCTCGGCTCCTAAAGTCCCGAACTCTGCAAATATATTTGTGCATATTTAATGTTTATTGTTATTTCGTAAATCGTAATTTACAAAAAACAGCAAACGTTTAACCTGTCGAAGTCAACTTGCCAATCATGAGATCGAAAACATATTTTTTTGAAATTGAGTGTTGATTTTAAGAATTCAGTACTCGTAAAGATAAACCTCATTTAAATTATAACAAAAACACAGCGTTTACAGAATTGCATTTTAATTCTTAAAGTTTTCACTCTTTCAATTCCGATCTTGGTCAAAATGTATGCAAATATTTTTTATAATTTAAGCGTTGTTGTTATAAATGTATTATAATTTTATTTTTTGGATCATATATTTTGATTTCGCGGAGTGTGCGACGCGGGGGCACCTGTGATTTATTTCGGATTTAATATGTACGTTATAATGTTTGTATTATAATAATGTTGATGTAAAAAAGAGCACCCGAGGCGAGACGCGACCTCACCGTCTTTACAGTTTATTTGTTTTAAAATCAAGTTGAATCGGTCTAATCTAGACCTTTAAATTGTAGACGTAGAATATCCACAATTATTGCAAAACATATTGCTAAATCTTATTTGTCACAATCATGAATTGGAGTAAATAGAGATAAGTTATAAGCAATTATGTCGATCCGGCATTTCGTTTACAATCGCCGTTGTATAAAGACGGGATCAGGAGCGTGTGTAAGATGACGTTGTCGTCGTGTACATAGTATGTGTATAAATATTCGGTTCGCACGTCGCGGTCTCGCCGCGGGCGCCGCTGTACATACGCCGCCGCGAAGCGGTCGCTTGCTCTAGTGCCACATGGGAAAAACACACACACAGTAGACATACTTGTTATACCAAAGTGTCACACATAGCTATGGGAATGCGACATACGTTAACGATTAACTTTATCTTTAACGAAATTCGTGTGATTTCATTTATTTTACCCTACGTTGAAGATAAGTTAATTAACTTTATATTTTAGACATATATTTTGCTCAAAAAACTAAATCATCAAATTTTTAACGTGACGTTTTATTTTATTTGTGTGTGAGTGTTTCTCTCGTGTGCTATAGTGTCTCAGAGACGACGGACCGAAACAGCCCACGTGTATCGCGTAGAGCGGAACGCGACACGCCGAGCAACTATGTCTAAATGTCTATGTTAATGTGTTGAGCGAGCCACGTGATCGAGCCCTTGTAACCGGACTGTAACTTGTTCCCAGAGTGCAACTTGTTACCAAAGTGTAACTTGTTACCAAAGTGTAACATGTTACCAAAGTGTAACTTGTCATCAAAGTGTAACTTGTTACCAGACTGTTTCGGTACCTATTTTACCCGAATGTTGAGTACCTTGTTGCCATATTGTCGTGTGACTTGTTACAAAATGTTGCGTTATTTTTTACAGTTGCGTCTTACTTGTTGTTATATTTTGACAGTTGCGTCTCACTTGTTCTTCCTAAAATTGTATGGTTTATTGCTAAATAGTCAGGTTTCAATAGTGCAGATAAATATGTATGTATACTTGCTAGAAATAAGTGTTGTCAGGAAATAACACAATTTTGCACGTAACTGTCAATTTTGACACAAAAATATTATTCCAACCACAACTTACAACGTCACATACTGTCTCGTATAGTCAGGACTGGATACGAGTTGCTTGAGCACGAGGCTCGCTGTAAATAAATGTATCACAATAATCGCAAGTGTCGAAGAGGCCTCCATCGATTGAGAATCAGTATTTTCTAAATTACGTCAGTGTGGTAGCTAACCTCGCGGTCCCGGGACGATTGAATGTGGTCGGATTTGAGATTAACGTAGGTTTAGAGTGGTGTTTGGTTTAAATTGCAAATCGATTAGGCCCTTCGAGGCGAGCGACCCTTCCAGTGTTAGTTATAAAGTATCGAATAATCGCTTCTAGTATTCCTAAGTCTTTTTCGATGTTTTCTTGAAAATATTGCATTTTCCCTATTTATTGTTTCAACTTTCGTCGAGGATGTAAAACCTACAAAGTCCGATGTTAGGTTTAGTCGAGTAAATTGAAACGCACACGTTCTGGTATACGTCTCACTGATTTGTTACGAAGTAGGTTAGGATATTTATAGATTTCACATCCTTTATTAATTAAGCTTCTTATTCGGTAATACAGCAACGAAAAAGACTTCTTATTACAGGATTATTTGAAAAATTCTCCCAAATATTCGACTAAGTCGTGTAAATGTTATTAGTAATAAAAGCTAAAAGCATTAGATAATTTTTCAATTAACTCCTGTGTTACTTAAGGTATGTATAAGGTGGTGGTATGTCCGTGTAGCTCGCTGGGCGTGCACAGTGAGATGCTGTTTCGACTCTAGTGAGATTAGCCTAGTTCACGTATCACACGTTCTGTATAGTACGACGCGCACGCGCACGATCTGACGACCTGTTACAGTACACACTAGAAAATTATAATGTATATTTTTCTTAAAAAATAAAGAAAACATTTTGTAAGGGACCTTCTCCACGATGCTACTGGGATATCCTAATGTAAAATGACGTTCTTTTCTTGGTAGACGCTTGCATATTTTTGATATTATGTTTAAAAAGTTAGATAGTACCTAAAAACCAATGTTGTTTAACAGATAAATGAATACTTTATTTTTAAGAGAAGTACAATATCGTCGTAAAAACAATTGACACCTCGTATGCCAAATTTTTAGAGCACTAGTAGCGTCGTGAGAAGGTCCTAATAGCAATATGATGTTGGAGACAGATAGGGTTGATATAAGATAGTGCGACAAGATCGCTTAGTGGGGCCGGCCCTAGCAGAAAACGAATGGCGCTGGTAGTCAAATAGCAACAAAGTTATTGGTCCGCCGCACAGAAACATTAGGGCCGGCACATCGCCAAATAATTTGTTTGTAAAGATTACCTATATTTTCAATGTAAATAAATCATTTAAGTCGCTTATTATTTCTTCCGGTTAGTTAACAACAAGCAGCATAATAACTTTTCAAATACGACCTATTTAATACTGTTTAAAGTAAATATCGACAACCCTATCGACTTGGGCTCTATTCCATCAAACGGCTTTTGAAAAAAACAGTGAAAAGACTAAAAAATACAAACGTATTTACATATTGGTTTTTTCAAATGATCATTCCTGTTTGATGGTCATCGGGCCCTTAATATTAGCCCTCCCATCCCGACTCGATACTTTATGTATACAGGGTGTTAAGAGATTTACGAACGAGTATTTAACTATACCGTAAAGTCGTTTTAGTGATCATGATCACGTATTTGATGCGAAATCGTGTGACGTGCATTTTATTTTTTGTTGTTGTTTTCGTTTGTAAATGTGTAGGAGGCGAGTGCGGTAAGAGTGATAGGATATTCGGAAACGATCTCGCTGCAGGCGGGATGAAAAACTGTTGGCGGTGCTATGAATGGAGTTAAGATTGCGGCGGGCGCGGCGCGACGGCAACTCGCGCGGCAATACCATGTTGCGAGGCCGGTCGCGGCCGTGCGGCTTGTTGCATGTTGCGGGGTCGGTCGTAGGTATGTTGCGCGAACGGTCGTGCCGCGCCTGCCGAGCCTTCAGAGTGTAACAAATTATTACGTTATTGTTTGTGTACATTATTATTATTATATAATTGTATTTGTTATATTTATGAGTTATATTGTATAGGCGAGAAAACAATTTTAAATTAAGAGTTTTAAAGTTCCGTATTTGTATAGTGTCGCCGAGAGGCGGAAGTGAAAATTCGAAATAACGTGAGAATTAAAAATAATAATAAACAGTTGGACAATAAGTTTGTTGCGTTTTATTTATTTGTTACTAATTTCCCCCACTAAAAATACTTTACGTAATACTTTTTCCACCTGCCTTTTAACATCTTTTGCTCTAGGAAACATACACATTAATGGTGCAGTGAGGCAGTCATGACCTTAGTTTGCTCTGTTAGTCAATACAAAGTGCTTTCACCAATACAGTTACTGCACGTGGAACCAAATAGCGTGCTTGTAATATTTCGATATGAAGAAACATGGTGGATAGCGCAAACTATGTTTTTCGAATGTATTTATTTTCGATAAATATCACAAGCACAAGAGACTCGGGGTTCTAACTGTTCTAAACTCAGGTTTTTAATCACGTGAAGTAAACTGTCAGATGTCAATGTGGCATCCCCATTAAATTAAATAGTTTGTCATTTGCATCTGTCAGTTTACTCCACATGATTAGATTGAGGTTTGACTGGCTGTGATAGCCCGATGTGTGGCTGACTGTACTTCGGTAAGTATTTATTGGTCTCATAAGTAGATAAAATTGCACGCATGTGTAAAAATTTAAACACTGCCCTTAAGTTTATGTCGAAGACCGCAGCCCTGATCGGGCGGGTCAGCCCATAGAAGCGTATAAATTAGAGCCTGACTATACACACTATAGTTACCCAGAGGGCCAGTAAAAAGACAAAATTCATTACGGGACCGTAAACTATTTTTGTCCAATAAATTACAAACTTATTACACAGAATAGGTACGTAGAATATTATATTACATTAATGTATTTTAACAAAGAAGATAAAATGAATTTTTGTTGGCCATTGTTTACTTACTAATGGTATATTTATTTAATTCTTTGATCAATACTAAAAAAAGCTACTTTCAATTTTATAACTCGTTTGAGATTGATTGACAATCGCACTCCTTGCCCAACTGCTATTCAATTGATTTTAATCGATTTAAAATGTCACATCTCTATATCAATTTGTTTAGTTGGCAATACTGGCACGGCAAATGGCGGCTGACGCCATATTTTTTTGTTCGATGTTACGCTAGCGTTGTCAGTATTTTTTCTGTTGGTTTTTCTACATCTACATATACGAATTCAGTGACAAAAAGTGGTAATTTAGATAATTGGTGCGACAATTATTTATTGTGCTTGTTAGTGATTGATTATGATTTGTACAATTTCTCGTTTGGAATCTGAAACTTGACAGAGGTGAGTGGCCCAAGCTGAAGCTTCGGAATTTTTATTATTATTTTACTGGCATATCTCTTCATGAACATACGCTATTTTCTCTTTGTTTCTTCTGTAATTGTTCTTGGCAATATTCAGTTAAAAACATTGTTAGTAGTTGCATAATTACTATAAACAATAATAATGTTAACCTCAAAACAAGTGGCGGGAAATAACCATTGCTGCCAACAGAAAACTTAACTGGATTGTTTTGTTGATGCGTTGATGACAATTAAATCAAGCCATGGATAATTATTTTATAGTGGTAGACAAAAACATATTTAATCACGCATAATGCACTACAGTGCGATTAAAGTGTAGTCTAGAATAACACACATGAAATATTAAATGTGTTTTATTTGTTAGATGTAGTTGGCATGTTATGTGTTTTGGATTATTTATTTCCTTCTGTGCCATCAATTTCACCAAAACGATGCTAGCATTATTTTTTGCTCAGTCTGTACCTACTGTAACTGTAATTAGTTATATATATTACTTATATCATCACCATCCACTACTGTAGGCACCAAATCACTTTGATTTACCCCGATATTTTTAAAACATCTTAGATTTTCCTATGAGGAGCAAAAGTATTTTTTGGGTCCCAGTAGCATTAGCGCAAATTAATATTATTTTTCGCTCCTTGCATGTTTTATATCCTGGAGCAAATTTTTTTTGTGCGTAGAAGATAAAGATTTTGAAGGTAACAACTTTCAGATTAATCTAGTTTCATCATCAATATAAACAAAATCCCAGTCATAGTTTATCTTCATTCAATTTCTTTTTAAAATTATCTGTAAATGAGTATGCTGTAATCCAATTCACAAATTCCATGACGTGATTTAAATCTGTACAGCCAACTGTTACTTGCCCCAAATGATTCATCACAAACTATGTGTGCATTATGTAGAAGGTTGTGCAGTTGAATCCCACCTGAACCCTTGAAATTTTAAGTACATTATTTACTTACAGCAAAATTGATTTTCAGCCATGTCTGGCGGTCGGCTAGTAGTGCTAGACCGACTCAATCGGGAGGTGAAACGCTACCCACTGCCCTCCGGGCTCGCGACACTCGGCAGTGACCCACGATGCGACATACGGGTCATGCTGCCCTCTGTGAGTGGCCATCATGCAACTGTTGTGGTGCACACTAATCAGGTAATATGAAGTCCCAACAAGTCACTAAGAGCTATTTTTCAATCGACAACAGTTAACAGACTGCTATAATTAGTGCTATACTTTATAGCACTACTACCTGAACTTAAAAACTATTACACTGAAGAAGTGGACATGACTTTCTAACAAATAAGTACCAACCTGCTTAAGACCAGCATGGTGAGATACATTCTAAACCCCCTAATGGTCATACCTACATGCTAAGTGAATGCAATAAAAATAATATATTGCATTATCTTGTCCAGCGTCCTACTCTGCTTGCCAAGATGTGATCTGGGCTCAGCAGCAATCAGGGTTTTGCTATTGCAAAATCCGAGAGATGGTGTTATGTTGATTTCAGGACTTTGACATTGGTTTTTTCATAACATACTTCTTAATTTTGACATCAATCCAATCGTTGTTGGACCTGCCGTCAACGTAACGCCACCTATCGGATTGTGCATTTGCAAACACCCTCATTGATTTGGATTGGTCTCAGACGGTGGTCCGCAACGTGGGGTCGGGCGAGACGCTGGTGAACGGCGCGGCGGTGAGCGTGGCGGCGCTGCGGCACGGCGACGTGCTCACGGTGGGCGACCGCTCGCTGCGCTGGGAGTACGCCGACAACGCGCCGCGCCGCGCGCCGCCAGCGCAGGTGCAACCCGGTGAGTGGGCTGCTTCCAATTTTAATATTCCACGTGTTTGAGAAATTGTGCAGAACCCTTTTTAGGTGGTGATGTGGAATGATAAATAAAAGATCATTGTACGCTCTGTTGGCTTAGTCGTTTAAGTATAGTATCAGCCTATATACTGTTCCACTGCAGGGCAAAGGCCTCCATCATAGAAATCAAGTTATCGCTACTATGATGGGATTAGGCTTAATCACCACGCTTGCCTAATGCGGATTGGTGATCACAAACCCATGCTATGTTCGAAAAATTTGAAACATTTATGGGTCCCAGATGCGATTCATGTATTGAGCTAAAGTATGTATCGAATTTTTCAAACAAATCTCAGGTTTGTTCAGATCACCAATCCACATTAGGCAAATGTGATGATATTGTTATCGTACTATATTGTATTTTGTTTCAATGCAATAAAGAAATCTATCCACCTACCTTGTTAGGGAAATAACGCTAAACCTTTCAGGTGGTAACTTTGCCCATGAAATTCAACATCTTTCACTATGGTATCAGAATTGAAATCATAGTCTCGCCTTGTATGAAACAACTGTTAGTTTTTGTGATGTCAGTGCCAACAATGAGTTCTTAACTACGCCATCTAGCGGATTTTTAACACGCGATAGCCCTCATTGATGTTTAGAGAATCAAAGAGAGATGTGTGTGTGTCTAGCGCTGTACGTGGCAGCGCGCAAGCCGCGCGGGCGGCGGCGCGGTAGCGGCGGGGCGGCGCCGCCCCCGCGCTCGCCCGCGCTACGCCTGGCGCTGGAAATGCAGCACCGCGCCTCCATGCCAGGTATACAGCATTTACGATACACTAGTTGTCCTAGTCTTGCTCAGGAAGAAGTATAAATTAAACGCGGACTGTATTCATAGGTATAATAAGTAGATACAATGAAAATCTAAGACAACAAATGTAGTTCAAATTCGACAACAAACGAGTGTCGCGTAAGCCGCTGTGTGGTGAAGTGGGGAGCCAGCTCTTGGTGCCTGCCCCGCGCTCACCCCTCCGCGGGTGACGTCAGGCGCCGCTGCCGTGCACGCACTCGATGCGTGGACACTAGTCATTCCAGACAATGCCGGCGCGCACCAAGAAGTTTAGCTGCTCATTCCTGCCCCGAGCCATCAAGTTCAGCCGGGCTAACCACTTTTTATGCGACCACGAGATAATTTTGTCGACACTCTTATTGAGTCGGCGCAAGTTGCTTCTCGCTCACCTGACTGAGCGATGAGCGGGATAGAAGGATGCGCTCTCGCAAACGAGAGTTGACAAAATTTTGTCGCGGTGCGCATCTTAGCCCGGATGGAATGCCCTTCCAGTTCATGTGTTTCCTCCTTACAATCCTGGGTTTTTTAGGCGGGGCGTGAAACGACATTTCAGCAGGCCTTCAGAAGATAGACTCAATTGGTATTTGTTCTTTAGTGCCTGTCAACCTCATATGTATTTGGATTTCACGACAACTTACCATCAGGTCTAGTGAGGTCATCTTGATTGTCCTCAATATTAAAAAAAAAATTCAGACAACCTCTTTGCCGGTAGATTGTTGGTGGGTCTTAGATTTAAAGTTTTGCTTGATAATTTCGTTTTGTCGTACAAAGAACGAAAGTAACAATCTGAAGTTTTACAAGTTATTTTGGTAAAATCAAATCGAAGTGCACGATCTTGTACTAATTCGTTTATGCTTGTATTTTATAAGGTAACGCCGGCGGAAAGCAGGTTGCAGTGGTTCAACCTCAAAGAAGAGATACTACTGAACAGAATGGTTAGTTTTTCAATGTTTATGCATTCACTGTGCTTGGACATACTACTACCTAATTAATTTTTATTTTTTCTTGTAGAACAAGATTAGTTTACTATTTTATAATCAGGTGATTTTGAAAGTTTGTTGACTGATTACAGATAGAGTTTATAGGGAACGAAAATGCACCGAAAAGCTTCATTCATGCTAATATACATGGGAAATTGTGTCTGTCTGTATGTTTGTCTTTCTTTCACGGCAAAACGGAGCGACGAATTAACGTTATTATTTAAGTGTAGATAATTGAAGGGATGGAGAGAAACATAGGGTTCTTTTTGCCCCTTTCTAATCCTCCATTTTAGGGAAGCGGGAGGCGCGAGCGAAGCCGAGGGCAAAAGCTAGTTATTATTATTATTATAAGCCTTTTGGGGTCTTTGTCTGTATGCTCATCAATGTTACTCCGCGTGTGTGCTTTTTGATGCGAATAAGTAAATGTTTTATCTACCTATCTATCAAAATGTATTTGAGCAAGTTTACACCGGGTTTCAGATCAAAACAGTCGTCCTATGTCAGCGGGCAAGCGGCAGCGCGCGTCCAAGCAGGATGTAGACGAGAGACGAGCGACCCTAGGCTCCGGCGTGGGGGGCGGAGCGCCCACCAAGGCCGAGCAGTGGATCCAGTCGCGCAAGACCAGTCCGCGCCGTAGCGCACCCGCGCCGGTAAGGGAGCCCCAACTATCCTTACTTTTGATGTCTTGTAGGAAATTCTTGACAGGATGGATGGATTGTGTGAAGAATGACAGGGACGAATGGAACAAGAAAACATACTGTGCCGACCCCAGTTCACCTGGGAATAAGGCATGAAGATTATGAGGAAAGTCTTGACTTGGAATGATGCCGCGCTGCGCCACGACTGAACCAGTGCGGCCGGAGTGATACCAAGGTCTGATAGAATACCGTTTTGGAACAGTGTTTTTGCTGTTTATTTCCGTATGCACTCGGAAATACACAGCGGAGGAATAAGCTGGTGCATGTTTCATCTTTTGTCGGTCGGATGGTACTGTAGTGGCACGCTTCTTTCTTCAGTTAGTGTCGCCACAGTCAATCTTTTACTTGGTAGCTTAATGGGTAGAAAGAATAGCCACCCGCTATATGGAAGTTTGTGGGTTCGAGTTCCACATGATCCCTTCGATGATTTTTAGGTGCATTACTAAAGAATAGTAAACGTGTAGCAGGTGCACAGCAGCCGCAAGAGCAAGTCGACTCCGCTGCGAATGTTCGTGTTGCGACGCGCGCAGTCCGCCACGCGACACGCCGTCACCAAGATACAGGCGCCCGCCGCCATCGGTACGTCACACACACACGTCACACACACGCGACACGCCGTCACCAAGATACAGGCGCCCGCCGCCATCGGTACGTCACACACACACGTCACACACACGCGACACGCCGTCACCAAGATACAGGCGCCCGCCGCCATCGGTACGTCACACACACACGTCACACACACGCGACACGCCGTCACCAAGATACAGGCGCCCGCCGCCATCGGTACGTCACACACACACGTCACACACACGCGACACGCCGTCACCAAGATACAGGCGCCCGCCGCCATCGGTACGTCACACACACACGTCACACACACGCGACACGCCGTCACCAAGATACAGGCGCCCGCCGCCATCGGTACGTCACACACACACGTCACACACACGCGACACGCCGTCACCAAGATACAGGCGCCCGCCGCCATCGGTACGTCACACACACACGTCACACACACGCGACACGCCGTCACCAAGATACAGGCGCCCGCCGCCATCGGTACGTCACACACACACGTCACACACACGCGACACGCCGTCACCAAGATACAGGCGCCCGCCGCCATCGGTACGTCACACACACACGTCACACACACGCGACACGCCGTCACCAAGATACAGGCGCCCGCCGCCATCGGTACGTCACACACACACGTCACACACACGCGACACGCCGTCACCAAGATACAGGCGCCCGCCGCCATCGGTACGTCACACACACACGTCACACACACGCGACACGCCGTCACCAAGATACAGGCGCCCGCCGCCATCGGTACGTCACACACACACGTCACACACACGCGACACGCCGTCACCAAGATACAGGCGCCCGCCGCCATCGGTACGTCACACACACACGTCACACACACGCGACACGCCGTCACCAAGATACAGGCGCCCGCCGCCATCGGTACGTCACACACACACGTCACACACACGCGACACGCCGTCACCAAGATACAGGCGCCCGCCGCCATCGGTACGTCACACACACACGTCACACACACGCGACACGCCGTCACCAAGATACAGGCGCCCGCCGCCATCGGTACGTCACACACACACGTCACACACACGCGACACACACACACACATGTCACACACTTATCTAATAAATAAATACTCGTTATTTATTTGACAGATCACACAAAACAAGTAGCAATAATGCTGATGGCGGGCCACACGCCGAAGTCGAAGCTGGCTCCCCCTCACGCAGGCAGGAGGACCCCCTCCTACGTCATCAGCAAGCCGAGTCCCGTGCGCAAGACCCCAAGGGGCAAGCGCTCCCGGGGCTCCGGGACGCCGAAGACCAGCGTTACCCCCAAGGACACGCCGAAGCAAAGCACCCCGGGCGCCACGAGGAGTAGCAAGAGAGGCTCTGGAAGCCAAATTGTGAGTGTTTTCAATTTATTTTATGTGATAGGTTCAAATTAGCACACGGATCACCTAAAATAAGCAATGAGGGTTTTTGTAAATGCAAAATCCGATAGATAGCGTTACGTTGTCGTCAGGTCCACTTTGACGACATTGGTCGTTTTGTACGTGACTTCATAATTATGACAAGATACGTCAAAATGTAACCAATCCACTCAAAACTGATTTCCAAATCGTGGTATCTCGGGAAGTTTTTAAGATATCAAAGTAAATATTTTACCAATGTTCTTGTGATTGAGGAATCTTTAATTTGTCATGCCTATTATGTAAAATCAGTTCGCACATAAATTTCAAGCAATAAAGTCGCGCGTTCTCACCTTACCATCTATTCATTTTATTAATCTAACCAAGTTCAGAATACAAGTTTTCTTACATAACAAACATTTGCCCTATTATTTCAAATTATTCCCTTCAAGTACTACGGCATCCCCGTACATGGTCCTTCGAGCCGGACCTACGTACGGGCAAGCGCCGTAAACTTTTGTTGTCTGATATCTGTAGCACAAGTGCCTAAGCTACTTAGTTTAGTCTCAGGTCAGTGTATGAGATGTTGTGTGAATGTTTTGCAGTAACAAAATTTTATGCTTAGTTCACATATCTTATGTCGCAGTAAAGCACAAATAAGATATTGCGGTGCAACTATAAATTCGGTATACTTCATGATAGGTTACAGATTAGCACACTTAAACTAATAAGTTTGGTGTCAGGTCAATGTATGAGATAATTTTTATTTTTAATTTGGTATTGTATATGTATACCTATAATATTGATGTGACTATCGTCTGCTCATGGCGAGTTAAGCACTTACTTAAATTCGTCGGCTTAGTAAGGGGTTCAGATGGTGTAAAGTGGAAGCACATCTGCCTAGTCTGTGGAAGGTTGTGGGTTCGAATCCCACCTGAACCCTCCGAGGTTTTTTTTAAGTGCAATATTTAACTACTGTATAATATGTTGTGTGAATGTTTGCAGGTATCAGTAGCGAGCACTCCAGACATCGTTTCCCCGCTGCCGCGCAAGTCCGCCCTGAAGGACCCGTCGGGCGCGCGCCGCCGCAAGAACGACTCCATCAAGTTTGACCTCAGCAACCTGGATAACTACTCCGACCTGGATGACACAGCCGCCCCACACACTACCAAAGGTTTAACATGTTTCTTTTAACACGAATGCTTGTCTAGGGTGGGGATTGAACACGACCTTTGGCGTATTAGTCAGGGTCAGGGCTGGAAACCGGTTTTTAATTAACCAGGTTAATATCGATATATTTTGTCTCTTTTTATCTGCGAGCAGGACGCGACGCGATTGCACGCGATGCTTGCAGCCACAAGCATAAGTATCGTCTTCTCTTTCCCTTTCAATCGTTGCTTTTCATTTTATGGCCGGAGCGAGCGAAATCATTTTGGTTTTAACCAGGTTTTGGGAGCGGAATCAAAACCTAAACGGTCTACGTGCTTAACCAGAAATAATACCGGTTTCAACGAGTGGAATCGAAATCAAAATGATCTTTTTAAAATGTATGAAGCTGCGCGAAACCTGGTTGCGAATTTTAACTAGGTATTCCAGCCCTGGTCAGGGTCACTCCTTGCGTGATCGTGTCAGAAATGATGAGATCCGCAGGAGATCTAAGGTTGCGGACGTAGCCCGAAGAATTGCGCGGCTCCAGATGCACTGGGCAGGGCGCATTGCGAGGAGAACAGACGGCCGTTGGCGTGAAAAGGTCTTCGAGTGGAGGCCGCAGCCGTAGCAGGCCTCCTACCGGGTGGACGATCAAGTGATGGTCGCGGGAGTCCCTCGGATGCGGGTGGCACAGGACCGGTCTGTGTGGAGAACTTTGGGGGAGGCCTATGTTCAGCAGTGGACGCCATCGAAGTAGTAAAAAAAATTGTTGTGGTTCAGATGAATCACTACACCATGGCTTTATCATCTACAAGCCAGCCCCCCTATGATTGTTTTTCAAATTGACAACACAACCCGGGACTCTCTGCGTTTGCGTTTAGTGTCCTTAGTTTAGTAGTTATATTCAGGAACAATATACTATTTAACTGTTTCCTACACCAAAACAACTGTCGGTGTCGTCGTGAGTCATTAATGTATTAAATCTACTCATTAGTTGTTTTCCTGAATTTTATTACTACACTTTTGGACCCCAAGAGATTACTCACCGAGATTTTAATTTTTTTGCAGGAACCTACGAGACCAGCGTGACCGAGGACGAGCTCACGCTGCACTACTCCGACACTTCCAGCGTGCCCTCGCCCTCGCCGAGGAAGTCCATCCACTCCCGCAGCAGCAGGATCCTCAACGCCAGCCTCGGGGGGGCCTCTCCCATGTCCTCACCTTCAAGGGGAAAAAGGAGCACCCTCACACCCCACACGCCTCACTCCCCCAGCAGGAAATCCGGACGGGGAAGCCTCATCGTCCAAAAAGCTCTTGAAACAAGTAACAGCAGATACTCCCGAAGATCGACGAAGACACTTACAGACCACAGCTGCGACACCACCGTCGCTTCCGCCTTCAAAACTCGAACACTCAGCCCGCGCTCGCCCGGACAGAACCTCGAAACGTACTCCATTGTCGATTTAGTCTCCATAGACTCCAATGAGTCCGGTAGATCCACGTCTGTGTACGACTCCGCCGGATCCGACGCCAGTAACGCCTTCGGGACTCCCAGAACACTACCGGAAGGAGGACCAGATCCACCATCGATCCGAGTAACCTCATCGGTTCGAGCACTCCCTACGTCGGGAAGGCGACGAGAAACTCCTCCAACAGGTCGAATATCTCCCTGGAAACTTCGAGAAGTGGAAGAAAGTCAACCAGGAGCTCAGGATCGTCGAGGAGGTCGAAATCTTTAACGACTCCGGAGAATACGCAGAGACACATCTCGGTGAACAGTACGCGGATATCTCGCGCGTCCAAGAGCAGGTCGCGCGTCAGCGACAGCGACCTGCTGCTCATATCGTCCAGCGACTTATCTCAAGAGGAGGACACCTCCCCTCGGTCGTCTAGAAGAGGCAGCCGCTCCACTCAGTCCGACCCGACTAGTCCGGCGGCCGACCGCACCACCAGGTCGAATCTGGGAAGCCCAGTGATCAGTCCGAAGGTCAATTCGACTCGAAGCAGCCTGGTCATCAGTCGGGTGTCTAAATCGAAACAGGCCAGTCCCGTAATCGGGAGGGCGAGTAAATCGAAGCAAGCGAGTCCGGCGGTCGGTCGTGCGAGTAGATCGAACCCGACGAGTCCGATAATCGGACGGGCGAGTAGGTCGAGCCGAGCGAGTCCAGCGGCCGCTCGGGCGAGTAGATCGAACCCGGCGAGCCCAGTAGTCAGTCGTAAATCGAAAGCGAGTCCAGTAGTCGCCCGTTTGAGTAGGTCGAACGAAGCGAGCCCAGTGGCCGTTCGAGCGAGTAAGACAAACCAAGGGAGTCCTGTAGCCGGTCGCGCGAGTAGGTCGAACGAAGCGAGCCCAATAATCAGTCGCAAAACTAAGTCCTACCAAGCGAGCCCTACAACCGGTCGTGCGAGTAGATCGAATCCAACGAGTCCGGTGATCAGTCGCAAGACTAAATCCAGAGGCAGCCCCGCTAGCGCGAGCCCGAAGAAGAAGAGTTCCCGTAGAGGCGGCGGAGATGTGACCCCCAGCAGCGACGAGGGAATCAGCACACCCGAGAACAGACACAGTCCCCAGGAAGTCGGGACGCCGGTGCTGAGCATCCAGAATCTACTAGACTCGAGTCAAAGTTCCCTAGCATCCCAGTCGTCGAGGAGGGGACGCTCGATCAACATCAAGAGGAAGACGATCGGCGCCATTCGCTCGGGGCCGCGGCGCGCGGGACTCAAATCCAAGTCCCTCACTTACTCCGCGAGGAAGGGCCTGCTCAGATTGAGCAAGGAGTCGTCCGTAGGCTCGGACAAGACGGACGAGGGCGCCGTCGGTACTAGCAACGAGAAGATGGTCACGCCCAAGAGCGCCGTCAAACTCGTGCAGGAGGCCGTCAAGAACAAACACTCCACGGCCGAAGAAACCTCAGTCGAAGCGCTCCATCATCGACCACCTGGACGAGTCGGACATCGTGAAGCAACTGTTCAACAGCCCCGTGAAGAGGAAGCTGTCGCAGAGCATGACCGAGTTCTCCAGGAAGCAGCTGTTCGAGGATGACGTGGCGCCCAGGAGACCGACGAGAAATACGATCGCCTTAACCGGACGAACCCCGGAAAACTCCATTCTAGATCACACGGAAGCTTACACTCCCGAAGTCTTCGTGAGCCCGATCAACACGCCGAACAACAGCCCCAACCTGACCGGAATCAAACGGCTGTTCCGCAAAGACACGCCCTGAAAACGACCTCCGCAACGTGAGAGGTGTTAAAGGACTTCTGAAAACCCCGCGAACGAGACGCTCGATAAGAAACGACCTGACAAACGTGTCTGGAGTCAAACAGGTGTTCGCGAAATCGCCGAAGAACCGTTTGAGCGACGTCAGGGTCAAGGAAGTCTTCGCCGCGTCACCTAAAGACGATCTGAGAAGAGTATCGGGGGTGAAATCTCTGTTCCAAACGCAAAAGAAGAGGAAATCGCCCCGAAACGACCTGAGCGACGTCAGAGGCGTACGGAGCTTGTTCGCGGGAAAGAGTCCCAAGAACGATCTGCGAAGAGTCTCCGGAGTGAAGAGGGCGCTGCAGAGAAACTCGCCCAGGAACGACCTCTCCGATGTGAGAGGGGTGAAGAGGATGTTCAGACAGGACAGGGATAGAAACAACCTGAGTGACGTCAGCGGCGTCGAGGAGTTGTTCAACGAATCAACTAACTCCGTTCGGGACACGAATGCGCTATTCGATCAGCTGATCGGGCGACCGCCGATCAAGGCCGTGTACTCGAAGAGTTTCGTCCGAAAGTCGGCGCAGGGAGCCAAGAAGGCTAAAGGCAATAGATCCCTGCAAAATCTTGACGTCATAACGACTAATGTGGAGGAGTGGCTGGAGCGGGAGTTGCAGAAACGGCTACAGAAGGAAGATAAGGCGAAAAGTAATATGAGTAGGCAGCTGCAGCTGCTGGCGACCGATACAGTGGAGGGCGCGGAGCCCCTGCGGACGTCTAGGGTTCGGCACAGTACCGTATCGAACGCTTCTCGGAAGAAATCCGCGTCGGAGTTGTACAGCGCGCATACCTTACCCATCAAGAAGCGGTCCCTGGCGGAGACGTCGCTGGAGCGGAGCGGAGGAGGCGGGCGGGACCGCAGTTTGCCGCTGAAGAAGCGCCTGGTGGTGCACTCGACGCCGGTGAAGGGGCGCGCGCGGCCGGCGCTCAACGCGTCGGAGCTGGGCCGCGTGTCGCCCATCGCTCTCGATACTTCGTTAAGGTACACACATATTCACATCTCTTTATAGACGAACTAGCTTTTGCCCGCGACTTCGTTCGCGTGGACTTCAGGTTCGTAGAAACCTCAAAAATTGTAGCCTATGTGTTATTCTGATGTATAAGCTATATTGTGGTAAAGTTTCATTCAAATCCATTCAGTAGTTTTTACGTGAAAGAGTAACAAAAATGTATGGAACATCCAAACAAACTTTCGCCTTTATAATAGTAGTAGGATAGCTTTTGCCCACTTCCCTAATATGAGGGGGTTAGAAAGCGACAAAAAGTAGCCTATGTTACTCTCCATCCCTTCAACTATCTCCACTTAAAAAATCACGTCGATTCATAGCTCCGTTTTGCCGTAAAAGAAAGACAAACATACAGACAGACACACTTTCCCATTTATAATATTACTATGGATTTTTTGATCCGTAGCGAAACTTAACTAATGGCTTAAAAAGTAATGGTCCAAAATAGCCCAGAAACAATTTTCGAACAGTTAACTTAATCCAGAGTAATATTACAAACAATAAGCTGCCACTTTGTCGATTGTCAAAATTAACTATAGTCAATTTAACCAAAACATCACGAAAATATCAATTTGGTCAAGCGTTAAAATGAATGAACTTTAAAGCTTATCTTTAAATTAAGACAAAAATCTATTTATAAATAACTAATAGTTAATGCATTTTATCGTACTTTACGCAAAACTATCTTATATTTTCAGATCTGAACAACAGAGCACAGCGCCGATGCCAGAGCCGAAGTCAGCGAAAGGAAAAAGACAGACGAGAGGCGCCGCGCCGCCGTTCACTTTGGAAGTACAGAAAGCGACTCCGAAGAAGACGCGCGCCTCGCCCAAGGCGAACACACCTAATGCAAAGCCGTCGCCTAAGGCTAAACGAAGTAGTGCCAAACCGTCTCCCAAGGCGAAATTATCTCCTAAGGCGAAAGCGTCTTCTAGGGCGAAACCGTCTCCAAAGGCGAAACCGTCTCCTAAGGCGAAACCGTCTCCTAAAGCAAAAGCATCTCTTAAAGCGATATTGTCTCCTAAGGCGAAACCATCCCCTAAGGCGAAACCATCCCCTAAAACAAAACCCTCGCCCAAATCAAGGGCATCCAAGGCGAAGCCGCCTCCCAAAGCGAAGCCATCTCCTAAGGCTAAGTCTCCCAAGGCGAAACCGTCTCCTAAAGCGAAGCCCTCTCCCAAAAATGCTGGTGCATCCCCGAACACAGTGGCGCCCTCCCCCGCCGCCCCCCGCGCCTCCCGCGCGCGTCCTCAGAAACCCGACCACTCCCTCACCAACACCAGGAAGCGGCGGACGTCCCTCGTCATCACCAAGAAATCACCGGTCATGAGTCCCAAACCTGCGCCCCGCACCAGGAGAGGAAAGAGGGATACCTCGGTGAAGGAGGTCGGATCTCCCAAAGCGACGCCGAGGAGGACCCGCGCCCCGCGAGAGGCCGAGAAACCCGCCACGCCCAAGCGAAACACTCGCACGAAAGTACAGAAGGCCACCGTCGTGGTCGCCAAGCCCTCGCCGAAGCTGAAGCCGCAGCCGAAGTCCCGGGCCAAGTCCAAGGTTCCGGTCCCGGCCGAGGCCGAGACGACCAGGAGGCCGCGGAAGACGACCGCGAGCGAGGACACCATCGAGCAAATCACCAAATCCAAGCGCAGGAAAGTCGAATCTCCCAAGGAATCTCCGAGACGAACCCGTCGCGCCGACGACGAACCGAAGGGAAAGAAAACTAGGGCAGGAAATGAATCCTAAAGTTGAGGAGAAAACTTCGCCCGTGAGGAGGCGGGGGCGGAACACCCAGGAGGTTGAGAAGTCCCAGCCGGAGCCAAAGAGGAACGCGCGCAACTACTCGCGCGAAGGAGGATGTCAAAGCAAATAAGACTGATGATGTGGCGGAAGCCAAGACCAAAAAAGTACGTATACCATTGTGTTTTGAGACTTTTTTATCTGAGTCATTTTGTCTAGAATGTTCATCAAAATAATGACTAATCTTTGCTTAAAGTGATTGTGGTGATTATAAAATCATCATATTTTTTTTGTAATAATTAGTACTTAATTTAGTGTAACAATTAGTATTTTTTCTCAAGAAATCTTATCAAAATTCGTAAAACGTTGATAAAACACTACCGGATTTTTATAGAATGACATTGACTGACTAACTGCGATTGTTGACTGGCCCCTATTATCAAATAATTTGTTTTTACTCGACATTGGTAAATCACCCCCAAGACGTTCGTATAAAAATGATTCCTTCGGTTCGATGGGTCCACGGGCGGCGGCAATCACCTACCATCAGGTGACCCGTCTACTTATTTATCTGCACCATATTTGAAAAACAAAGCATTAAGAATCATTTATTTTTCTAAACAGAGTGTAAAAGAGGCCCCCAAAGCAACAAGATCTCGTAAACCCGTGGAGAGTCAGGCCAGCACGCAGTCCGAGCCGGCGCGGGGCCGCCGGGGCCGCGCGGCCTGTCGCAGACAACACCGTCATACCCGAGGTGAAGACGCGCAAGAGGAAGTCCACCGCCGAGGATGCGGTTCCCGCGAAGGTCGCTAAGGTCGCCGACACCAAGGCGAAAAAGGTTAGAATTCAATTTGTTTACAATGAGTGTTTTTGCAAATGCAAAATCCGATAGATGGCGTTACGTTGACGTCAGGTCCAACTTTGACGACATTGGTTGTTTCATAACACAACTTCATAATTTTGATATGATACGTCAAAATGTAACCAATCCATTCGTTGTTGGACCTGACGTCGACGGAACGCCATCTATCGGATTTTGCATTTGCAAACACCCTCATTGACCCAAAAACTAACTGTGGTATTGCAGCCATGAATTCCTCACTGACTGGTGCAGTCATATTAAAGGTTGATTTATAGTGATAGATAGCGAGATGAGTCCGGCAAACGGTCCTTGTTATTTGTCCCACAGCTGGAACACAGATTTATCCTCGATTGAAGGGTTTGAAGATATTATACAATAAGCTAACCCTTTACAGGTTAGAAACATACCTTTAGAATATCTTTTTCGACACATGCATGCAAGATTTCCTCACGATGTTTTCCTTCACACCCGAGCTACTGGTAATACAAACGTTAACATCAAACATAATGTGATTATCGGTCATTCCCAGGGCCGGAAGACAGCAGACACGTCAGTAACGAAGCCAGCGCCGCGGGGCAAGCGCTCCGCGGCGGCAGCGTCCCCCGCCAAGCCCTCGCCCGCCAAGGGCAAGGCTACTAGAAGCAAACAAGCCGCCAAAGATACCGTTCCTAACACCACCAACACTCGGAAAAAGAAGGCTGAAACGACGCCCGTCAAACGTAAGTTATTTCTTCTGTTCTTCTTTTTCAGCATAAGTTTGTTCGCTTCGTGACGTGTTCCTCTACTAAGTTCCCGTCCCTTTGTTGTGTGTATTCCAGAAATAGGTTAGGCGGAGTTGACTTTCATAGTCGTTCGACCATCTGACTGATAGTCTATCCCGCTCCTGTAGGCCTAACATGCGTACCGCGACAAAGTTTTGTCGACTCTCGCTCGCGAGAGCGGATCCTTCTATCCCGCTCATCGCTCAGTCAGGTGAGCGAGAAGCAACTTGTGCCGACACAATACGAGTGTCGACAAAATTATCTCGCAGCGCGGCTGATGAAAATGGTTTACTAAGACTAAACTTTTACTATAATGCGCCAAGGAAGTAGAAACGTTGAATTTTGAAGATCTAACAGGGTTTCTGTACCATGCCATATCAAATCACTACGACCACAATACCATCATGACGCAAGCGGTAGTAGTGCCACCATTTATTTTCACTACTTTATTAACGCATAGTTAAGTCAAAGTATTTATTGCTTTCTTGAATGTAGAAATAGACAATAATACGTGTGTATTCGTATGTAGTGTGATCAATATCCTTGGTGGTTATTTCAGAAGCCGCAGCTAAGAAGTCCCCGGCAGCGACACGGACGCGTAGAAGCGGCGGCGTCGCCGGCCAAAGCCTCGCCCGCTAAGCCCACGCGTGGACGCGCCGCCCGGGGCAAGCAGGAAGCCCGCCATCGG
Source organism: Cnaphalocrocis medinalis (assembly GCA_014851415.1). Classification (NCBI taxonomy): domain Eukaryota; kingdom Metazoa; phylum Arthropoda; class Insecta; order Lepidoptera; family Crambidae; genus Cnaphalocrocis; species Cnaphalocrocis medinalis. The sequence goes on along the minus strand of CM026298.1, from coordinate 8,333,416 downwards.
TGAGTGGACAGCTACATTTCACACTCTGGAGGCCAATTCTCGGTACGCACAACCAATAAGAGAACACAGATTACAGTCGACATTCCTTATCTTGTTCTCCTATTGGTCTATGCATTCCATGAAGTCGACTCGACACTGAAGGCGAAAACCGAGAATTGGCCTCCTGTACTGCTAGGCTTGCTGTCAATGCGACAGACCGCTCGTGTAGTGCGAACCGCGATAATTTTGGGTTACTTCAGACTGCGAACAGCGAACTTCTTTCGACACGAATAGTGCAATGAGTGTCGCGTGCGAAAAATACGCTCGATGTTTACCTCTCTAAGTAAAACGCTGATCATCCGAAATCAAATTATGGGACCATTGGATGGATGGATTGTCACCAGCGGTATTTCCGAACCGATACGACCTGCAAACCTTCAAAAAGAGAGCGTATTCCTTCTTCAAAGGTCGGCAGCGCACTTGCGATTCTTTTGGTATTGCGTGTGTCTATTGGCGGCGGTAATCGTTTACCATTAGGTGATCAGCCTGTTCGTCTGCCCCCTATGTTATAAAGAAAACTGAGGTCTCGGTTAATCGGACATGGACTGTTAAAACTAAAAAAAACGAAGGGCCAGTACTGTCGTACGCATAGAATAAATGATATTAAATTTAACACAAAGTTCTACAAAAAATCTCCCTCGAACATCTAAATTAAAATAAGTTGACATCACATCAGTCATATCAGGCCTTAACAAAAATGCATTTTATACAAATTCGGTAATCGGCGTTCCGTAAATAGAAACTAAGTACCCTAGTCACATTTCCTGGTATTTATTGCAGTGGTAACAAAAGAAACGGGCCGCAGTCGAAGGAGATAAAGTTTTGGTGACGTCGAGGTGGAGAAAAAGTACAAATAGATATACTTAAGGTGAGTCTTAATATAAACAAAATAGCATTGCCCCAGGGCGAAGACATTATTTACGAATAAAACAATAAAGAAGTAGTGGCCCTAGTTGGATCAAGGAAGACAGATTATTAGCTTTGCTCTGGAAATTTGTTATGTCCTAAAATTTATTAAAGGTTTTTTTCTATTTTCCATCATATTAGAAGTCTGTTGCTACACTTCACTGTAAAGCTATGATTAAAAAAACATATAAATTAATAAATAATATATAATTTCATTTCATTTATTACAATAATAATCAAATACAAAAACGTTGTAATATATTCCTTATAGTCGGGCCGTTGTATCATGCCCGATTTGACAATACCTTTTTTTTAATTTTGCACTTATCCTTGTTATGAGGAACACATTTCGGGAATCATAAAGAACTTTATTTAAAAGTAGTTCTTTATGATTCGCGAAATGTGTTCCTCATAACAAGGATAAGTGCAAAATTAAAAAAAAGGTATTGTCAAATCGGGCATGATACAACGGCTCGACTATAATAACTTATTTCCTAACCTAGATTAAAAACTTATTTAAAATGGGTGTGTTCACAGGTGCATCAACGATACGCCAATATTTTGTGAGGAGTTTTGGATTTATAGCAATTCCCAATTACGTGAAGTCTCATATAGAACTAAGTGATCGACATTATGGACACGTTTCCACTATGCTGTATTTACGAAACTTACAAAACGCTTTTAAGACTTAAATACATAGTGGAGACGAAAGCAAGGCTGCGGTTCCATTAGGGGAACTATTTCCGGCTGAAGTTAATGGATGAAACTTAGTAACTGGCTCAAAGTCATTCAAAAACCTCAATAAAGCAATAAATATTTGTGATTACGAATATTCTAGGGAGACAAACATTCAGCCTGTAAAGCCATTCGCCTAATGAGGCTACTCCAAGGACCTCGAGCACGACACGAGTCCAAGTGAAGTTCTGTAAAGGTCAACAGGGTTTATACACAAACATTACCGCCATTTAGAATTTTTGAATTATTTCTAGTGTCGTGTGAGAGCTCTATATTTTTTATTATTGTATTCTGATAACGAAATAAGTAAGCTCAACTGATCGTATACGGGATATATCAGTATAATATTTATTGACATTTCAATATGTTGTCAGTGGTGACAAAAATATGTTAGGAGTCGTTTATCACGGTGAATTACAAGAGTCTAGAGTATTTTCTTACGAGACTTGTGGTACGCGTTGCTGAATGTAGTACATTTTTGAAAAACGTAACAAATATTAGTACGTTTCTATTTTAGTATATTTTAAGTTTCTGATTCGAATCTTGACAATTTTTAGATTATTAATATGGATTTTATAAGCTCTATCTCATCAAAAGTACAGTCCCCTTGGGGTATCAACTAATAATGCAAAGTAGTACATTTTGCTTCATGAAATATTAGTTCATTTTATAAAGATATAAGCAGATTTTAGTGTTCATTGTGTGATGCATAAATTAAGATAATTTTATTGTATTATTATGTAGCTTTTATTGCTTTTTAATTTAGAAAAATTAGGTTTTTAGCTAAGACGAATGTATAGAAACGAAACTTGCGCCCTTTCTAACCTGTAATCTTTGTGCCATAGGTTGGGTATGGTGTTAGTTATCTAGCATACATACAGTGTTAGTCCATTAAATAAATCGACTCTTCGAATTAAGAAAGAGTTCACGTGTCGTTAATTTTCTATGACATTGAAAGAACATTGGATGGTGAATGGATAAAAATATGGCAATACCTTGAACACGTCGAAAAAATGCTCATTACTACATTCCTAAAGATTCGTTTCTAGAACATTCGATATTCTTATGGTTCTGCTGAATTATACATGTAAGTACTGGATAAAATATATGTCCATTTTATTGGTACTATTTTACGAATATCAAAGCACAACTTTTAATGCACAATTCTTTTGGTATTATTATTTTTACTGTAAACCTTATTTTTTGGATATCATATTTGAAAGAAAACTTATTATAGTGTGAAGTGATAATAATATATTGGTGCTTGTACGCACAAACACATTATGTGGAATGTTAGACATTTTGTCCTCTTGGACAGGAAGTTTTGGTGATAGCCGTCTGTGCCACAGGGAATTCTGGTTGGACCAGTAATCGGAATAGTTGGACCGTAATTTACCAACAACTCTCTATGGGATATAATATGGCGTTGTTTTAAAAACTTAACAGCATCCCAACACTGGTACTGAGTGGAATAATAAAGCGAAGTTTGCGGGAATTTAAGTTCGGTAGTATTAACTCCATGTTTTGTCCCGTCGAGCATATTAAGCAAATAAATTCGGCCTATTCCGATTACATATTTATTACTTTCACGATAAGGTTATTAAAGCTCTATAAAAGATTTACGTATCTTATTGTCTTGCAATAAAGTCTAATTTGCTATGACATTGACATCTGCCACTAAATGTATCCTGTCGGACTATCGGCGACATGCATGGGAACAAAGTATGTTGTAATAATGACAAATTTAGATTATTTTAGTAGATATTGACAGGTTTCAAATTGATATTATCAAAGATAAGATCCGGAATCGCTATTTTAAAATATTGTTAATAGTAATAAATTGTGAGATATAAATGTTGGTTTTATTTTTTAGTAGCTTTCTACTCGCCCACGACACAAAGTACGTAAGCACAGCCTTACATCGCGTGATAAACAAGTTACGCACAGATACATACATAAGCGTGTACAGTGATCTTAGCATGGTTCGGGTGGAAACCGAGAGATATTTTTTTTTTATGGTATAGGTAGCAGACGAGCAGGCGGATCACCTGTGAATTATGGAACATGTGGCGGGAATGTGATGATTTATGAGTTATTTGGCGCGAAAGTCGACAAACTTTGATATCAAAATCTCCGCTAGAGCCGACTTTCCATGTTGATTTATCGTTTGTTTGTTTGTTTTGTGATCTCGGGGCGCGAGGATTGATTGATTTTCTCGGTTTTCTTTACGGTACGAATTAAATTGCAGATTACGATTCAGGAGGCCAATTCTAGGTATTTCGCCTTCTGTGTCGCGTCGACTTCATGGAACGCATAGACCAAAGGACAACAAGATAAGGAATGTCGACTGTAATCTGAGTTCTCCTATTTGGTCGTGCGTTCCATGAAGTCTGCTAGACATAGAAGGCGAAAACCGAGAATTGGCCTCCTGAGGACCATGCCATTACATGCCATTCATGCCCATTTTTTTACAAAAAAGACTGACATAGCCTTTAGGTGTTCAATATAAGGGTCGTTTTCGCAAATTCACCTCTGAAATTGACATCAGAATTTGTAATAATTGTTTAAGGGGCGTGTTAGAAATATTGTATTGCATCTTGAAAAATCCAGTTTGCTTGGATCTAAGTCTGTAATGTTTTTATTTTCGCCACAATCAGTGTAAATAGGTTGGCGGTGCTAGTTTCATTCGTATAGCCCCTTAATTTGAATGATCCTTAACTCACTGGCTCGAACATACGGTCGGTCGGTAGTCGTGCGGTGGGGTGGCCGGGCTAGCTGGGCGGCTTGACCTTGACGGGGTTGGAGATGCGGAAGATGGCGGGCAGCAGCGCGGCGAGCGCGGGGAACAGGCCGGGCGCGGCCGCCGGCGCGAGGAAGTGCAGCGTGCGCGGCTCCGCGCCGCCCCAGCCCGCCGCCTCCAGCACGAAGCCCTTCACGCACTTCAGCACCAGCTCCGCGCGCCGCAGGCACCAGCTCGCCGTCGTCTCCTGCGACACCGCATTCGATGACTAACTTCTTCGATACTCGGCTACGGCGGCCGATCTTAACGATCAGCGTAAGTTATGTTTTTAAACTTTCGCGTTGCATTATACAAATACTTCATACAGGGTGTATCTGTGAACATTTACATCCCTTTAACCACGTGTTCTGTCAACCATTCTGAACAACATTTGTTCAACAACTTTTCCAAATTCTTCGAAAAAATTTTCGACTCCCCATACAAAATTACCAAGTCACGTGACCGACTTTGTATGGAAAGATGAAATTTTTTTATGAGAATTTTCAAAAGTCATGGAACAAATGTTGTTCAGAATGGTTGCTAGAACACGTGGTTAAAGGGATGTAAATGTTCACAGATACACCCTGTATATACATGTTATGCAAATAAAATCTGAATCTGAATCTATACACGCTCAAATGTGTGCGCAAACATAATTATGCGCTCTCTATCGCCATACCCTCTTAATTCGATGTGACACCAGTGTGACACGATTTAAGAGAGATTGGGTGCAGGACCGACGGCTTAACGCGTCCGAGGCACGAGGGTATAAGACCACCAACTTTTGGGCACTTTGCTTATTTTGATTATCTAACATGCTAAAGGAGCTTTATTCATGTTGCCTACTATGAGGGCTTCAGGATTAAAACGACAAAAATTTAACGATGTATAGTACAAAAGTAGTTAATAGTTACAGTAGTAGTGAACATTGTGCGGCCAACAAGGCACAACCTCGGCATTTGCTACAGCAGCTAGAGGCCGCTGCGTATAAGTAAGCGAGAACATTGAACGATACGATACCTCGGAAAGATCGTTCCGTAGCAGCAGCGGGATCGAGATGGTGGTGATGTCGTTGCAGCACGCCGCCTTCAGGATGTTGCGCAGGCCCAGGATCGCCGGGTGCCGAGATGTTATGTCGCCTGGCATACAATATAAAATAAGCTATTTCACATTTGTAAAAGTTATATTTTTTATAAAATTGTTCTCATCTTTACCCATTATTTTGGCTATTTCCACATACAACATAGTTTCCAGGGGTACCCAAACTAAGCTATGCTTGTATCTTGGGATACCAAATTTCTAAATAAAATTTAAATCAGAATAAATGGTAGTAATTTTGCTAATAATAATAAAATTAATGATAAATAAGAATAAAGATTAATAGCATTAGATTGCGGATGACGCCTTAAGGCGTCATTTAAACCTTTTACGTATGGCGTCTTAAAGAATTGATATTTGATGCCGACTAAATGTAAACACTCATAAACAAGTCAAAATCATAACAAAAAGCAAAATGTGTTCAATCAGGGCGGAAGACGCCTAAGGGTGTCACATTACCGTGTGGCGGTCGACGCCATCAGGCGTCACAGATTTGTTAGCCGCCGCCATAGGCAAAAGTCCCTCAAAGTGGGCTACACAATGAATTAAATTATCTGTAGGTTTAGGTGAAGTAACTCACACGCGAGCCAGTTTCAAAGGCAGTCGGTAGTATTAAATTTCATTTATAATAAACTAGCGGCCGCCCGCGACTCCGTCCGCGTGAAAAAGTAACTTTTTACCCCCCTTTTATCCCCTTACAACCCCCTTTTCGAAATAATAAAGTAGCCTATGTCCTTTCTCAGGGTCTAGATATCTGTATACCAAATTTCATTTAATCCGTTGAGTAGTTTGGCGTGAAAGAGTAACAGACAGACAGAGTTACTTTTGCATTTATAATATAGTATGGAAGTATGGATGAATGACATACTCGTACATTATAGTAGTAATTACGTACCGGATCTGAGCGCGGCGTCGTCGGCAAACAGATGGAACACGACGTGCACCTCGGCCAGGTTGCTGTGGCGCGTCACGAACACGTCGCCCGCCTGCAGCGCGTCCGCCGCCCGCCGCCGCCGCGCGCCCGTTCCCGCTCCCGCGCCCACGCCCGCTTCCGCCTCTGACTTCAGCCGCAGCGAGTTGCGTCGCTCCGCCTGCGACCATTAACATTCAATTAAAAGTCAATGCTTGAGCTACTTTAGCATGGAGTCAGGTAATGTATGAGATGTTATGTGATTTTATTTATTTACTAGTGGTCCGCCCTCACTTCGTTTCGGGACAGTAGTTCCACTGTCGACTAATAGATGGCGCTAGGCGTTGATTACATCGCTCTAGGGTTTCGCGTTTTCGATGTATAAGGTTTGACTTGCGATCATTATTGCCTCGTCAATTCTCTTTTTTATGGAACAGCTAATTAAATCTTTTGCTTATTTTATAACATTCTAGAGGGTTTATTCGTGTTACCTACGTATTATGAGGCCTTCGGGATTAAAGCAATTAAAATTTAACAGTGAATAAAGAAATAAATTCTATAGACAACGAAAGCAAAACACTCCTTGCGGTCGAGTTATTTTTTTTTTCACTACATCACATACATTGATCTGACTCTGAGATATATAGCTCAAGCACCTGTGTTACAGATATCAGAACCAACAGTGGAATTACAAATATATACATATAATACTTTTCTTTTGTAAATACATAGAAAACACCCAGACCAATACAAACAGACATGTTCATGCACACAAATGTTTGTACTGTGCTGGGATCGAACCCGCAACCCTTGGCCCAGACGCAGCTTTCACTACCACTGAACCAACCGGGTCGTCAAAATCAGAAGTAAATCTATTCTATACATATAATAAAAATGTAAAAAAGCTGTGTCTGTACATTGAAGATATTTATCTCAAAATAACCTAGGACGACTAAAAAAAAGTAACAGAACATGAATCAATGATTTTTAAAAATTTTGTCTGTCTGTTTGTCTGTTTATCTGTTTGTCTGTTTGTTCGCGCTAATCTCGGAAACTACTGAACCAATTCGAATGAAACTTTTTTTATTGTTTAGCTGTAATATCAGGGCAACTTATAGGATATATATTTTGAAGACCAGGCTCCTTGATGTAGAACCACAACAGCACTGCTAAACTATAAGAGGTAGGTCAATGGCACCTTAACAAAAGTTGTTGAGGTTGATGAGCATTTTATGATGCCATGAAAAAAAACCAAGATCATGGAACAGCTGGTCTGGAACTCTTAGAGCCCAGCTCCACTATAACAAATATGGAATGAAATGGAATGGAAAATTGTCAAATGTGATGAGCATTTTTGGATGAGATCCTATATGGAAGGATATTCCGAACTTAAACCCCTAATGGAGCGAAAAGGGGGTTCCAAGTTTGTTCATGGGCCAACGTGATTCCTTGGACCAATCTACTCCAACTTTTTCATACACATTCTTTGACAGAATTGATGCATAAAATATAAGATTCAAACTTTATTAGAATACTTACATCCCCTAATAGAATAAAAAATAATTTGGGGGTTACTTTCATTAGAAGTTGATATCAATTTTTTTTTAAATATTAAATGGGTTTGCACTTGACCTCATCTCACCTGATGGAGAGTGACAATGAGGTCTAATGTAGCGTGCTTTTCGACTTAAAGACACCCAAATTGTAGCTCTCTGGAAATACAGAAGCCGGCAAGTTGTTCCATTCCTTAGCAGTTCGTATAAATATCAATGAGCCGCCTTAAAAATCTATTATTATTTTTTTTTTTTTTGATAGGTAGCAGACGAGCAGGCGGATCACCTGATGGTAAGCAATTGCCGCCGCCCATGGACCTTGCAACACAGTGAGTTACAAGTGCGCTGCCAACCTTTTATCCCCTTCCTCCCGAGTGGGTCCGGTTCGGTCCGGAAAATGAAATGAAATGACTCAAAAACCTATGTGTTTGCTACCCCTGGGGCAGTCCCACTCACCGGCTCCTTGACCCTCTCGGCGATGTCCCGCAGCTGCGCGTCGACGTGCGGGAAGTGGTGCTCGGTGGCGGAGGCGGCGGCGGCGGCCAGCGCCGTGGTCGGCGGCGCGGGCCGCGCGGGCGCGCTGTCGCACACCAGCACGCACGCGACTAGTTCTGATGAGTACAGCCCGAGCGACGTCTGCAGCCGCCGGGACGCCGCTGACACGCTGACGACAAAACAACAATATGATTTGCATTACATATTTATCGTGTCTGCCTATGACCAAACGTCGTAAGCTTTAACTGTGGAAGAACTACGCTTCGGGATGTATGGGCCGGCTCGACCCGAGTACCGATACCACTTTTTTTTTGTTGACGCTGGGGAATGCCGCTGACCCGAAGTGGGTCAACGTGGTCTTGCGACTCCTTATGCATACCCTCCTTCTACTACCCGTGCGGATAAACGCTGGGATTAGAAATGGCGGACCGACGAGTCGGTACCGTCAGCATACTAAGTACGTAAAATTATAATTAAATTTATGTAAACTGAAAAATCGTAGAAAATATCGTTAGCATTGAAAAATGTTTGGTTATTTTATTAATTCAAATAATATATAAGTATGTTTTATATGTTTTATTATTTTGTAAGTAGTATTTTTTACTATATTTATGTAAAAAATCTATGAAAATAATTCAGATTGCGATAAATTATTTTTTCCTAAAAAGAAATTGTTTATAAACAAATAATAATTTATAATTATCGCATTTATAAACGAATTTGTTCTCACAAAAGTATACATTTATTAGCGGTCCGCCCCGGCTTCACCCGTGGTACTTACATTGCCTATAGTAATAAGGAATAACATACCTTTCTAACAAAATATGACAAGACGAACGAAAGGTTCAAAACCACGGAAAAACTAGCTCACAATTTTTTATTAAAACGCAGCTTTTTTTTTGTCAGTCTGTACCCACGTGTGCGATTATAGACGCAAATAGTGTGCGAACGAGAGGTGAATAGTTGCGCCGCCATTTCTAATCCCAGCGTTTATCCGCACGGGTAGTACTACTACTACTACTACTTCACAACCGATACCACTGCTTCACAGAAAACCGGCGTGAAGCAGCACCTGGTTTGTATTTCGTTGAGCGAATGAGGGTACAGGCCCACCCGGAGGGGGGGGGGGGGGGGGAGGATAAAAGGTCGGCAACACACTCCACTCCACATGATTAATGCCTGTTGTTGAATGAATGGTATTCGGGCGATGGTAGATATCGCCACAAAAGCTACTAAAGAAATTATATTTTTTTTATGTGATCAGTGACAGCCTAGCAGACGAATCACTTGATGGTAAGCGGTTGCCGCCGCCAATAGACGCCTGCTACACCACTAGTCACAAGTGCCCCCCCCCCCCCCCCCTTCCCCGCAAAATCATTACCAGTTAGTGTGAGTCCGCTTGTGACAGAAAGTGCTATAATGTACTTATTTGTAAATATCCCATCCCGTAGTCCCGTTTATATCAAGTACAGGTGGGAACTGTTTTCCTTATGACGTCTAATTATAATAAACAAATAAATAGTGTACCTATCGTCGTGGTCGACGACGCACAGGTCCAGCATGTCCATGGCGACGATGCGCACGTTGTGCGTCTGCTTGAGCTGCGAGCCCAGGTGGATGGTGAAGCTCTCCTCCAGGCGCGGCCGCAGCGCGCGCGGCACGCCCAGCCGCTCCTCCGAGAACGTGGCCAGCGGCGAGTTGCTGGAGACAAAACACGCGGTAAATCATCATCAGCAACCCACGCTCGTCCACTGCTGGACATAGGTCTCCCCTAATGCACGCCACCGCTCCCGATTTTCGGCCACTCTCATCCAGCCCACACCAGCCAGCCTTCGAATGTCGTCATCCCATCTTGTCGCAGGGCGTCCAACACTACGTTTGCCGAGTCGCGGTCTCCACTCAAGGACTTTATGGCTTTATGAAAACACGCGGTAAATATCGGACACAAAAAAACACTTATGAACGACTTATACCACTCTAAGAATAAGAATATATTTATTGTCTCTTTAAAACATATAAAACAGGAGAAAACTAAAAATAATTTAACGTCGTAAGACCCAAAAGCCTTTTTAAAGGCATAAAACAATTTCTTTTTCATTGTGTCTGCTGTCTGGGCCACCATATGACGATATAATAAATAAATAGTTATAAAATCCTACTACTATTATAAAGGCGAAAGTTTGTAAGTATGGATGTATGGATGTTTGTTACTCTTTCACGTAAAAACTACTGAATGGATTTGAATGAAACTTTACCACAATATAGCTTATATATCAGAATAACACATAGGCTACAATTTTTGAGGTTTCTAATGTGAGGTCGTAAAACCTAAAGTCCACGCGAACGAAGTCGCGGGCAAAAGCTAGTAGATATATATATTAATAGTTATAATAAATACCTATTCTCGCAATAGCTCTCATATAGGGTAATTTACTCTTGTTGAAATATCGACATCCGATACCTAGACTCGATAAATTTACTGTATAAATGTATGATTATTGAAGTAACATTTGTAAAAGGTTTGAATACAAGAAAGTTATAGAGCAACAAACTTTTGATATACCTGTCTCTTTCTTAAACAAAATTTTGTACGGCGCTTGTAGGAAGCACAAGCCTAGTGACGTCATTAAAACTTATCGCTCCTTTTTTGATTAGGAACAATGCAACTCTATCTTTGGAACTAACGATGATAGATAAAAATAAAAAGGGAGCTGTAAAAAGCTGTAAAAACTACAATAATAAAAAAAAGTCGTAAAATACTCTATTTCCGTTCAAAGTCAAAGTCAAATAAAATTATTCTTGCATAGGCTTGTACACAGCACTTACAAATCGTCATATAGACATAATGCGATTCTACCATCCGGTATCGGAAAGTTGATTCTGACGAGAAGATCCGGCAAGAAACTCGCCAGTTACTCTTTTTAATCGCCAAAATGTTTATTACAATGTTTTCCTCATACCACCTCCTACAGTCATGGACGGTATATAAGGGGGGGGTCCCGGGGGTCCGGACCCCCCCCCCCATTAAGGCCTGGTTTGACAGAAGGTTGAATCGGCTATAGCCAAGGGCGACTTAATTAAGGGGTCGGCAAGGTTGGTGGGGTAGCAAATTGAAGATAGCTCTGGGACGGCAAATCAACAAATCAACCTCACGTTCTTCAAGAATAACACACGCTGGGTCCAGCCAGTCCTTGAATTGTACTTCGGGAGAGCCGCATTATAAAATATTATTACAACTAGGGAAATTGTTAAATCTGAGCACGGGTTTGATTCGTAATTGTTTTGCAATGTGGGACACCCCCCTTGTCAAAGCTATATATACGTCCGTGCCTACAGTCCAATACTTAACGTTACCTGGGCGTGTCGAGCTCGGCGGTGGTCTGGTACTGGTGCAGCGTGCGCATGAGCCAGGCGCGGTGGTGCGCGCGCTGCGCCTGGCACAGCGCGTCCAGCTGCGAGCCCCAGCGCCCCGCCGCCAGGCTCTGCTGCTCGAAGTGCTCCGCTGCCAGCGAGTTGATCTCTGCCTCTGTTGTGGACGTGTTTAACAGACGGACTTTTTCTTCCATTTCTTCTGTTTGTCTGGTGAATTAAATAAATAAATTGAGACAACATTACATACATTGTTCTGATCCCAAATGAAGGTTTTTCCTTGAACTTTAGAAACAACAAACACCCAGAACCAACACATATATTGTGACTACTCCAAATAACAAAGTCCAATCTGCAACATTACAATATAGCAGATCAGACTTTGTTATTCGGAATAGTCAATTTGTTTCATCAACAAACATTTGTGTTGGAGCAATCAAATCGACTAAAGACCATTTTAAACAAGCTCAGCTCAGAGGCCTACATAAAGTATCTCAGTTAGGTACTTTAGTAATATTAATAGAAGTCAGAAGTGTTAGATTTTCAGTGATTCATTAGAGTAGACTACAAAAACTTTACTTCATGAAGGTGGTCTAGAGATAATTATTTTTTTATCAGATATTATATCAAAGTCTATATTGCACTTCTAAAGTATGAAAACAGTGAGTAATTTTCATTTACTTTAACTAAGTTGAGTGATTCTAGAATAAATTTAATGGAGAATTAAAAATACAAAGATTTTGAATATCCTAGAAACAGTAAAAGTGTGGGTAGAAAACATCACTTTACCTCTGTGTTAGCTGTTTGATATCTAGCTCCTTATTTTTTAGTGTATTCATCACAGTTTTGGCATAAGAGTTCTCCACTTGCAGTATAGTCTCCAGCGCAGGGGAATGCACCAGCTTGTGGTACGCTGCAGCGAACACCTCCTCGTCTGACGTACCCTTCTGTTCTGCAAACTCCATGACATTTTCTTTGAACATTTTCTCCCAGTTTTTCACGATTCCTTCTACATTTAATTCACTATTCTTCAATTGGTTTAAGAGTTTCTCGTCTCTATCATTATGAAAATTTTTGGTTTCTTCCGAGACAAATTCTGCTAATTTCTCATTGAGCTCTGAAATATTGGCAAGGAGTTTTCATTACATAAATTTGTTAAAGACAAAATAGTTTGAGGGTAAGACACTATTCACAACTTACACTCATGAAAAAAAAAGCAATCAACATACCCTTCAGTAATTAATTAACTCTGTGAGTATAGGTACTGTGTTTATAGCTTGCAATTATAGTAAGATCAAAACAGTAGCAATTAATTTAAATGTAATTTAGTTAAAAAGGATGTGGGAAATAGGGCGGAAACGTACACATTCGAGATACTTCATCTCAACTTTAAAGGTACTTTAACAGTATATAATCAAGTAATTAGGCTTTCTACAGGTTTATTACGAGTTTAAATAGATGTAAGAGTATTTTATCAGGGTAATAACTGGCTTACCTTCTTCTAAATAGACGGGAATGTGAAACATATCAATGACCCTTTGTACGAGTTCCCTGGTGGAGCCCGCGTGCGGGATCTCCACGGGGACCTCCAGTTTGAACAGCAGTTCCTCGTTGGTGCATGTCGGGAATGAGAATTTGAAGGTTTTTGTTATACTTTGAACACTTTCCGCAGTCATTTTTGCACAACAACAAAGTGGCCCGATTGCCAAAACAATGACGTTGACGTTTGTGACAGGTGCTGTCAAAAGGTCAAATTTATTCCGTTTCAAGCAGTTTTTTTTCTACATTCTTTGGTTAAAATGTATATTTTTTATTAAAATGTATAGTACATCAAGAAAGTCATGAAATTAATTGATGACGTCTCTGCCACTTACTGCATAGGGAATGGTAATCCCATTTTGGTAATACTATGGAACTCTGTAATAGCTCCTCAAGAAATTTCTTGAGGAACTGGTTATAAAACATGAGAACTCGGTTTAGTTCTCCTAAAATCCGTTTTCAAGACATTCTTGACGCATTATACGGTAACTGTCTCGGTAGCTCAGTGGATTGTGAGTAAGTTTAAAGCGATGGCTGAACTTGTGGTCCTGGATTCGATCCCTGGGTTGAGTCAAAATTTGTAGGTATCTGAGTTGTTCTGATAAGAAATTCTCAGTACCTATCAGCGCAAACAGCGGTCTTGCATCCCGGCCCCGCCCCGTCCCGTCCTGCGCCTGATCCCTCTTTGGCTGTGTCACGCTGGTGTCCGATCGAAAAATGAAGTTATGAGAAAAGAAAGTGCATTCATGCTATTACTACTTATTTAATGTTTTGCGTCGATGCTGATACTTTACTTTAACAGCTATACTACAGCTGTCCCACTGCAGGGCAAAGGCCTCCTTCATAGAAATCAAGTCATCGCTACTATGATGGGATTAGGCTTAATCACCACGCCACCATTGCCTAATGCGGATTGGTGATCGCAAACCCAAGCTATATTCGAAAAATTCGAATCATACTTTTTCTCGACCCGGGAATCGAACCCCGTAATTACGACCGTGTGTCCCAAAAATTTTTACTTAATACATAGTTTCCTTTATGTTTCAATAGAAGGATTTTTTTAAATATAGGATTACAAGTAAAAAAAAAGGAATAAAAAAAATACTCGAGCGAGGATTTGAACTTGGAACCTCTGGAATCATCGACCCAGGACCCCGAGATCACGGCCCAGTACTTAACAACAGCTACTAGACTAACAGAGCGTTCATTGCGTCGCGTCGATGGCCGATCGTTAATATTGGCGCCATCGCTAAGGAAGACATAATAATATCCACGGTTAGCAACTACACCATAGAAACCGGCTCGTGTGTAGGTGGCATCTACCTCCCGTGGCGGAGGGAGGCAGGTGGGCGCGCCGATCGATAGGGGCAGACATCGGGAAACATCCAGACAGAAGCTCTATGAAATTATTCTCGGCAAATCGCATGTCCAGATTTGCGTGACTCAAATCTTGATTTTTTTATGAGACGGAAGGCAAACGGGCAAGCGGGTCACCTGCTGGTACCTAAGTAGGTAATCACCGCCGCCCATGAACATCTGCGAGATCAGAGAAGTTGTTGATGCGTTGCGTTCTTTTGATGAGACAGGAAGGCAAGCGAGCAAGCGGGTCGCCTGATGGAAAGATCACCGCCGCTCATGGACAGCTACACCAGGAGTGCGAATGCGTTGCCAGCCTTTGTTGCCAGCCTTTTAGGAAGGTTCCTTTCTTAAAGATTTGCACGTTGTACGTCCCGATTCGGAAATAGGTACCGCTGTGGGTAGTTTAGGTAGGGTAAGTTTCTACAATTATTGGTAGAAAATGTTTCTAGGCATTTAGTTCGCCTACATATGTGCACCGACATCTAAAATAACTTATTTGTGGCGACTAATAAACAGTAACAGAACTTGAATATAAATGATTTATAACTTTTTGTCTGTCTGTTTGTTTGCGATTTAATTTCGAAAATTAACTACTTACTGAACGGATTTGAATGAAACTTAGTGGTAGCTCATTGGATAATTATGTGTGCCTCCGAAGCGGGAGGTAGAGCGGGGGTGCGAGCATACGGATCACCTGATGGTAGCGATGCCACCGCCCTAAGACACGCGCAACACTAGCGGAATCATAAGTGCGCTGCCAATCTTGTCTCTCGATTGGGCAACTAATTTAGGTAGGTTATTTTTTATATTAATTATATTAACTCGTAAATGCCTCGTTGGTCTAGCAGTTAAAATACCCGGCCGTGATTTCGGGGTCATGGGTTCGAGCCCCGGGTCGGTATATTTTTTTATGTGATAGGTAGCAAACGAGCAGGCGGATCACCTGATGGTAAGCAATTGCCGCCGCCCATGGACACCTGTAACACCAGTGGAGTCAAAAGTGCGCTGCCCATCCTTTTATCCCCTTCCCTCGGGTGGGCCTTCGGTACCTTCACTCACTCGGCGAAACACAGCACAGGGGCTGCTTCACGCCGGGTTACGAATTGTCAATAGCTCGGGTTTAGGATCACCTCCGCACTAGGCAAGCGTGGTGACTAAGCCTAATCCCATAATAGTAGTGATAACTTGGATGGAGGCCTTTGTCCTGAGTGGGACAGTATATAGGCTGCTACTATACTTTATTTAAGTATTTGTATTGGTTTGTGTTTGTGTAATGAGAAAGTCGTGTTACAAAACGGCCTTACAGGCTTCTAAGTCTAAATGTAATCAGACTTTTAAAATCTTTATTGAAAATCATAATGAATACATAGTATTCTTTACAAAATATGTCATCTCGATCTTGGGGGACAGTACACACGTGTTGGTAATAGTAGAACTATATTTTCATTATATATAAATTAAAAAATGGAAACAATAAATTACATATAAATAAAAATAGGTCCGCTGGTGGGCGCGGCGACGGCCGGGTGGAGACTGGCAGAAGGTGGGTGGTGGAGGTGCTTACGCAGCCTCGCCGCCCTCCTCCTCCTCGGCGCTGGCGGTGAGCATGGTGATGAGCTTGGTGGTGTCGATGAAGCCTTTGTCGTCGATGTCCATCTGGTCGTAGGCCTCGTCCACCTCGTCGGCGGTGAACTTGTCGCCCCAGGTCATGAGGGCGTGCCTGCGGGGGAATGACGTTGTTAGTGGAGTCTTTAAACAACTAAATATATACCTCGAGCATTTTCATGAAAATATCAAAGTTATGAGGATTAACCCGGGCTTTATCGTAGAATAAATTGGCGTTCAAGGTTTCCCCCAATGAGAGCCAACGATCATCAGTCTCCACACCAAACTTCCTCAAATCATCATTATATAGGTAGGTACATCACGTTGCCCAATGTATCGGTGATTGCCATTGATCGGGGAATGTAGGGTCAACGACCTCAAACATTATGTTAATATGGATGCGCCCGTAAGATTACAAAATATTTTTTTTAAAGTACATAAATAAGCTGATCATTAATATTTGGTAAGTATGAACAATTATTATACAAATTATGATCCATGTAGAGGGCGTTCACATTTAGGCGACTTTAATCGTGAAGAGCAAAGTACAGACAATTGTGGGAGAGCTATGCTTCGGCATGAATGGGCCGGCTCGACCGGAGTGATACCACTGCCTCACAGAAAACCGTCGTGAAGCAGCTCCTGTGCTGTGTTTCGCCGAGTGAGTGAGGGTACCGGAGGCCCATTGGGGGGGAAGGGGATAAAAGGTTAGCAGCGCACTTGTGACTCCACTGGTGTTGCATGTGTCCATGGGTGGCGGTAATTGCTTACCATCAGGTGATCCGCCTGCTCGTCTGCTACCTATCACATAAAAAAAAAATAGCTAAGTTGAAACCCACCTCAGCCTCTCGGAGTCGATCTTGCCCTCCTCATCGAAGGTCTTGAAGGCGCCGATGACGACGTCGTCCTCGTCGGAGCCGCCGGACATGCGGCCGGCGAACAGCGTCAGCAGCTGGGTGAAGTTGATGGGGCCGGGGGCCTCGTTCACCATCTCGTCCAGCTCCTTCTCCGAGGCGAGCCTGCCGAGGGAGTCGAAGGTGGCACGCAGGTCGTTCTTGCCGATGATGCCGTCCTTGTCGTGGTCCATTAGCTGGAAGGCCTGGAAGAGGGACGGATATATAAATGGTGGCGCCAGAGCATTCACACTTATAAATCAGACAAAAACACTCCCCATGGACACTCCATGTACAAAATTACCTAACTATATAGTACGTAATCTGTTTTATCTCGATTGCGTCTCAAGCTGTCGCTCCGGAACTCAGGGACCTCAGGGTACCTACGCTTAGACCATTATCCCAACGAACCAACTAAAGAAATTCTCAAAAACAAACAATAGACATTGAAATCGAATTAGAGCGCCCAGCGAATGGTAGAAGCTGTGGCGCAAATTTATAGGTTTGTAGAATTCATAGGTGCATTCTTGGATTCGAACCTATGACCTCCCGTATTGTAGACGCTTTCTTATCGACTAAGCTACCGTCTTAGAACATAATTTCCCGTGACTCTACTACTAGTAGCACAGGACGATAGAATTTTAAAAATATTGTAATGTTGGGCATACTCGTACCTTAGTTTTTATTAAAAAGTCTTTTTCCTAAAACGTTCCAATCAATGGTTGTCATTGCAGCTTGTTGAATTTGATTCATTGCATTGTTTCCGAGTCATGTCAAAGTTCTTTGGAAACGTTTGTGTAGATACATCTTCCATTGTGGTTTCGGGAAGTTGAAATGATGTCACAGTCGCGAGATTCGGAAAATGTCCAGCGCGCGACAAGCGACAACAACCGACGGCCATGTTTGTAAATATGCGCACGAGCAGAGTGTTCTGAGAACTTATCTAGATCGCGGCCAATCAATCAAATAATCCATACTTATCGACGTATTCTTTCTTAAACCTTTTCTCAACTTTTTATAAAGGAGTAATTCCGAAGAACAACAAGACTTATTGGTAAACCGAAAACACGAAAGCATTGCGCGATGCAATCGACACCTATCACCATCTATTAGGTATGTTTTGGAACAGAGCAGAAAGCAATCGGGCCGCTAGTTTCTGATAAAATATCTTGTATAAGGGATAAGAATCTACCCATAAATATCATTATTAGGTAGATGATCTACTCCCTAACGATTACATTTATTTTGCTTGATACATATTCCGATGAGACATCAGTGTGACCCGACCGGAGAGGGATCAAGCGTAGGAACCAGGGCTTAACATACTTTTCAGGGTTACAAGGTCGTCTACTTCCCGACTCTTATCAGACAATATCTTGTTTGACCTGGGACCTTGAGATCAGTCGTCGCTTCAAACAGCGACTCACCAGCGCAACATCACTGAGGCAGTAAAACTTAAATTACAGAACTAAGTGAATGCAATTATCTGGCATGAAGCAGCATGTGTCTTCTACGATCAGGTAGCCCTTACCCGAAAACAGAAGATCATAGGCACTTTGATCGAGACATCGTGACGCTGATGAGAAGAGTCTTTAGAGAACGGGAGTGCAATGATTAGGGGGAAGTACAAGTGGTCGCAATCTCCATTACAATGAGGAACTTTACCTTATAGATCAAGTTGGTACCTATTGATAGCCCTGTTCGTACCCTTAGAATGAAAGTGACCGAACTCAAAATTCTAGGTCACTCGATTTTATCATTAGCTAGTGGTGGCTATCCTAATCCTAGTTGTGATTTTTTCACACAACTGGTGTATATTATACTTATTGCCTGTTATACTTAGAAAACAGAGAGATTTTCTATTTTCAGGGTTAATTTTAGTGTGAAATCGAGTGTCACAAGCATTTTGAGCTAGGTCACATTCTTAATAAGATTGCGATATGGTTGTAAGTGGTAGATGATCCGGCATCTGAAGCTTACCTCCTTGAATTCGGCGACCTGCTTCTGTGTGAACATAGAGAAGACATTGGAGCCGGTGCGCTTGGCCTTGCGGCTTCCGCGGGAGGACTGCCTCTCGCTTCCACCTCCGGACGCGGGCGCGGACGCCGCCGCGGACGCCGGCGCAGACGCCTCCTCGCTGGCGGGCGCGTCTCCTTCCTTCGCCTTCTTCTTCTTTACTTTCTTGTCCTTATCCGCCTGGAAGAGAAGGTGAACTTTAGTAGAGGCTTGCTTTAAGTGCCTATTATCAGCAGTCTATAAGTACATCTTCACTTGTTGGAGCAGTTAGGTACTTTCAAACTACTTGCTACAGTTTCAAGTTAACTATGTATTTCATTATTTACTGTGCTAGAATAAAACTTCAAACTTAAAGGTAGTTTTATTTTCCATTAATTTTTGGTCGATTTAGAAGACTCATTGATTTTGAAGACTAATTATAAAGATAATACATTACTATTATGCACCTGAGTATTCTGTAGTCCTAATTAGTAGTTTTTCCATTGCAGATTTTGAAATCATTGTGTCAGGTCAACTAGTTTTGCAAAGTTACTAAGTTGTTATGGTTTTAACGTGTTCGAATATCCGAAGTTTATTAGTTACAATCTGTTTAGATTTATCCCGTAGATATCGTTTTGAATTGGGGTTTCCCCCTCATGTTTCGATCCCTGAATACCATTTTCACATCTTCATGATAAAAAAAGAAATAATTATTAATTGATTGATCAATTATATTGATTCATCCTTATTTCCAGAGTTTTGTGCTATTTCATCTTTAGAATTCATCTTGTTTTATCAGATGTTACAATTTAAACATTTGTTATTAGGGACATGTGCCTATAAACTATTTTGAACTTCTATTCTGTTCCGAATTCCTCGATTAATTGTTGAAAGTGATCTATTCAGTATAGATAGAAAGTATTGCTCGGCGCCAACTCCGCCGTCTATTCTTAGGTCCATTTCAGCACTCGTGGCCCGTTTAGGCGGAGCCGCGCCGCCTCTATATTTAAACTCTACCGGAGTTGGCTTACGCTCAGAGGAATGTTACGTAAAAACTTTATTCTTAGACTGGTCGGGAGCAAACATTTCTTCATCTGATACTTTGATGGCTTCAGTTTTTAATTTTGTTGCGAAAGCGTTGGAAATTTTTAAGTCTTCCAGGTGTGATTTCAAAAGTTTTGTTTGTATTTGATTTGCAAATAGTTAACTATTAATTTGATTTGTTAATTTGTTACCTCGAAGTGAGGATTCAAACGGATATCAAAATTGATTTGCAATCCATTAGTGACAACAAGTAAGTTGATTGTTATCTTATAAACCTACTATTTATAATAACTGTATAAGATCTATTTATTTAAGACTGAAGTTGAAAATATTTTCGCGGAATGTTTTTGATTGACTTTGTTACTTATTATTCTTGTTATCGAATCCGATTCCTGATTGAGTTGTTGTTTTGTAATTGATTTTAAGCTTGATGGCTTTTCAATCGATCGTTTCATTTGTGTTATTGATTTATTGGTTAATCCCGATCATTTCACCGTCGCGTCAATCTCCACTTAGTTTGGAACACTCCGAATCACGACATTGTTTAAGTAAACGTTTTTATTAAACTTTAAAGTTGAAGCACAATTCCACCACATAGTCACGTCACTTCACTTCACCGTCACCACTTACCATTGTGTTCTGTGTTGGACTATCGACGAAGGAGCGACTGTACTCGAGCGCAGTCCCACCCTGACTCCGAAGCTTCGCTCCCGCTCTCAGATCCAGGAGTTTCCCCCTCCCCTCTTTCTGGCGGTTGCTCCCGCGCATCCATATTTAGTATGCCACGTCTGACGTTCGGATTCAGCCTCAGATCGCTATAGGCAGCTCACGGGCTCAGCCGTGGCTCAAAAATACCAGCTCACCTGATCTGTTTTAGACTCCGAGGTCTCATGGGTTTACAAATGCAGTATTTTCGGAACTGTCAATGTGTACTTGCTAATTTTGAAATGCAAATCGTGAAGTTAATTCAGCGTCTCGTGGATATTTTGGGTTCTGTTGTTAGGCCGGAATCTTAACTTCAGTCGTTACTCAGCCAACTAGTGTATCGATGTTTTAAACCGTTCTCTATCTTTTGCTTCTGCTGTAGGAACCTGTTCAAGGGATATTATTTAAAACTGTTATTTTGCTTATCTTATAATATATCCAGTCATTTGCTATTTTGCATTTACATTTAGATATGTACATTGATTAGATTTTAATATTTTAATTTCTGCTCTATCACCGTGGTATGATGCTGTATCAATAATGTCTATATTAATACAACGTTTATTATAAGAATAGGTTTTATCACAAAATGAATGACAAAGGAAAGATTTGGTAGTAGTTTATTTTATTTAGTACCTACATATTCATATTCAGGATGAATATAATAAAGTACAAAATGGAAATAACTACCTAGAGTATCTAGTGACCCATCGTCAAAACTTAGGAACCTATGTAAGTAGAGTCAAATAGTCGAGAGAACACAAATTATGTAGAGGCACTGGTATTTGTCCACTAGAGGATGTAATTAACAGCGCTGTTATGTTTTATCAGCTCACAAGTGCACAATGGGACACACATCTAACCCCTTGCGAAAGGTAATGACTTAGCGGTATTTCCGAACCGGTACGACATTCAAATCTTCAAGAAACGAGCCTATACCTTCCTAAAAGGCTGGCAACGTACTCCTTCTGGTGTAGCTGATGTCCATGGTGTTCACTTACCATCAGGTGACCTCATTTGCCTTCAGGCAAAAATACAGGATTTCAATTTTTATTTTATGTGATACGGATCACCTGATAGTAAGCAATTGCCGTCGCCCTTCGACACCTGCAACACCAGTAGAGGCACAAGTGGGCTGCCAACCATTAACCCCTTTTCTCCCAATCGGGCCTCCGGCACCCTCACTCACTCTTCGAAACGCTGCGCAGGCGCTGTTTCACGCCGGTCTTCTGTTAGGAGTGGTTAAATGCTATTACAATGTAGGCAATGTTAATGATTGAATTTAAATGTTTTATTAAGTAAATTAAAAGTTTAATAAACTCTTTTGAACTTGACCTTCGACCGAAGTCACAGCAATTAGTCATGTTGAGTGGCTGCCTCACCCGCCTCACTCGCCAGCGGGGCATATTTATTGATAACATCTTACTAAATGAATGAACGCACCTACTCGCGAATACATTAGTAGGTGGAGAATATTATAGTAAATAGAGAATATTAATATCGGAGTGTGGTATCACTCCGATCCGATATTAATATATTCTCTATTGCCCCCACAGAAAACAGGTTTCTTTTATATTAAATGGGTTTGCACTTACCTCACCCTTACCTTATGGAGAGTGACAATGAGGTCTAAGATGTAGCGTGCTTTCCCAGAAGAAGCCTATTCACTCTCGACTTATGGAAATACAGAAGCCGGCAAGTTGTTCCATTTTTTTAGCAGTTCGTATTAAGAAAGAAGAAGTGAAACGCATAGTACGAGCTGGTGGAACTTCCACAGTGTAAGGGTGGATTCTTTTCTTCTTCTGCATTGTCATATGGTAGAAAGGAGAAGGTGGGGTGAAACAACGTGAGTAACGAAGGCCTAATTGGGGGGAAGGGGGTAAAATCCTTGTTACTTCGCCAATGCTGACTCATGAGTCAAGTCTACTTCGGCTCCTATAAATTGATTGATAATTCCATCAATCTTCAGACGAAAGTAAATGTCGCCATGTTATCTCACATGTAGAATGCGTCTAGGTCACCGGACTGTCGCACCCAGCGTCTTGTTGCCATCTGGCAAACGCATCTGATGTGAATCACCCATGCTAAATACATGGCATTCCTGCAAATCTGGAGTCAGCAGTGGCGTAACATGTCATGGGTATGGGCCGACCCCAAACGTGGTGATTAAGCATGATGAGGCCTTTGCCCTATTATATAGCCTAATACTTTGTTTTTTTTAAGGTAGGTAAGATATGGAAGATAAGCTTTAGGGTATGGGTATTGATGCCAGTCCCTTCGTTACTCCCCTGCAGATTGAAGCAGAGGCTTTTCCGCCCCCTAGAAAGTGCCGCCCGGGGCGGACCCACACCCACTTCGTTACACTACTGGATATCAGCTGTTCCAGTTGTATTGGATAGATGCCAGAGATTGTCGAGGGAGTAAACGTGAAACTTAATTACTCCCGCTGAACTTCGCAAGACCTAAAACCAAATGAAATGAAAAAATAGCTAACGAGTAAAGGCAAAAGCTATGATTTTTCGAAATCCGTTTTCAATATTTTCTGATGTTATATCATATTCCGTAATGCATTGAAAGTTCTAAATCCGATTTCTGGTCTGCCACGTACCTGTCACATAAAAAGTTCATTATTTAGATAGGTATACTTACTAGTACCTAGAACAATTACTAAGTCAAAGTCGAAGTGTTTATTGCGTTTCATGAATGTGATACAAGACAGAGAATAAAAAGTTACAGTACATCAGTGTACGCCAAACGTCGTGGGTTCTATTATATATAGTGGGTTATAAGTGGGTTCCGGTTGGGACCGGATAAAAATTCGAATGATAAACACTTGTGTTTGTTCAGTGTCTGGGTATACATTTTTGATTTTTGTTTGTTCAGTGTCTCATCATCATTAGCCCGGTAGTACCCACTGCTGGGTATATGCCTCCCTTCCCGTTCGCCAATGTGCCCAGGTCCTGAGCTGCTCGGATCCATCGGACGTCGTCGACCCATCGTGCCACCGGACGACCTGGACTTCGTCGGCCGTTTTTCGGACACCATTCGGTCATAATAACCTTGCTCCACCTGCCATCACCGCGCCTAGCTAAATGTCCTGCCCAATTCCACTTTAGTTCCATCACTCTCAATCCGACGTCCTGGACTTTAGTCCTGCGTCCAGCGTTTAGTGTCTAAAGTAGGTATATTTTTGTGATTCCTCTGTTGTCTGATATCTGTAACACAAACGATTGTATGGATTTATGAGCAAAAAGGATAATGAGCAAAGTAACTAATTGGTCAGAAAACATTAAAAAACTATTACACATTAAAAATAAATAATTATGTTACTGAACCCTTCGTTCTCGACTCCGACTCAAACTTGGCCGGTTATTTTTCAATTGCAAACCGGTTTGAAAACAGAACAAGTACTATTCCCGTCCGTCCCCGGATTGGGCGCAAAAATTCCACCGGTGTGGATTACAATAACCTTATTTCTGCGCCTGAGTCACGCGCCAGGAATAGCCCGCGCGGACGCCGGTCGCGTGACGTCACGGGTACTAGCCAATTGTGCGTGATCTGAGATTATGTTCTCTATTGAACTATTATATCATTTATTATTATTTTATAGTATTAACATAATTAGTACCTACCATATGTATTTATTATTTTTACTATCTAATTACCTACTTAACAGACCTACTGTCATATTATTCTGTGCTACTGTAGGTCTGTTAAGACAATGTAATATTGCCTTACCCCTTGTTAATTCGCTGTATTATTCCTCTAACCTAAGGTTGTCTGGAAGAGATAATATTCACATCTCTATTAGCGATAAGACAGATTGTATTTATAAATGACCACAGCATTTTATGCAATATTTTGTGCAATAAATAGTATCTATCTTATTTTTTGCGTTCTTATTAAGTCCTTAATCAATATAAGACAACAAGTCACAAATTGATCGAAACCAAGAATTTCGAAGAATCTAACTAACTATTAAAAACTAAAATAGTTAAACTAACTGTCAAACTATTTATTCCTACGGGATAATTTGTGACGTAATGACGAAGCAGGTTACTACGTGCATTACATATTAATGACGAGGTGCCGACGACTTGCGTGGTCCCTGATGTATTATTACAAATGGACTACGGCACTACGCATTGTATGTACCTATATTTAAAATTTATAAAAGGATATTATTGCATAAGGATGAGTTTCAAAAGTTCTACATGTATTGTTGATCCGTTGCGCTTAGTCGAGAATTCGAGATATGTAGATAGATACCCATACTTTATTGCATAAAAAACACAACTTAAGAACTCACATCGACATTACAGAAATTTAAAATAAAAATTTGAGATGGTGTCTGATGCGAGCATTGTGGATTCCGAAGTTGGGCCCATATTTGGTAACAGAATGAATGAATATTAAGTATTATCCAGAATCTGGAAGATTGTTGTCTCGTGTGGAGAGTAAGTTAAGTCGTTGGTCCTGCGCATGATCTCTCTTTGATCGTGGCGTACTGGTGATCGATTGGAAGAGTACGTAGTGGATAAAACATAGAGTGCACACGCTGTGCATTATGATATACCTGCGTTTTTGACTGTTCGTTGATTTTTTTCCGGGAGAAAATAATTTACAATTAACTATGGTAACTAGAAAAAAAAGCCCCAGAATTAAAAAAAACAGCCAATTGGTCCTAGTTGTTTAGTACCGGGTCGTGATCTCGGTGTTCTGGGTTTGATTTCCGGGTCGAACAAAATGTATGAATTTGGCAAATTTCTTCAATCGAATCTTATCTTACTGTCATTACACATTCAGTTAAATATCAACGGAGAAAATTTTAAGGTTTTTGTAACCTGATGTGATGCTGTCTCTACTTGTCAGAGGCCAATAACTGACTGATGTAAATCTGTAAGCAGACAAGCTACTAAGTTGCGTTGTCCATAAGTAAACCATCATTGTCCGACCGGTTGCGACCTCCTGACGTCACGGACTCCTCCCCTTGCCTTTCACTTAGCCGTGAGCGGCAGTGAAACTTAGCCAAGTTGCCCGGCGCACGCGCAGCATGCTGTGAGGCGAGTGAATGCCGTGAAAATGTGTGTTAGTCATGTGTTGCCAAAGTTGTTGTGTTTAGGTTATCTACTCTTGTTGTTTAGTGGTGAGTTCCAGCTATAGAATATAATTTATTTATGACAATAAGATTATAAGTAACATAGATAATTATGTTACGTGTATTGCTCAATCGAGTGGAATCAGTTTTGCGATTGACATTATGTTAGTTAGTCATTAGAAATCGATCAATTTGCAAATTAAGTGCTTAATTACTGACCTATTAATCAGCCTATATACTGTCCCACAGCAGGGCAAAGACCATCATAGAAATTAAGTCATCGTTACTTTGATGGGATTAGGCTTAATCACCACGCTTGCTTAATGCGGATAGGTGATCACAACTCGAGCTATTATCGAAAAACTCGCAACATACTTGATTCGACCAGGAATCGAGCGCGGGACAACAAGTTCGGGGCCAAATTAATTTATTTGGTCAACTACGAAATGACAATCATTATACATAGCCAAAATGTATATTTGTTTACTGTTAAGCCTGTTTTACCTTAGTAAAAAGTTTGCGGAAATACTCAACATTCATTAGGGAACATTATTTTAGAGCAAATTAATAAAAACAACCTGAATGTTTCAAACTTAGAGCAAACTATAATTTTACATCAATTACCTAGTCCAATAAATATTTTAACTATTTTTTTCTATGCCTAAATCATAAGTTTTTGACATCAATTAGTCGAAATGAACAATCTTACTTACGTACTAGGAAAATATCAAGTCTTTACAATCAGTACCTAAATTAAATCTAAAAGTTATTTCAACTTGATACAGCAGGAATCATTCAGTATCGTACTAAAATTGGTTTTATATATTATTTTAACATTACAATTGAAACAAGGGCGACTGAACTTTATGTTCGAGTATATCGTGAGCGAGTGAAATGTGTCATAGCAACTTGTGAATGGTGTTAGCTTCAAGGACTGCTCTACTTACTATTGGCATGTTCTTTTATATTTAGGTAATAGGTAGGTAAACACTGTTTTAGGTAGTCGTGTAAATCTTATTCCAAATCAATAAGTTAATAAATAAATCAAAGAAGAGATTATACCCATTCACTGTTGTTAGGCCTCCGTTATGCGCCAAAAATATTTGGTATAATTGTAAAAATAAAACACTCTACCTTTCAGAAATCTCATACGCCCTCGCCCTCCGCGCCTACATCTCCCAACATGGCCTCCATGGGGAGATCGAGTTCTCCCACAAGAACGAGTCCATCATCAGCATCCGCACCAACCTGAAGCCCACCCTCCAGTTCCCCGACGGCGTCTGGCGCTGGACCATCCATGAGTTCCCCGTCGACTACCGAGACCTATCCGACTCCAGATGCTCCGCATCCAATCTGGGAAAAGAACTAATAGACCTCACAGAAGAATTGGGCTACTTAATCATACCAGGAAAAGACCACGCTGAATTCGAAAGCAGGAACAGTTTGACCGGCATAAGTGGTCTGTGGGGGAAGAGCATAGTTCTAGAAACAGCGGAGAGGGACAGAGTGATCTGCGCGTCTATTCTATCAACTGATAAATTGTATGAGAAGCATGCTGTTGCCAGGTTTACGTCTCCTGTTGCGGGTAGCTTGCATTTTAGGTGGTTGTCAGCTAGGGAGTATGATGAGACAGATTCGTATATTCAAGCGGATTTGTACCACACGAAAGCGGTGGCTGACAAAGTGGAGTATACTGAGCATAAGTGGAAACTGTTTGTGACTGATATCTTCGATTCGGATAAGGGGAACTACGAGGACAACTGCAATGTGTTGCAGCTGGTGTTTGACCCGGAGAACAGTGGAGATGGGATGAGTGTTGGGGACTTGGATAGCCGATTGGGGTAAGTTAATTCTTAATTCTGCACCAAACCTCTCTTAATGTTGTTTGTCTTAGCACATAACTTCGAAATCACAAAATCGAGTACTAATCGTATACAATTTGTATGAAGAATTAAAGCCGGTCCACAGATTAATCAACTAACGCGTTAGTATACATATAATGTACCGAATACATTTTTGGCGTATTAGCGTACTCGTAACGTGTAAGCCTGACATGTTAACGTTATGCATTCTTTAAAATATTCGTGGTTCTCTAGTTTGCATTTCGATAATGACGTCGCGTCTTCAAGGATTAGTTCTTGCTCGTACTTCCTGTGATTATTACCGCAGTCACAGGAAATCATTTCTTTTGCTTCCTTATTTATAAACGCAGAATCATTATTTAAAACTATTTAATTTGCCAATCTCCTATACCTTTCCTTTGGGACACCGGAGGTAATAAATTCGGCTAATCAGTAGCGCTACCATGAGTTGACATCGAAAACTGACATAACATAAACTATTGCTCTGTCTCTTTCAAATGCGTCACAATGAAAGAGACAAAGCGATAGTTTTCGATAGCGAGGATAGTATTTCAAACTCATGGTAGCCACACTGATGTCGCATTTGGTAGAGACCCTCCATTTTGCGCCAAAAGTCGAGGGTTCGATTCTCAATCCGAATAGTTTATGTATCGATTTTATATACTATGTATTGAGTTATCTCTTTTGTCTTATAACCGTAACAAAAGAGCTTGATTAACAAAAGTGAGTTAGAGTTCACTTGAGTAGCAAGGAATCTGGTCAAAGTTTGAGATAATTATTTTATTTTATAACTTAAAAACTTTTCATCAATACCCAACAGGCTGGTGAAAGTGGCCACCGACGCGAACCGGCGCAAGATCAAGACGCTATACAAGGACGAGGTGCTGAACGTCCTCCGCAGCGACATGGAGGTGACCAGGCGCAGCCTGTACGTGGTCGTCTTCGACAACCGCCACTCCGACAGCTTCCTCGCCTGCGCCAAGCTGCGGACCCTGGAGCCCAGGAGCAGCAAGTGAGTGGTGATCATATGCAACGTAGTGAACAGAAACATCAAAAGTCACTCAGAGGGCAATGGAGAGGGCTATGCTCGGAGTCTCCTTGCGTGATCGTGTCAGAAATGATGAGATCCGCAGGAGATCTAAGGTCACGGACATAGCCCAAAGAATTGCGTGGCTGAAGTGGCAATGGGCAGGGCACATTGCGAGGAGAACAGACGGCCGTTGGGGTGGAAAGGTCCTTGAGTGGAGGCCACGCGCAGGAGGCCGCAGCCGTGGCAGGCCTCCCACCAGGTGGACCGACGATCTGGTGAAGGTCGCGGGAGTCCATTGGATGCGGGTGGCACAGGACCGATCTGTGTGGAGAACTTTGGGGGAGGCCTATGTCCAGCAGTGAACGTCTATTGGCTGAAATGATGAACAGAAACAGAAACAAAAACTTTATTGTACGTTGGAGCTCAGTAGCCTTACCATGAGTTTGAAATACTATCCTCGCTATCAAAACTATCGCTTTGTCTCTTTCATTGTGATGCATTTGAAAGAGACAGAGCAATAGTTTACGTTATGTCAGTTTTAGATGTCAACTCATGGTAGCGCTACAGGAGTGTGTGCGTGATTTGCACACGTGGGCGGAATTTCTTTTTTTTATAATTAAATGGGTTTGCACTTGACCTCATCTCACCTGATGGAGAGTGACAATAAGGTCTAAGATGTAGCATGCTTTTCCAGAAGAAGCCTATTCACTCTCGACTTAAAGACACCCAAATTGTAGCTCTCTGGGAATACAGAAGCCCGCAAGCCCCATTTCTTAGCAGTTTGGACTAAGAAAGCAGAAGCGAAACGCTTAATACGAGCTGGTGGAACTTCCACAGTGAAAAGATGGATTCTTTTCGTCTTCCACATTGTCCGGTGTTAGAAAGAGAAGGCGGTATTAGATCGTGAAGCTCTTTCTAACATTTCCCAAAATGTATCCTGTAAAAAACCGATAGACAGCCCACTCTACGTCGGTGAGCAAGGCTTTGGGATTTACCCTCCACTATTTCTGCATCACCAACTAACCTCATCGTACGACGCTTAATCGAGTCGATTGAAATTAGTGTTTCAATTATATTTAATACGACATCTTTGCGAAAACGTGCCATACATCCATGGACAGTACTCATAACCAGATTTACTTATTTATGCGCTAGGACGCGGTTAAATCTGGAAAACACATATTTTAGTGCATTCATCAAGATCACAAATTAAACTGTTAACAGGCGGAGAAATTAACGTTAATTACCGCATCTCTTGGATTGATATACTACCAGGAGACGATGGTTTAAAGCACTCTAAGATTTACTGTCGTAGGTGCAAAAATAATTCAAGCTTAAAGATTAATTACCTCCGTGGAGAATAAAATTGGCTGGGCGATTTACCACAGAGGAAATATTCTGTGGAGATACCTTTAAAACTCGAAGGTCGCGAGTCCAAATCCTCTGGGGTATCGTTTTGTGTACAGTTTATTTCTTATGATCAAGTTCTTCTACTTGTTCATTTTAGGTAGGTTAGAACGCCAGCCAAAGTAAAAATTAAATTTAGCACCGTTTGCTATTTTTGGAAGTTGATCAACTTACAGTTCGGACTACTTTATATTTGTCTTGGGTCTGGGTGTATGTGGTTCCTTCGTTGTTTCTGGTTTCCATAGTACAAGGGAAAACCTTAGTTTGGGACCAGGATAATGTGTGTGATGTTGTCTCACTTTATTCATTATTATTACTTTATGGTAACATAATTATACAATACACAACTGTCTCTTTTTATCTAATTCCTCCCTTACAGAGTTCTCCTCAACCAGGACGGCATCAGAGGCACGGTGGAGTTCAGCCAGCGCTCGCCGTTCGACCCGACGTGGGTGAACTTCCAGCTCGGGGCCGCAGACCAGGACTACGAGTCCAACCTGCGCTTCGTGGGGTCCATGGTGCACTACCTGGTGCGCGAGCTGCCCCCCCGGCTCCTGGACGCCAGCCACGTGGGGCGGGTGTGTAACACCACAGGAGATATTTACAACCCCACTGCTGTAATGTGAAGGAGCTGCCGCCACCAGGTAAGACACATGTCCCTCCATCAGCCCATGGTCCTTTTCCTACCGTCTCGAGTCGCTCACCAGGTACTTGCTTAGGGCTCTTTCCCCGGTTGGCCACCAGGTAAGTAAGACCAACATTCACTGAACCCCTTACCGGTGTACAATCTGTAAAGTTCCCGGTAGATCACTTTTCGACCTTAATACATTGGCATTCAGGTCATATATCCGTAATGCCAATGCATTAAGGTCGAAAAGTGGTCTACCGGGAACTTTTCTGATAGTGCCTATCTATATACCTATTTCCTTCTGCCTCCAAGGCTCCTGGACGCCACACACGTAGGCCGCGTGTGCAACACCACGGGGGATATACCTCTATACAACCCCACTGCTGTCAATGTGAAGGAGCTGCCGCCACCAGATAAGAGCAAAATTCTCTGAACCCCTTACCGGTGTACAACCTTAATGCATTGGCATTAAGGTCGAAAAGTGGTCTCCCATTGTTAAATTGTTGCTATCAGCTTACCATTAGGGGATCCGTCTGCTCATCTGTCAACTATCTGCCAATTACCACATGAAAAAAAAAACAACATTTTTGTTGGTCAGTATGGCAATGCCCAACGAATATAGCCACTCCAGTATGCCCCAAACGAAGATTCAATCCTGGAAGCTACAATAAGCGAGAATAATCAACATTATTACAAAACTGCTAAAAATAGTAAGACATAAACACACGCCACGCTTCGTGGATTTGAATCATCTTTTATAACGACCTCGTTTCAATGTTTATTTTGAACCTATTTATGCGGACAGAGTGGCGCTCGCGCACATTGGAAAAGATAAGCTACCTGATGTAGAGAAAGACCATTTCACGCTTAAAAGGTCGTATTGTACTTTTTTATGTGATTGGCAGCAGAAGTGCTGATGGATCACTTGATGGTAAGCGAATGCCACCGCCCATAGGCATCTGCAACACCAGTAGAGTCATAAAAACGTTGTCAGTCAACCTGTAACCCCCTTTCCTCCCAATTGGGTCTTATGCGAGTTTTTAGTAAACTGGTTTTTTTTCCGCTACCATCACTCACTCGACGAAACATAGCGCAGGCGCTGCTTGTCTTCTGTGAGGCCGTGATATCACGTGGTGTGGACACTCCGTGTCTGGTCAGGCCGGCGCATTTATGCGGAAGCGTGGCTCTCCAACGTTTGGGCTGTACTATAGGTCTACTATTAGAGTAGTGATTAGCAGAGCATTTTATGTATTTCCCACATTGAGCGACTGGTAGCTTCAAGGATAAGAACGCTCTTCAACACGTGGGGTCATCGTTTCACATAACGGGCAGGCACCTCATTATTAAAATCTATGAGCGTATTTTTCGTGCCGTCCGTTATTGCAACGTGGGCTTTGCTTTTGCTTAATATCAAGACAAAGTTAGCCAAGATACGTAGCCACTGAAACTAGCATAAATAAATCATCGTTGACGTTAAGCTTGTAGTGGTATGGACTCAAATAGACATGTTTAGCGTAGTTCTGGAATGAACTGCCACCGCAAAGCGAGTATAAATATACGGACTCATTTTAGACACCCGAAATAATGCGTGAGTGCCACCTACATGCCTACCTGAAGTGTTAAAATAAACCATCATTAGTCATTTACAGTACAACAATTATTTAGAACACTTAACCCGCAGTAAACGATACAGATACAGGCAAGAGAGGCAGAAGAACAACAAGAAGAAGAAGGCAGGAGAAGTACAGTGGCCAACACATCAAGTTACTACAATCTGTCAAATTTCCTCAGTTGATATTGAACCAAACACGTTTGACATAAAAGTGAGGTTCGATTGAAGAAATTTGACAGATTGTAGTAACTTGATGTGCTGGCCACCGTACAAGAAGAGTTAGAGTTGAGTGAATGCATCTTGACCACACTCCCTCTACTCACTATCTATTGAGCACCGGCATTATCTGCAGTTAAGCAGTCATAGAACTAAATGGTTAGATGTCCGATAGAAATTATTATGGATGATAATTCCCCTTATTATCAAAACGAGACTAAAGTTCGCCACAGCTGAAAAATTATGCTGTTATCTATCTAAAAGTCGCAAATCAAAGTGACATCAATCGATCAATATAAACCATCTCTAACTGAAATCTGTCGGGCTGTCGGTACCTACCTACAGAATAAACTGTGACTACCTAGGTATTCTCAAATCTAAATGTGAACCTTCCGAAACGAGTAAAAATTATACCCATATCCCAAATCATACCTTCTCCTTAGTTGCAATAATAGATAACATCTAGTAGAACCATTTTTATTTTTTGGATGTTATTTTACTTTTCTTGGTTTTAGCACAAATTTTAAAAACGTAGTCTATAGCATTCGAAATGAATTTTGGCACTCAACCAAATTCTTGGATTTGTACTTTTTTCTAATTTAGGTTTCTTACGGGAAAAGCGACATCCCATCACCCTGTCCAAGAATAATTCCGATCAAGTTTCAATCAGCGCCGACAATGCGTCCAAATCGGTGATTGTAGAGGCATATGTCGGTCAGACGGGTTTCTTGGTAACGCGCCAGGGTAGTGATGCGGTGCTGACAACTCTAATTTATCACTTGAGGCATTTTTGTCACTCACTTTTGAGATATGTAAAGTAAAAGTAAAGTATCCGCCTATATAAACAGTTCAGTTGTAGGGCCAATACCACCATAATAAATTAAATTAATTATTAATTGAGACCACATCACATAAATTGCCCTGGTTCCAAACTAAGTTTTTCCCTTGTGCTATGGAAACCAGAAAAAACGAAGGGACCACAAACACCCATACCCAACAAAAATATCTGTTTCATCAAAAAACGTTTGTGTTGGTTCGAGGTGTGGAATGGTCCGTCCATCAAGTCAATAGAAATCAGGTCATCGCCATTATGATGGGATTAGGCTTAATCACCACGCTGGATCCAAATTCAGATTGGTGATCACAAACCCGAGCTATGTTCGAAAAACCCCTAGATCACGGCAAGAACGTAAACCTTCCTAACAGGTAGGTTTGAAGCAAACATGTCTTTGGATTTTTTAACTTACGAGTATGTACGACCGGAGATCACTACGCTTGAACACTTTAGAAAAAAAAACATTAGGAAAACGGGCGCTCGTTCCGATACGATCCTTCCTGAGCTTTGTTCTGTTAATTTTAACTAGAGGCACTTGTTAAATTTTTCATACAAATTGTTCACGATAGGTACGATACGATTTCTTCGCTAGGCCCTCAGCTGTTAGGTAGATGTCACTCGAATCTACACATCACTAGTCCAGGGTTGTTTGTCTATCTCTGTGTCTTGTTGTGATTAAGCGGTTGTATGAGTCAACCCTGCTGTTAACGCATAAGGTTTAATTGGAAAGTGCCATAATATTAGGCTACGATTTTAGGCTACATTACCAAATAGCAATAGCCTAAGATCCCACTGATTAATTCTGAATCTATATTTTGATAAAATTAATCTTAGATTAATGTTGAGGCGGTATTTAATGCTTTAGCGATAGGTTTTAACCGTGGGAGAGCCATGCTTCGGCATGAGGGGTGGTTTGACCGGAATGATACCATGGCCTCACAGAAGAGCGGCGTAAAGCAGCGCCTGCGCAGTGTTTCGTCGAGTGTGTGAGGATACCAGAGGTCCAATTGGGGGGAAAGGGGGTTTAAAAGAATTGCACTTCTGACTTTACTGATGTTGCAGGTGTCTATGGGCAGCGGTAATCGATTACGATCAGGTGATCCGTCTGCTCGTCTGCCTTCCATCACATAAGAAGTTCATGTACTGCTTAATTTTAAACATTAGTGTAAAAGGCCGAAAAGGGTCCTCAGAGAATAGACACTCGTATAAAAAAACCAGAAGAAATATATTTCCAGTAAAAAAAGCACGCAACAGGAGAAGAGAGCGGAAGATAAAGCAGTACGCGCCATTAATTGGTCGGTACAGTGGCGCCATCTAATCGTATTAAGAAGCCAGGCCGATAAGGCAGCACGAATGTGTTCCCCGACCAATTAGTTAAACTTCTTTCTTTTCAGGCTTGGGCACCCAAGACCAGTACCCAGTCGGGGATCTCCTCGGCAAGTACAAGGACCGGACAGAGTACCTCAACCATAAGTACCTGCTGCCGGGGCTGGCCAACGAGCTGAGCGGCGCCTACTGGGACGTCTTCCTGCCGCTGCAGGGCGGGTTCAGCATACAGCACCGCTCGCTGGTCCTTATGAGGTGAACCTTCAACATTCATCATCAGCCAATAGATGTCTACTGCTGCATAGGTTTTCCTCAATGTTATTCACACGGATCGACCCTGTGGCACCCGCATCTAAGGAACTCCCGCGACCCTCACAAGATCGTCGGTCCAACGGCCGTCTGCTCTCCTAGCAAAGTGCCTTGCCCATTGCCACTTGAGCCACGCAATCCTCTGGGCTATGTCTGATCCTTGATATCATAATATAAATCAATCAAACAACGGTGCAGCCTTAGGGTGCAGCTATTTTTCGGTAGATTTCACTATCCCTTTTTAGGGTTACGTAGAAAAACGGCAACAAACGGAACCCTTATAGATTCGTCATGTCTGTCTGCCCGTCCTTATGTCATAGCATTTTTTTCCGAAACGAAAAATGAGTATCGTCTCCCTTTTGATGCCTTCAAACACAATGTCCAGTAGGAATGAACAAGAACGCTTTGGTTGACCCCATTATTCAGCATAGCTCTTTAAATATTCTTCAAACCAACAGGAGAGCTCCAAAGCAAGAGATCTGCGGCACCATTCTGCCTTACGAGTATGGCACCGACTACCAAACCGCCATGAGCTCAGCGCAGGTCATATTCCGGTACCCCATAGTCGGGAATGTGATCTTCCGGCAGCCGCTCAACAGACCATGGGAAGACACGACCATTATTATTGAAAGTATGGTAAGATTCTTTGATATTATTTTTTAAAAACTTATTGGAATATTAAACGTGGCTCCCATTAAACATTAATGTATATGTTTTTGATGGGGTTACAATCTATATTATTTATAGAGAGAGGTATACAGGTAAACCAAAAAAGCGAAATATTTGCGCGTTGTAACCGACGTCCAGTGCCATCGATTGGTCGAAATCAAATTACAACTAGTGTCCCGAAACGGAGTGAGGCGGGGTACTAAACTGCACTATTCTGTCTTGTTTCTTGTCCCGCATGTGTGCCGCAGCCGTGCAAAACTCAGTGGTGTTTTTACTTAGGGAGCAATTTGATTTGAAAACATTATCAAACTCTTGATGTCCAGATCCATGCTGACGGAGCCAACGTCAACAACACACACGAACACCGCTGGGCGATACACGAGCGCCCCCCGGGGCAGGACTACTACAACTGGACGGGGCGCTGCCTCAGCACTGGGGGGGTGTACGAACCCCACGGCGTGGCCATCGACATGCGACACCCTGAGGCCTACTGCAGACCCGGGCTGGAAGGGCTCTGTAGACTCGGGGACTTCACTACCAGGTATGACCTTACATTTTGTCTTCGCTTGCTCTTTGCCCTGAAGATCTGGGTTGCTACAACTGGACGGGGCGCTGCCTTAGCGCTGAGGGTGTAGGAGCCCCATGGTGTGGCCATCGACATGCGACACCCTGAGGTCTACTGCAGACCCGGGCTGGAAGAGCTCTGTAGAATCAGGGGTTTCACTACCAGGTATGACATTACTTTTAGTCTTCGCCAGTTTATTGTTCTGATAACAGTCCCCAAGGCCTGGTTTGCTACATATGGAAGAACCGATGCCTCACTGGAGGGGCGTAGGTACTAGCCTCATGCATAGCGTGGACATCGATATACAGCAGCCTGAGGCTTATTGCAGTCCCCGCGGCGGCTCTATGAACTTTAGGATTTCACCACCAAGTATTTAAAGGAGGACCCTTTTAACTATTTTTTCAGAGTTGATTCCTGAGTAAGGAATATTTTGGTCTCTTACCAAATATCTTTAACTTAACTATGTTATTTTATTCCAGGCACGGCATGCTCTCAGTAGCCGGCAAGAAGCGAGACAGCATCAAGCTAACTCGACGGCTGTTCACGGACTCGTCGATCGCTTTGGCCGGGAAGTACTCCGTGATGAGGAAGTCGCTGGTGATCTACGACGACCACGGGCCTGTTGCGAGGGGGGAGAGGATGGCTTGTTCTATGTAAGCTAACATTTAAGTAATGGCATTACGCTAGGTATTAGCCTAGCTAGGTACAGTGGCATGAGTGACAGAATATTATGCTGGCCCCCTGAAAGATGAGCCGGAAAGTTTACCCCCCTAAAAAGTGCAGTCCAACACTTCCTGAGGACTTACTTGTTGCAGTTTTTTTTTAAATCTTAATACTATTGTTTGGAGAACCTCATAATGTAACCTAATGAAAACCTCTGAAGGGAGGTCGTTCCACAGCTGGAAGGCATGTAAGAGAAACATTCTCTGTTAATATGCGTGACCATTTAGATTCCAATATGCGAGATTGAAGTCTTTGTTAAGATGAGGATGTTAACTGTTGCCACTATGGCGAACAGTTGCGTCAGACCATAATATAAATCAATCAAACAACGGTGCAGCTATTTTTCGGTAGATTTCACTATCCCTTTTTAGGGTTACGTAGAAAAACGGCAACAAACGGAACCCTTATAGATTCGTCATGTCTGTCTGCCCGTCCTTATGTCATAGCATTTTTTTTCCGAAACGAAAAATTAGTATCGTCTCTCTTTTGATGCCTTCAAACACCACGTCCAGTAGGAATGGACACGAACGCTTTGGTTGACCCCATTATTCAGCATAGCTCTTTAAATATTCTTCAAACCAACAGGAGAGCTCCAAAGCAAGAGATCTGCGGCACCATTCTGCCTTACGAGTATGGCACCGACTACCAAACCGCCATGAGCTCAGCGCAGGTCATATTCCGGTACCCCATAGTCGGGAATGTGATCTTCCGACAGCCGCTCAACAGACCATGGGAAGACACGACCATTATTATTGAAAGTATGGTAAGATTCTTTGATTCTTTGATATTATTTTTTTAAAACTTATTGGAATACTAGCGGCCGCCCGCGACTCCGTCCGCGTGGAAAAGTAACTTTTTACCCCCCTTTCAACCCCTTACAACCCCCTTTTCGCAATAAAAAGTAGCCTATGTCCTTTCTCAGGGTCTAGATTATCTGTATACCAAATTTCATTTAAATCCGTTGAGTAGTTTTGGCGTGAAAGAGTAGCAGACAGACAGACAGACAGACAGACAGACAGACAGAGTTACTTTCGCATTTATAATATTAGTATGGATTAGTATGGATTAGTATGGATTAGTATGGATTAAACGTGGCTCCCATTAAACATTATGTACTGTTTTTGATGGGGTTACAATCTATATTATTTATAGAGACGAGGTATACAGTAAACCAAAAAAGCGAAATATTGCGTGTTGTAATCGACCGTCCAGGGCCATCGATTGGCATGCAAATTTGCAACTAGTGCCCGAACGAAGGAGGGCGGGCTACTCTAAACTACACTATTCTGTCTTGTTTCTTGTCCGCCTGTGTGCCGCAGCCTGTGCAAAACTCAGTGTGTGTTTTTACTTAGGGAGCATTTGATTGAAACATTATCAAAACTCTTGATGTCCAGATCCATGCTGACGGAGCCAACGTCAACTAACACACACGAACACCGCTGGGCGATACACGAGGCCCCCGGGGCAGGACTACTACAACTGGACGGGGCGCTGCCTCAGCACTGGGGGGGTGTACGAACCCCACGGCGTGGCCATCGACATGCGACACCTGAGGCCTACTGCAGACCCGGGCTGGAAGGGCTCTGTAGACTCGGGGACTTCACTACCAGGTATGACCTTACATTTTGTCTTCGCTTGCTCTTTGCCCTGAAAGATCTGGAGTAGCTACAATGGACGGGGCGCTGCCTCAGCACTGAGGATGCAGGAGCCCCATGGTGTGGCCATCGACATGCGACACCATGAGGTCTACTGCAGACCTGGGCTGGAAGAGCTCTGTAGAATCAGGGGTTTCACTACCAGGTATGACATTACTTTTAGTCTTCGCCAGTTTATTGTTCTGATAACAGTCCCCAAGGCCCATATGGATGAACCGATGCTTCACTGGAGGGGCGTAGGTACTAGCCTCATAGCGTGGACATCGATATACAGCAGCCTGAGGCTTATTGCAGTCCCCGCGGCGGCTCTATGTCTATCTATGGATTTCACCACCAAGTATTTACAGGAGGACCCTTTTAACTATTTTTTCAGAGTTGATTCCTGAGTAAGGAATATTTTGGTCTCTTACCAAATCTTTAACTTAACTATGTTATTTTATTCCAGGCACGGCATGCTCTCAGTAGCCGGCAAGAAGCGAGACAGCATCAAGCTAACTCGACGGCTGTTCACGGACTCGTCGATCGCTTTGGCCGGGAAGTACTCCGTGATGAGAAAATCGCTGGTGATCTACGACGACCACGGGCCTGTTGCGAGGGGGGAGAGGATGGCTTGTTCTATGTAAGCTAAAAATTAAGTAATGGCGTTACGCTAGGCCTGAGTGACAGATTATTATGCTGGCCCCCTCTAAGATGAACCGGAAAGTTTACCCCCCTAAAAAGTGCAGTCCAACACTTCCTGAGGACTTACTTGTTGCAGTTTTTTAAAAAAAATCTTAATACTATTGTTTGGAGAACCTCATAATATAACATAATGAAAACTTCTGAAGGGAGGTCGTTCCACAGCTGGAAGGCATGTAAGAGAAACATTCTCTGTTTATATGCGTGACCATTTAGATTCCAATATGCGAGATTGAAGTCTCTGGTAAGATGAGGATGTTAACTGTTGACACTATGGCGAACAGTTCGTCAGAGCACATCATTGTACCTACGTACAGTCACCAGAACTCACACTCGTAACCAATTTTTTGTTGGTGTTTAATGCATCGCACTATCCATCCATGTTTGTCTCAAAATGTGCCTCGCTCAGCTATTGGTGCATTACATCGCACACTGCTTAGCTGCCTCGCACAGCTCAGGTGAAAAGCAGCCTCAATATCTCTTCTTCTATTTCCTCAGCATCACAGGTCTCCACCGCCGCAAAGCCGTGGTCCGCGACTGGTTCGGCAACGGCGAGGCTGTCAGCCTCAAGGGGAAGCTGGAGCTGATCCAGCAGTCGGAGTATGACGTCACCAACGTGGAGGTCACGTTGGAGGGGCTCAACGACATCAGGAACTATAAGATACATGTCGTAAGTAGTTTTCCTCCTTAGAAATAGAAAAAGAAATATTCTTTATTCAATTTTAGGCCCATACAGAATATTTTTGAATGTCAAATATTATGTAAGCTACCGCTCATTCAGAAAGTCGATTTTTCTATCGAGAAGAAACCAGCAAGAAACTCAGTAGTAGGAGGTAGTAGAACTCTTTTCAAATCATGATCATTGATCTTATGTGTCTTACAGAATTGTATTGTAATTTCCAGGCTCCGGTGGAGAAAGAACTTGAGTTTCCATGTGAGAAACAAACTTTGTATGATACATACAACCCATTCGGTCGTAGACAAGGCGCTGAGTCCACCGCCGACAAAAGGTACATAACTAAACAACATTTTTACATATAACAATAAGTGAACTTACTTTCATGAAACCATATTTTTTTTGGTGACTGGCAGAGAATGCCTTCTGTGCCAGTGTGTGTTCAGTGCAAATTTTGATTATTACCATTCATGGTTACAGGTACAGCAGACCAGTATGAGCTGGGAGCTCTCGGCGACAAGTACGGCTGGATGGACGACACTCGGAGCTTCAGCACGTACTACAACGAGACACAGGTGTCCCTCTTTGGGCCCTACAGCATCCTGGGCCGCTCGGTTGTGCTACACAAGAAGGTCAGATAATTTCTGCTCAAGAGGAAATACAAAAGACCGTTGTGAATGACGAGCACAGGAGTCTACCTGTGCCTTCTGTCTTGAGCCTACTGCACGGTATAGGCCTCTGCCTATTCCTGGCAGTGGGATCAAGATACAGGCTGATGATGATGATAACAGAGGAAATACAGGGAATTGTTAGCATCCTTTCTTGGTAAACGTTTCTCGATTTCGTACAAATAGCTTTTTATACTCCTTCGAGATGCGAACTGCCATAAAGTAGAACGCTCTTCTGCATCTGTTTTCCCTAATTTGTACAACCTCAATTTCTTTAAAGCTAGAGTGAATGAGTTAATTCTGAATAAGCTTATTCTATCGAAGATTTTATTCTCAATTGAATGCCCTGCATACGTCAAAAGGTTTGAAGCTAGAGAAAATAGGTTTCAGGGTAAAACATAGGCTTCATTTCATCTTCAGGATTCTGTGAGGCCTTTTCGCTGCAATTATTCAATAATTCATTATTAATTCTAGAGCAAAGACCGTCGCTGGGCGTGCTCCACCATCGAGCGAGGGTACAGCCCGTCAGAGGCTCGCGAGATCAGAGGGATTGCCTCGTTCCACCACCCCGGCGGCTTCGCCTGGGGCTACGTGCGGATGACGCAGCTGATCCACAACGATGGGAGCGCCAGCGACACCATCATTGAAGTCAAGCTCAGACATCCGGGGGTCAGGGATACCAACTTGGTAAGTGTCTGTGGATTTGGAGACCAGGGACATGTTAGATGTAGATGCCTAATGCTTGATTATGGCTATGGAGATCTGATTCACGAGAAGACTCTTCGTAGGTTAACAGTGGGCTAACTGATAATACTGACAACCAAGCTTCCTTCGCGTGATCTTCATATAATTTTATGCAAACTTCTCCAGATATATTTGAACTTCGCCTTTGGAACTCTATAAACAGTAAAAACCAGAATTTTCCAAACATATTTTTTAATGATATAGTTGGCAGACGAGCCGACAGATCAGCTGATGGTAAGCGATTACCGCCGCCCATGGATCCCTGCAACACCAGTGGTGGCACAAGTGCTCTGCTTACCTTTCATAATCATGATCCTAATAACCCTGGATCATGATCCAAATTTACACTGGACTACGAAACGATAGAGTTGAGATTGCAACTGTTACAATGACACGATAATGATGATGATTTCTCTCTTGCAGACCCACAACCACAACTGGAACATCTTCGTGAACCCGGTAGGCGTGGACGCGGCCGTGCAGGTGACCAACACCCGCTGCGTGGCGGGCGGCTACCGCTGGAACCCCTACTTCACGCAGCTGGCTGACCCTCTCAACGTGAGTCCTTACCCCTTACTGCTTCTTTATGACTCGCAACCACAGCTGGAACATCTTCGAGAACCCGGTAGGCGTGGTCGCGGCCGTGCAGGTGATCAACACCTGGCTACCGCTGGAACCCCTACTTCACGCAGCTGGCTAACCCCCTCAACGTGAGTCCTTACTGTTTATTTATGACTCACAACCACAGCTGGAACATCTTGGTGAACCCGGTAGGAGTAGACGCAGCCGTGCAGGTGACCAACACCTGGCTACCGCTGGAACCCCTACTTCACGCAGTTGGCTGACCCTCTCAACGTGAGTCCTTGCCCCTTACTGCTTCTTTAGGAATCACAACCACAGCTGCCCTGCCATGATATCATGATGTCAGCATGATTTGTATAACTTAATGGTTGACGTTTCGACCGCGTTACAACGGCGCGTGGTCACAAGCGGACTTGAGGCGCGCGGCGTCGTCTACTGCGTCCGGCTTGTGCATCTTCGGATACCCTCGCATTTTCGATATGTTTGCAACTTACTATTTTTTTGTTTTCAGCATGAGCTGTATAACCAAGAGTGTGGAGCTGACAACCCACTCCGGTGTGACGTTGGAGACATCACAGCTAGATTAGGCACGATAAGTAAGTTAACACTCCTAGCTTTCGTTTTACAAGAAACCTCACTCGCAGCCGTGGCCGGCCCCGCCCCAACAAGGTGGACCGACGATCTGGTGAAGGTCGCGGGAACTCTTTGGATGCGGGTGGCACAGGACCGATCTGTGAGGAGAAGATGGCCTGGAGGATCTGGAGGGGGAGGCGAGGAGTAGACGTCCATTGGCTGAAATGATGATGAATAATGATGAAATGTTTGTTCCACCAGGTATAGGCGGGCAGCGGCAAATGTTCGTGGACTCGAATTTCCCGCTGGAGGGCACGGTGAGCGCCATGGGCCGCTCGCTGGTGGTGTTCGGCGCCGAGCGCAGCGGCGAGCGCTTCTGCCTGCGCCAACATCGAGCCCGACAAGGACATCATCAAGGCCTTCAACATTATGAAGCCGCCTAGATTTGTGCTGTAAGTACTCTCAACTCAATCAAGATACAGAAAAGAAGAGAGCTAGCTTGTTGAGATGCGGAAATTTAAGCCATTCTACAGCTATTGATTTAAGGAGTCTGGTAATTACAATGAAAAGGCTCCCTCGTCTGACCTTCTCGAACCTTTAACTAAAGATTTAAATCTTTGCCTTTAACAGAGAAATCAGATCATTTGAATTATGGTTACACAGGTCTCCTTACGATGTTTTCCGTCACCACGAGCTAATGGTATAAAAAAAAACCAAAGGTGCATGCTCGGATTAGAACCACACCCCGTATGGAAGTCGCGTTCTTATCCACCATCGCTCTCAAACGCGTCATACTTATCGTTTTTGAGTCAGGGCTTAAAAAAAGCAAATTTACAAAAACTATTTTTCGTCTCCAGCGGTCAATTCCTGGAAGAGATCCGCAAGGTGATGGGCATCCCGGAGTGGATGCTGGGCGTGGACTCGCGGCGCACGCGCGCGCTGCACGGCGGCGCCTGCGTGCAGATCCTGCTGCACTTCTCCGGGCCCAGGGCCAACGAGATCGAGCTGGACTTCACCAAGTATGAACAAACAAACTTAAACTATTCAGAAAATTCATAGCTGATCTTTGTAGTCTTCATCATCATCATCATCAACCCACACTCGTCCACTGCTGGACATAGGTTTCCCCTAATGCACGCCACCGCTCCCGATTTTCGGTCACTCTCATCCAGCCCACACCAG
Source organism: Cnaphalocrocis medinalis (assembly GCA_014851415.1). NCBI lineage: Eukaryota > Metazoa > Arthropoda > Insecta > Lepidoptera > Crambidae > Cnaphalocrocis > Cnaphalocrocis medinalis. The sequence continues at coordinate 8,289,354 of CM026298.1, read as the reverse complement.
CCAGCCTTCGAATGTCATCATCCCATCTTGTCGCAGGGCGTCCAACACTACGCTTACCGAGTCGCGGTCTCCACTCAAGGACACTACCAACGGTTGTCAGTTCTGCGGCTAATGTGGACCAGCCCACTGCCACTTCAGTTTGCTAATTCGGTGGGCTATGTCGGTGACTCTGGTTCTCTGTCGGATTACATCATTTCTGATGCGGTCCTTCAGAGATACTCCGAGCATAGCCCTTTCCTTGTAGTCTTGCTCTAGGGTATTTCCTGTACTAATCATCATCATCAGCCTGTCTCAGTCTACTGCACTATCGGTAGGCTGCAGGAGTTCATCGTATGTGCAGCTGTCTGGGCATAAAGGGCAAGCCAGGATATGAGCTTGGTGAGTCGTTGTGGCGAAGTATTGGGCCCGGAAAATTTAATATCCTGACGCCATCGTCACGAGAAGAAGAAGAGTCCACTGCTAGACATATGTCTCCCACAATGTTCGCCATTTCACCCTGTCTTCGGCTAGACGCCAGTTTTACCAACCGGCTTTCGCAGATCGTCACTCCATCTAGCCGGAGTCACTCGACGAACACAGGTACCGAACCTCACTCACTGACGAAACACAGCGCAGGCGCTGCTTCACGCCGGTCTTTTGCGAAGGCGTGGTATTTCTCTGGTACACCGATCCATTCATGCCGAACCTGACTCCCCTACTGCTGCTGCTGTATTGGCAGATACTTTACTCGTCTATATTCCTCGTGCAGGTGAATTGATTGGGAACTATTTCCGCAGGCTCCTGGCTTCGGGGCGGCTGGACGCGCCCAGCATCTTCATCCCGGGCTACGTCAACACCAAGCGGAAGAAGACCACCTCCTACCGGCAGTGCGGGGTCACCGACCCCAACGAGAAGAAACGTAAGTTTCACTCTCATTCGTTTGATAATTTAGAAGATTTACGTCTCCTTCCCCGCGGAGGTAAAGGCCAGACTACCCCAAGACAGGCCTCTGCCCCAACCTGGTAGCTGGTAGGGACGGCCCGGCGCTCGAAACTATCCTATTCTTAAGGTCGACTGTGCTCATCTGTGCCACAGTTTCGGGCTCGCAGTGTAAGCGAGTCTTCCGCCTGGGGTGGGGTGTCAAGTAAACTTCCACCCGTGCGAGCTACCACCCACTAGTGCGAGTTGAAGAACCTTCTTCAACTCGCACTAAAGTCCCTTACTCGCTCTGGGAATTACGGATCTACAGTCGTTGGGGTTTAGTCGGCATGCTGCCGGCTACGCTCTACTCTACGTCTACTCGTTTTTCGAATATGTTTCAGTGGTTTATGGTAAATCCACCTAATAATGCAATGATTTATATTTTTTGTTTTTTTGATTCCAGGAGGGCAATATTTCTGGACTCCGTCATCGGCCTCAAACCTCCGGCTATCCACGACCCTGTGCCTGTTACTTTACCTCGCTAGAGCATTTTTGTAGTATAAGATTGTTATAGGTAGCAACAAATACAAAAGACTTAAAAAAACGTCGATCATATAATCTCTAGATACACAATCCTATATTGAAAGTTTTTGGAAGAGATCCCAACAGCCCGGTACAGCTATAGATCATTTGAATTTCGAAAATGCTCTCACAAGATTTTAATTTTCTAATCTATAGCAATTATTTGGTTTTAAATTCCGAAACTGCCAAATACCACTCCACGCCGGAATAATACCACGGCCTCACAGAAGACCAGCGTGAAGCAGCGCCTGCGCTGTTTCGCCGAGTGAGGTCCAATTGGGGGAATACGAGTTAAAAGTTGGCAGCACACTTGTGACTCTACTGGTGTTGCAGGTGTCTATTGGGCGGCGGAAATCGCTTACCATCGGGTGATCCGTCTGCTCGTCTGCCACCTACCACATAAAAAATAGCGCTCTTTTAGGAATGGGGTCTTCTTTGACGGCGACACTTTTAACGCGTTCACGCGTATCAAGAGTTTAAATGATCGATTATATTATATACATTCCGTTTTAACTAAGACTTGGGAATAAAATACCTCACACAATTTAAGCAAAGATATTTTGTAGATGACGCCTGTGAATACGTTACTCATTCCATACTAAGAAAAGCTGAAGAATTTTGATAACACTTCGTACTTCATTCACCGCATGAGATTATTATTCAGGTTTAATTATTTTAACATAGTTGATTAACTGGTTGTTCAGATCAAATTCACAAAGTACGAACCTAAGAGTATTCTGTAGATCTCAACAAAACTTTGGTCATTTACAATTCTGTAAGACTTTTTGGTGTAAATAAAAAAGGTTATAACTTTAAAATAGACAGTAAGTATTTATGTAATGTAAATAAAGAGTGTTTTTGTTACTTAGATTAATCGTTTTATTTCATATCTCAATAGGTACTTATCTAATTCGAGCTCAAACTAAAACTTTACAAGTACATACTCGTAGTGTAATATACCTAAAGTTGACTATTTTGACGATCCGTTTAGCGCAGTGGTTAGATAGCGGGTTAAGACGCAAGGGTCGTGGGTTTGATCCCGCACCAACACAAATGTTTGTTGATGTGTTATGACGTATTGTAGAAAAAGAAATAATTCCCGTCCGTCCACGCAATTCACACTAACCATCTTCTCACAAATTAGGGTATTTACTTTAGTATGACCACCTAGTACTTAGGCGTCTGAATCAGGGTTCCTCTCAGCACACCCAGATCCGAGATGGTTTAAAAACCTCATTTTTTTTATTTACCCGCCCGGGAATCTAATCTGCACTAGCCATTAAGTACTTAGGTCATCCCTAAAAATCTATGAAAGTTGTACGCCTTGCTATCTTATCAGGATAACAAAATTTTCATCGAGGGAAGTGATGCAAGGTAGGTTACCTACGTGTCCAGTATACGACCTGCATTATACACCTATTGCATTGCGCTTTGATGAGAACCCCAAATATTGACGTCCCCCATCGGATGCGTGCGAACCCCGAACCACCCCCTGACCTTTGTGCATATTCATAACTATTGCAACTAAGTGCAAGCAAGATCCATCCCGGCGCTCCACAAGGGAACTACGCAATAGGACCACCACGCATGCGCGGAATCCAATCGATATATACCCTCTCAGTTCTCACCTAGGTTTTAGCCTTCCTCGTCGCCGTGTAACCAACAAAATGCGTTCCTTTTACCTTCTAATGACTTTCTTGGTGTGTGCTAAAGCGAATTTGGAAGGCCCATTCCTGTTCTTCGGACCGAGCTCCTTAGAAAAATACAAGAGACCAGCTTTAAAATACTTGGATCAGGATGACTTGATGAGGATATATGGGGAGCAGGCGGCGATCGTGGTGTTCAATAACCAGGATTCGGTGCCTCTGGCGAGCGGGAATTTCCCAAGGCTGAGGAAGATGCTGGAAGGTCAGACAACGCTGGTGCTTCCACAGGACTTCCTGGACGTGCATCCTGATTATATCAGTAATGAGACTCAGGTGAGTTCTTATAATACTTTTTATGACTTTACGTGAAGTGAAAGAGTGTTCACTGCTTTTGGAGTGGACAAAACACAAACGCAAATATTTTTAGGTTATAATTTACTTTCTTCCACCTGGCAACATCACCCGCGCGGACATATTGATGTTTTCCCGAAGGAATTAACTAGTTGTTTTTTAGCTTCCGTCGCGTGTGTAGTGTGTGTGGTCAAAGCTATATAAAAATCAGGTTTAATTCAGGGTGAAATAAAATTATAAAAAAAAATATTCAATAAAAAATATAACTAACGTTTTCTATAATTCGACCAGAAGGTTTTGTTTTTAATTTAAATAATTGTTACTTAATACAGTCTTAGAATAAATCAATATTTGATGATATTTTTGAGTTTATACAGTGGTCTGTCTTGTTATTTATGTGTGTTTGTTCGCGCTAATCTCAGAAAATACCAAAACGGATTAAAATGAAACTTTTTTCATGGCATAGCTGTGAAGCCTGGGCAATAATAGTGTACCTACCTACTTTGGTTTTATTTTGAAAAAAATATTTTAAAATAAACTGAGTTATATGCGAGCGGAGCTGTGCGAGCCCACTAGTAGAGAATAATTTCTATTTCTACATAAAAAAGGAGTTGAAAAAAGTAAATTCAAATTGGTGTTAAGTTAAACGGATATACCTAACCGGAACCCTTCGACTAACCTTCGATATCGTAACTGAGAGTTAAGTGTTGATCTAGAAGTACCTTAAGTTTCAAAAAAAATTGTTAAAAATAAATTAAGTTTTTATAAAAAAAAACAGAGAAATTAAAAGACAATCTTTTGATCAATACACGAGGGGTGAATAAAGGGAGACTTAAAGTAATATTATATAGGTATAGATAAGGGATGTTTAGGGTATGAAATTTCGGTTACGGATTGGATACCTACGGATATTATAGAAATAATTGTTATTTCGGATTATCCATTAGTTTCGGATGATTTAGGTTACAGATGACATTTTTGAAATTCAAAAGCAAATTATCTACTGAAATTTTATTTTACTTTTGAAATTGGCGGAGCCGTATCTTATAATATAAAAATGAATCGCAAATGTGTTGGTAAGCGCATAACTCAACAACGCCTGGACCAATTTGGCCAAATCTTTTTTTAAAATGTTCGTTAAAGTTCAAGGATGGTTTTTACGGCGAGAAAATTTGAATTACTTTTCCACGCGGACGAAGTCGCGGGCGGCCGCAAGTTGATATATAATAAGTCAACTACCTAATTAACGTGTCTCTTTAGGCCCAGCCCCAATCCTTTATTATTTATTAATTAAAATTTATGCACAAAATTTGAAACAATGGGCGAACTTAATGCCCAGGGGCATTCTTTACTAGTTAACCTTTGGGTCATGCAGAAAAGACAGTGGTGCGGCGAAAAGAGGAACATTATTCGCAACTTATATTTCTTATTGGGTACGGATATTTCTTGAGGTTTAAGAACTTTATTTTCTCTTAAAGAATTACATTAAATTCACTTACAGAGAAAAAAACACTAAACACTACATCGGATATCCCATAATTTCGGTTACGGATTGGATGCCTACGGATATATAGAAATAATTGTTATTTCGGATTATCCATTAGTTTCGGATGATTTAGGTTACAGATGACATTTTTGAAATTCAAAAGCAAATTATCTACTGAAATTTTATTTTACTTTTGAAATTGGCGGAGCCGTATTTGAGATATAATAAGTCAACTACCTAATTAACGTGTCTCTTTAGCCCCAATCCTTTATTATTTATTAATTAAAATTTATTGCACAAAATTTGAAACAATGGGCGAACTTAATGCCCAGGGGCATTCTTTACTAGTTAACCTTTGGGTCATGCAGAAAAGACAGTGGTGCGGCGAAAAGAGGAACATTATTCGCAACTTATATTTCTTATTGGGTAACGGATATTTTTATATCCGATATCCGATAATTACGGTTACGGAGCCCCCTTACATCCCTCCTAAGATACTGTATAAGTAGTTAAATATAACTAGGGCGTCCTCTGAAGGGGAAGGCGGGTGCTTATTCAACAAGTAGGCGTAGGTCAAGGTCGCCCCAGACGCGCCTCTTGGGATGTTATCACAAATAACCTTTTGACATTTAGCTATATCAGGAAATTTTCGATAAGAGGGAATTAAATATTCATTTGACATTTAGAAGACGTAAAACATATTTACTTTCATAAAATATTACCTAAGTCTACGCCTAAGAAACTTATAACTTGAAGGTACCTACGTACATGCAGTGAAGTATCTTGTGGTATCAGCCTATAACTGTGCTATAACTAACTATTTTAAACTAGTGGCCCGCCCTCACTTCGCCTCGGGACCGTAATTCAGAAATAAACCGATAGATGGCGCTGTGTCCAATTACATCGCGCAAGCGTTTCGTGTTTTCGGTTTACCTATAAGCCTTGTCGTTGTCTATTGAAGTTATCTCTTTATAAATAGTATAGATTTCGAATGTCAATATAAAAAAATATAGATTTTGATTTCGACCCTAATTATATTTTTTTTGAATAGAATAGAATAATCTTTATTGCTATAACTGTTGTCTGTCTTAATTAAATTGTACACATTTCAAAGCCAAAATGACTACTTACATTTTTGAACCCTTAATTTTCTGACCCCTTCCAAAAGGGTGGCAGGGGAGGAGGGGGACAGACCACCCTCTGTGGCACCTACTTGGTGGCGGGTGGATGCCGATATCATAGTAGGTATAGGGTTCGATTTGCCGCCACGTGGATGATAAGTGCGTGGTTACTTCTTTGTTTTTGTTATCTAGCCATATATTTCTTTATAGGTAACACACGGATCGCACATAATGAAAGGTTTCTACTAGTACAGTAGACTTTACCAAGATGCCTTCGTTATCAATTTACAATAATGTCATACAACAGTAAAGTCTAGTGTGTCCATTTACTTGCATCTACATTAGCAACTCTGTTCAGTTCAGTATTCTGAAAATCTTGTTTTATACTTTTTCAGCGTCATTTTTTGGCGTAGTTGGGTTTTAGGTTTTTTACTTTTTTTTAGTTGTTTGAGAGAGTAATTTTGAGCATATTATTTCATATTATGCAAATGGCTGCTGCGTACCTGGGAGGCTGCCCGGGACGGGGGTGGGGGGTGCAACTGGGGGTGGCGAGGGTTAGGCTATAAATTAAGTCCTAGTGCGCATGCAACAAGTATCGATTGCTCCGGAAGGACCCGAAGAGCAAAGCTTGGGCTCAAATCTAGTGCATCTAGCAAGTACTGGAATAAAGGGTATACTTAGTTTATCAAGTCAAAGAATTCTCTATTGCATTCCATAGGCTTATACGCAGTACTTACCAATCGTCATACATTGAAAAACATTTTAAATTATTTATATCTATGTATGTGTATTTTACGTCCCGTTGGCCTAGTGGTTTAAGTACCGGGGCGTGATTTCGGGGTCCCGGGTTCGAATTCCGGGACGAGCAAAAGTATGTGTCGAATTTTTCGAACATAGTTCGGATCTCGGGTTTGTGATCACCGCACCGCATTAGGCAACCGTGGTGAATAAGCCTAATCTCATCATAGTAGCGATTGACTCGATTTCTATGAGGCTTTGCTCTGCAGTGGGACAGTATATAGGCTGATACTTTACTTTTATCATAACCATTATAATCGTTTCAAATCAAGATGACGATTTTATAAATTTTGGGCAAACAATTTCATATTATGCAAGGCTGCTGCGTACCTGGGAGGCTGCCCGGGAGGGGGGCTGCAGGGAGGGAGGGGGGGGGGGGGGGCTAGGCTATAAATAAAGTCCTAGTGCGCATGCAACAAGTATCGATTGCTCCGGAAGGACGCGTGGCAGGCATCAGCTCGGCTGCGGAACTGCAACCCCTAGTGCATCGATGCACTAGAGGACAAAATATAAGTGGAGTTGCTTAAGTCACTGTATGAATATTTGGAATGCATTTTATGTGCTAAGCCAAGATAACAAGTGAACAGGCATCTTCCAGGCAAACGCGTGTCATCCTTAGACCTCATCGTCACTTTCCAACAGGTGCGATTGTGGTCAAGCGTTGGCCTATAGTCTACAAAAAAAATTTTTTTTACTTCTTATTTATAAAGAGATACGTTCTGTTACAGCGACCAATCTTATACAAGGTGTATCTGTGAACATTACCACCCCTTTAACCACGTCTTTTACCAACCGTCCTGAACAATATTTGTTCAACGACTTTTGAAAATTCGTCTAAATTAGGTATTTCAACTCCTCATACAATACCTATGAACAAGCCACGTGACCGACTTTGTATGTAATGTTGAAATTTCCTTTGTGATACACGGCCAAGAAACGAAACAAATGCGCCATCTGTTCCCTAATGTACCTATTTTTCTCAATAACTACAACCTCGTTTTTTAAGTCAGAGTAAATAGCCTCCACCACGTCTCAGCTTCTTCTCAATCCGAAGATTCATTTTTTTTCTGTGTTGAAATTTGTTTTCTGTGTTGTAAGTTTATCTATGTTAAAGAGTTTTGGCGCCAGTCTAATAAAGTTTCTTAAGCATTAAAAGTGCTCTTAGGTGCGAGTCTTAAGAAGTTTTCGTTAACAATACATAGTACCTACACGGATAAGTGAAAAATAATGAAACAAACATTTGTTTTTACTTATCGTCGGTAATGTTATCTAATACCTCCTACTCTAACAAATGAAACGGAAGACATCGATCTTGATGCTATTTATATAACAAAGTAATTTTCTCGGGAACGCTATGTTAGTAGAGTTACAAGGTAGCGTCGATATGAAAAACTCGATCATGTTTTGCAAATATGCAGCCCAGGTTGCACTGGATATCCGGGCTCGGTACTAAAATATGATGTCTGTATTGCGCATGCAACAAGTTATATCGATTCCGCCCTGATTGGACCTAGGGAGTCTAGGCGCTGCCCCAGAGGGCTGCGCCGGCCGGCCGGATACGGACGTGCGTGATTTATTACCGTTGCACTCTTGCACCCGGGAACAAAGAGTTAATGTAACAACGCAATTCAAATTTAGAATTCTAACTTCGCAATTCAAATAAATCAAACGGCGTTCGAAAGGCGATTCAAAAGATTTGGCGCGATTTGAAATTCGAATTTTAAACTTTTGCAATTCAAGGCGCATTCGGGGGTCGAAAGACCGCGATTCAAAGAAGTCGAACTTCAAGAAATCAAAATTAACGAAATAATTTTTAACTCGACGTACACGAAGAGAATGGACGCAGAACAACTAATTGAAAGACCGAAGGAAAGCCTCTTGGAGAGATTCGCGCGCGATAACTTTTTCGAAAACTTCTTGGTGCGTTTTCTATGCGCTAATTTAATGTATAAATCATTAAAAAGAGCGGTTATATTCTTCTACCAGATGTATCGACGTCTCCAGCATCAACACAGATTATAACTTTTGGTAAGATTATTTTTCTTATTTTCCATTATACCTATGGGGGGTGATAGGGTGGGGCTAGGGAAGACGGGAGGGTGGGTAGAAAGAGGATTTAAGGGGGTGAAGGGTGAAGGGGTGGGGGGAAACGGGGTTCGAAGCTGTGGGAGGGGAAGGGAAAGGCGTGGGGAAAGGGGGAACTGGGTGGGGCATTATCAGGATTCGGCTGGAAGTGGAAGAGTGTGTCGTTTGGGTTTGCTGTACTTAGTGTAAATTTTTTGAAAGTGTGTGAACATCTCCGAACATCTTATGACCTGTATGATTCTCGAAATAACATATTCAAAAGTGATAGCATTGCCACGCGAAATTCACCCATATGTTTCTACGCTTTTGTAGCGAAGCAAGTTTATGCGAATTTTGTATCAAAATTACCGTGCTGGGTTGCATTGCGCATTTTTTTTATATGTGATAGGTGGTAGATGAGCAGACGGATCACCTGATGGTAAGCGATTACCGCCGCCCATAGACACCTGCAACAGTAGAGTCGCAAGTGCGCTGCCAACCTTGAATCCCCATTCCCCCCAATTAGGCCTCCGGTACCCTTACTCACTCTACGAAACAAAGCGCAGGCTCGGCCTTACAGAAGAGCGGCTTCTGTGAGGCTGTGGTATCACTCCTTCCCATTCATGCCGAAGCAAGGCTCTCCCACAGTTACGTATGCAACAAGTTGAATTGATTTCTTTGATTGAAAAGTCCATTTAGCGCCATCTATTATCACATGTAAGCACTGCCGGTCCACGTGACTATTTATACGAGACGCGCAACAAGTCCGCCATGTTGTAATGTTCGGGTGACGTGTCATTTTAATACCAAAACAAGATGGCGGATGCAATAAGGAAGGACGCCTTTAAATTTGCAAATGGCGTCATGACATGTCAATCCAAACATAATGCGCGCGCAACTGTGCTAAATTTATGATTCAACGCCATCTATCTTGTAGGTTATCATAACTTTAAATTTGAAGATGGCGTCGTAACATGACAGTTTAGTGCTCCAAAATAATATATAATGCGCGCGCAACTAGTTAATCTATGATGCACCGCCATCCATCTTTAACTTAAACATTTTGATGTCAAAACAACATGGCGGGTCTTTGGCGATGCCTTTAATTCAAAATGGCGTCATGACATGACGTTGTTGCTTCAAAGTAGGATGCGCGCGCAACTAGAACCCACTCTAAGAAGCAACGCCATCTATTTTGTGGGAAGAGAATAAAAATAGTAGCAAACAATATGGCGGGCTGAAGCATGCTTTTGCTGAAGCAAGAATTGATTGCGCGCGCAATAAATTACAGTTAGCGGAAATGCAACCAACCATCTTGTCTTATGGTTATTGACTTAATATTTCTGGTGGGACAAAATGGCGGAAATTCGAGATTTTAAATATCGCGTCTACTCTTTTTAACTGTGCTGTTGCAAATTTAGTTTGCATACGTAACGTGTCTTAGACTAGGCAGCAAATTCTTTTATTTTGAATGGAGTTTTGTTTAACTTACGGACAACTTAGTCAAAGTCATAAAAGACCAAATAGAAGATTTTTGAATCATACAATTATTTCAATAATCTATTTTCCACTTAGAGGATAACATCTATGCCGTCTCTTTATTAAAAGTTAGGATGCATCCAGATCTGATTAGAATGTATCAAGCGTTTTGTCGCGTAATGGCTTTCCCTGAAAAAACGTATTAAATTTGTTGGTCATTAACTAATCGGTGCACATTTTCTTTCAGATGCTGACGCTGCAGGGTCCGTGGTCGGAGCGCGACGCGCAGATGACCGAGACCTTCGCGCGTCTTCAAGACATTTACGGAGCTGGTCGCGTACTCGGCATACTTGGTAAGATATCAGTTTATCTTCCACCAGTGGCCCACGCTTGCTTCGTTTCGGGACTTAGAACATTATCAAAAAAATAGATGACCAGCTATACCTAGGCGACCTAGGCAAGGCCGTGGGAGCCCCTTGGATGCGGGTGGCACAAGACTGTGTGGAGAACATTGGGGGAGGCCTATGTCCAGCAGTGAAAGTCTATTGGCTGAAATGACGATGATAATAAGTGTTCGTGCAGATCCATTTCGACTTCATTTTTCAGCGGTATCTTGACATCCATATATTTTCACTATTTACATGTTACACATCTGCAATTTCCAGGTAACTCAGTATCTCAGAGCCAATCTCCCGACTACGCGGACACCGAGGCTTGGCCCCGCGTGCGGAGACAGGCCGAGCCCACCAGCTCCGAGACACCTTCCCCTGAAGACGAGAAGCCCACCCGAAACATGCCTCGAGACGCCCTCTACAACGCTACAGGTCAGTTTGGTGATCACCTTATTTATTTTTCTATCCTCCGCTAGTATCGACCACGTCTTGGGACGAGGTTGAGAACCGGATGGGAGCCCACGTTGAGGGGGGTTGGTAGCACATGACGGTGTTTGCGGCAACTTTGCTGGCGTCGCCGGCTTTGTTGCTTTTTACTTTATATTATTGAACTTGATCACCAAATAGACTCAGACTTTGTCTGAAGGGTTTTTTTAACTTCCAGGCCCCCCTGGGAAGAGCTTGCTGCTGTACTCCTCGGGGTGGCCGGAGCTGCGCTATGCGAATGGCTCCGTTACGGTGCTGGATACGCCGGTGGGGCAACCGACAGTGAAGCCAACGCGACTATACACCATCCTCGTCGTGAAGTTCGCTGATGGAGACCCGAGAGACAAGGTGTGTGTTTTATAAGCTAAAGGATTGACTACCGTTGGGGTTGAAAAGTTCTTGAGTAGAGATCGCAAGCGTAGGCTAAGGACCATCAGGTTGGAGTGAAAAGACGGCTGAGACAGAGTGAAAAGGCGAACTTGGGGAAAGCCTATGTCCACCACCAAACGTAGAGGCTGATTGTGATGATAGGTTTTCTCAAAGTCAACTAAGTTATTCCACTGGGATGCTATGCTTTCTCTACAACTGATAGCGCTTTATGTTAGTAGGGCATGAAGAACTGATAGTATATCTTGAAAAACTGGTAAGATAAGAAGAATTTAGGAGCCCTAAAGCACACGAAGGTAAATGCATTAACAGATGTGTCAAACTAAAACAAAACCTTCCTGCTATTAATAAGACTGTAATGATTGAGAAGCTTTTCTCAATCATTACCGTTGCCACCGTAGTGGTTCGTATTGCAAGATTACTTGTATTTTTAGAGATACCGTGGGAGAGTCACGCTTTGGCATGAATGGGCCGGCTCAACCGGAGTGATTACTCACACAAACACACAAAAGACCGGCGTGAAGCAGAATCTGGAGACCCAATTGATGATTGTCCCAAAGAACTAACTTGATTACTTCTCTCAATTCCAGATCACACTCGAGTTCAGCTTCAAGCAGTCAGCCGGCTGGTGGCAGGCGGTGGGGGTGGAGGTGAAGTTCGGCGTCGAGCCCCGCGGCGAGCTCAACCTGAATGCGCCGGCGCCGCCCGACGCGCCCGCGGCCGTGCTGGGCCACGCGTACGAGTGCTCGCTGCCGCTGGTCTACTCGTCGGAGAACGCCACGCTCGTCTTGCCTGATATTAAGGTAACTGTTTTATACCTGCATACCCAGGTGCACCACCAGACGCTTGCTAAAAGAGTGGTCGATCGAACAGAGCAAGCAGCACTGGCGGAGATCGACAGGTCAAGCACATGCTAAGGCCTTAATCACAGGATTCTCCAACAAGTTCTCGCTTGAGGCTATAATGCTAACTCGCGAACAGTTGAGGATCCTCACAAGAACTATCACAGGTCACTGTAGACTGAACAAACACGGCTTCAGAACCGGGCTGACCGTGGAGTCTACCTGCAGATTCTGTAAAACAGAGGATGAGACACCCATGCACATCCTCTGACATTGCGATGCCCTCGGGCACTCAAGAAACCGAACCCTGGGCAGCTACTACATCGGCCCGGAGGATGTTAAGGCTATCGCTCCCAAGGCTATTACACGGTTCATGATGACCGTGGGCCTAGGAGACGATCTCTAAAAGGAAGCGGAGGACACAATAGATCTTATTGGTCGCAGTGTCCACTCGGTAATAACGCTTCCGGACTTACAAATAATAATAATAATAAACTGTTTTAAATAGTGGCTGGTATTTGGGATTTCATACCGTGGGAGAGCCACGCGCCTGTGCTGAGTGCCGTCGAGTGAGTGAGTGTACCGGAGGCCCTATTGGGCCCAAATGAGGTTACAGGTTGGCATTGCACTTGGGACTCTACTGGTGTTGCAGATATGTAGGTGCAGCGATTATAGGCAATCGCTTACCATCAGGTGATCCGTCAAAAATATGGGCAGAACTTACCGAGCGAGCTTAGCGAAAAGGTGTTTTTTTTTATGTGATAGGTAGAAGACGAGCAGGCGGTTCACCTGATGGTAAGCAATTGCCGCCGCTCATGGACACTTGCAACACCAGTGGAGTTACAAGTGCGCTGCAAACCTTTTATCCCCTTCCCCCCGGTTGGCCTCCGGTACCCTCACTCACTTGGCGAAACACAGCACAGGGGCTGCTTCACGCCGGATTTCTGTGAGGCAGTGGTATCACTCCGGTCGAGCCGGCCCATTCATGCCGAAGCGTGGCTCTCCCACAGTTAAAAAAATGTGACTTGAGGCAGACGAGTAGATGAATCATCACCTGGCAAGCGGTTGCCGCCACCGGTATCATCATGGTTGAACATCACGCTGTCGCTTTTAGAAATGGAACAAATAAAAGTGACAGCATCAGTTTTAATCTATGACTTAGACCATTACTTAGACCAGGTTTTGTAATTTTCAAGGGTTTAAATCAGGGTTTGAGTCCATGGACCGTGGCGTGGTGGCTAGTGAACAGAATAGAATAGAATAGAATAGAATAGAATAGAATAGAATAGAATAGAATAGAATAGAATAGAATAGAATAGAATAGAATAGAATAGAATAGAATAGAATAGAATAGAATAGAATAGAATAGAATAGAACAGAAGAGAAGAGAATAGAATAGGTGCAGTACTTAAACATATATTTTTTTGTTTCAGATGCAGGCGTATATGGACAGCACAGAAAAGTTCGCAGATGCTTTTAACTGCATCGGTTTCACAACTGTGCCGATCTGGTTAGTTTCCTTAATCTATACTATTTATAAAGAGATAACTTCTATAGACAACGACAAGGCTTATAGGTAAACCGAAAAAAACGAACGCTTGCGCGATGTAATTTAGCACAGCGCCATCTATTAGTTCATTTCTGAATTACGGTCTCGAAGCGAAGTGAGGGCAGGCCACTAGTTTAATGTCAAAAAACAACTTTTGGTCTCTAAATAACTGGAGCATTTCCGCCTCAAAGAAAGCAAACCTGAGTCTTACAAAATTAAGAGAGACTCTAAAAAAAAAGAAAGAGATAGGGAAGACTTTCAGCTCGTACAGACGCCAGTTCAATCCATAGAAAAAAGACAGCGCGTGTGTTAATCATTAATTTAGCGAACAATCCTTGATTCTATAACAAAGCATGGATCCTATCCATACCACCTGGATGGATGGCGGTCCATTACTGTGCGCTTTCTGCCACTCACCTCCTCATTAGGGAATCAACTTCCCGCAGCGGTATTTCCGAACCGGTACGACATTCAAATCTTCAAGAAACGAGCCTATACCTACCTAAAAGGCTGGCAACGCATCCGCACTCCTTCTGGTGTGGCTGATGTCCATGGGCGGCGGTGTTCACTTACCATCAGGTGATCCCGCTTGCTCGTTTGCCTCCCTATATTATAAAAAAAACAATCGATCGGAGTGGCGAACATTAGGAGAGACTGCAACAGGCTGATGATGTGATGTGATGTGTGAATATTTGTTTTTTTTTTTTATATCATAGGTAGCAGACGAGCAGGCGGATCACCTGATGGTAAGCAATTGCCGCCGCCTATAGATACCTGCAACACCAGTGGGGTCACAAGTGCGCTGCCGACCTTTTATCCCGTACCCCCCGGTGGGCCTCCGGTACCCTCACTCACTCGGCGAAACACAGCACAGGAGCTGCTTCACGCCGGTTTTCTGTGAGGCAGTGGTATCACTCCGGTCGAGCCGGCCCATTCATGCCGAAGCGTGGCTCGCCCACAATTCATTTTTCAGCCAATAGACGTCCACTGCTGGACATAGGCCTCCCCCAAAGTTCTCCTCACAGATCGATCCTGTGCCACCCGCATCCAATGGACTCCTGCGACCTTTACCAGATCGTCGGTCCACCTGGTGGGAGGCCTGCCACGACTGCGGCCTCCTGCGCGTGGCCTCCACTCAAGGACCTTTCCACCCCAACGGCCGTCTGTTCTCCTCGCAATGTGCTCTGCCCATTGCCACTTCAGCCACGCAATTCTTTCATAATTAAATGATATTAATTATTTTTCAACCCCCCAGGTCGGGTCTGATGGTGACGTTCCTGATGATGCTGGGGCTCGGCGTGTCCATCTCCAAGATCCTGGACATCAAGACCATGGACCGCTTCGAGAACAACCGCAGCAAGCAGCTCACCATCACCGTGAGCGAATAGATTTACACCTTTCACTAGTTTAACTGTTACTGTTGGATGTTGCAACCCGTGGTCAGGGGTGAGGTTGGCCTCTCAAATTTCAGGTTATCAGTCTTAAATTAAATTATCAGCATACTCAGATCCAGTTTCGAGTCATCAGAATATTAAAATTAAGGCTTGTACATCCGCTAACGGCCTTGAGCATATAGAAAAAACAGAATATTACTAATAAAAAAATTATAAACCCAAGAAACAACAATTCATCGCCAGGGATTGTAGTGTACATTGTATTGTACATTAAAAAATCAGTCATCTGAAGTGTTTAGTTTCGTAGTTTACCTAATATTTTGCATAAAATCGATGTTTACGTTATATTTTTTTCCTAATGAACTATAAACATTAAATAAAAATCCTCGTCAGAAATTCAAGATCGAAATCCAGTCTATAACATGTATTTTTTTTAGGTATCGCTCATAACGATTTACCGAGTTAAGACATACACAAAGTGCCCAATCCGCGCATGTACAAGCCTTAACTCGTCAGCATACTCAACTTAAGTTAACAGTACCTATACTCAACTCATGGCATCAGTATACTCAATCAAGTCAACAGGTATCTGTATCAGTATACTCAATTCAACTCATAAGTGTACTCAAAACAAGTTATCAGTTCCTATATTCAACTCAAGGCATTAGTATTACTAAAATTAAAGCACCAGTATACTGAAATCAAGTCATCAGTATACTCAAATCAAGACATAAATGTAAAATACTACTGTTTGGGGACAACACTATTCCAGGAAAAATACGCGATGAAGACGTTTTTGAGGAATCAGGATTTTTCAGATCCGTGAGATGACTACTACATAGTTAAAGTTGAGCTTACAGTGCTACGGACGTTGTAGTTCGTAGAAGCTACGGCGTAGAAGGTCTACGAAATTAAATTGCTACGGCGTTAATTAAAAACGCATGAGTTTCCTTTGCGTAGTTTCAAATATCTGAGAATACATCGGGACCGATAGCGGATTCGAGCTTGTTTTATACTCGAACTGTGTAGTGCCCACGCCAAGACAAAGTTTAAAAGGTGAGGCAACCAAACTTTTTGTTTAAATTGTTTGATGGATAGGTACCTATATTATTAGTTAAAACATTGCCACGCCAACCCCAATCATATTTGATCTGGTTTGAGAGACCAACTTCTGCATCTACCACGAGGTTTCTATGTGTTTTAAACTTTCAGATAAATGTGTTAAAATCGTAGTTACTCACATACTATGTGAGTACTTTTAGGTAAACGAATTGTACATAATTACCTACAAAATGTTACGGCATAAGATGAATGATATTTTAAGTAAACTGTAAATAATAATGATTTGTCGTTTTTACAAACTACTAGAAGTTTGATCATTTCATTTCATGCATCGTACCATCAAAAAATTTACATTACGTCCTACTCGTAAACTATCATAATACTTATCAAGTAAATATCAGACATTATTTATAGGTTTAACTTATATATAAGTATCCTATAGGATTCACACTGGCAGATTATACTTGAAATAGAAGTAGTTGTAAATAGATTGGGTAATTTCAATGAAAGTATCTGATAGAACTCTTTTATCACAAATTAAAACTTAGATAAATAAGTCTTCCAGTACTTACTAGTTTATCTATCAATCACTTGTTTATTTCAACAAAGCATAGTTTTTATAAAGTATTATTTTCGATAGTTATCTTTCATATCAGTTGAGTCCAAAACTCAAATGACAATACAAAAGAAAATAGGGAATTTCAGGAAACATTTATGTATCCTCTTCGGTGGTAAGAAAGAAGCCGTGAATGCAGCATCAGCAAAAGGTAAGATTCATTTAGAAAACTACACCTTTTTAACTATCTCATTTTGAGTTATTTAACCCCCTGATATAAATGTATGCGTTATCAAAATTGCGAAGTGAGGCCTAATTGTAAAAATATGTTGATGTAAGTAAAAACAGTATGGTTAAAATATATTTCTTATTATAAGGCGTAGTATAATAAACTGAGAAAACAAACAAACTATGACACAGGTATTTAAAAATTAAATATAATAGCAATATACACCGTGTTTCTTTTTATATTTCATGATATCAAAAGAAACATGTTGTATAATTCATGCTTTTAGAACATTAAAGTTAACTATAGTCATAATACTTCGATCACATAATCTCTAGATATAGCTTGAATGCATTAAAAGTGAATCCAATGAAGTCTTCAGTAGCAAAAGAGTGCTAAACTGACATTTCAGAATTTAAAACCAAAATAATTACTATGGGTTAGGGTCAAACATAGAATCTAGTGATCTAGCGATAGATAGCGATCTTCCGAATTCAAGATATCTTTAACTACCTAATTTGTTTGTTCTTTTGTGCTTGTCAACCTCATATTTGGACCTCACGGCCGCTTACCATCAGGCGGAGTGAGGTCATCTTGATTGTCCTCAATAAAAAAAAAAACTATTAATGAAAGCGCTTGAAATCACTTTTTCAAATACTTACAGTATCTAGAGATTATATGTTCGAAGGTTAACTAGCTCATTTGTACATATAGGGAGCAAATAAACGTCGAAAGTAAAAAATAATAATTTTTTAGGTTTAGAAAGAGTTCCAATTACTCAAGTAAGGTGTAATTTTAAAAAAAAAAAAGCATTGAGTTTTGTGAAAACTAAATAGTTAGCTTAATATTAAGGCGGTCTTGGAGAAATCTTAACCGCACGCTCCCACATAATGAGGGTTATGCTTATATTTAATAGCTAAAATAGCTTAAGTAAATATAGCTACTTTGTTTAATAGGGATCAACATTAAATAGGTCATAGTCCATAGAGGAAAATAGTTTTAGGTTTAGAACAGTGTTACAATAACACGAATAAGTTGTAATAAAAAAAATATGGTGTTTTGTCAAAATGAGTAGCTAGAGAGTAAGGCGTTCTTGCAGAAATCTTCAGCGCGCTAGTATTAATTAGTATAACTTAGCATACATATTTATTTTAAAATCTGTTACACTTTGGTACACTAACAGCTATAGACACACTTGCCTAGTTTTACAACTTTGTCCAACGGAAAGTTGATTCCACCACGCGGGCCCAAGCGGATTGGTGGAGGCTAAGAGTATAGTGGGTTTAACAAGCACACTGACAATACAAGATAGTTCTCAGAGAGACCAAGAGGTGGCTCTGGCAATACTTTAAATCACGCATTCATAAAGACCTAAGTGATTTCATCTTCTTTACTAATGCACAGTAAAACTGTGGACCCAGTTGCCAACGATGCAATGGTGTTTTCGAGCAGAAACGACCTAGTGATCTTCAAGAAAAGGGCTTATTCCTTCCTTAAGAGCCAGCTACGCATTAGTGCCGTGTTGCAGATGTCCATGGGCGGCGGTGATCACTTACGATCAGGTGAGCCGTCTGCTCGTTTGTCCGCTATAATGTAAAAAAATAGTTAATGTGGAAATTATGCTAAAGCCATGTCTCTCTACACAAGTAATATTTTTTTATTATGAAAAATCGTTTCGCAACCACATGTTAGCAAAGAAATAATTAACTGCTGCGTTGAATACAAAGATTATTTATTTTTGCTATTCGAAAACTGCTCCAATGATTTGGCAGATCTTTTTGTTATACATGTACGTGAAAGTTTTTTCTAGCTTGGTCATTCATATAAAAGGTTCACAGGACACAATAGAAAGTAGCAGTGGTAGCAATATTTTTATGTTTTTTCCCAGCGGAAAGACTTGGCATGAAAATAAAAATGATATCAAAGGCAAAATTTTTAACTACGGGCATTATTATCGTAACAGATTTTAAAATAAAACTGAAATTAAATGTAGTTACAAAATATAATAATTTTAGTATTTAGTTTACTGTGTGGCAGTCGTGAGTTACTGTGTGTGTGCGCATGTGTGTTTGAGTGAAGAAGAATGTTAAAATAGATAAAATTTATTGCATCTTCATAAGACATGTACATATAAAAAAAGAACCCAATCGTATCTGATTAAAATAAATAGTTGTATAAGTATAAACATACCTATAGATAGGTATATTATGATTAAGAGATAGAGAGATAGTAATAGGATAGATTATTGCGAATGCACGGTAATTATGAGCCAAGGTGGAAAAAAACACTCATTGGTCTCACCGCTTCACCACATTTCAACTGTGGGAGAGCCACGTTTCGGCATGAATGGGCCTGCTCAACCGGAGTGATACCACTGCCTCACAGAAAACCGGCGTGAAGCAGCCCCTGTGCTGTGTTTCGCCGAGTGAGTGAGGGTACCGGAGGCCCACCCGGGGAGGAAGGGGATAAAAGGTTGGCAGCGCACTTGTAACTCCACTGGTGTTGCAAGTGTCCATGAGCGGCGGCAATTGCTTACCATCCGGTGATCCGCCTGCTCGTCTGCTACCTATCACATAAAAAAAAAAATATTAGCTACTAATCAAGGGACTGCTAATCTATGAACTAAGTACAATTATTAAGTACATTTTTTAAAATTTAATTTATCAAAAAGGGTGGGTCTCCCTAATTATCGTAACCTTTCAGACCTTTGGTGTGAGCTCTCGAACCCCTCCTTTGGGGGTGTGAGCTTTCGGCCTCCCACGTTAGGGTGTGAGCTTTCGGCCCCCCGTTTAAGGGTGTGCGTCTTCGGCCCCACTCTTTAGGGTGTGTGCCTTTGACCCCCCTCCTTTGGGTGTGTGCCTTCAGATCCCTAGTTAAGGGTAAGATCTTCCATTCCTCATTCTTGGTCTTAAGGGTGTGAGCTTTCAGACTCTAGGGTGTGAGTTTTTGGCCCCCCACGTTAGAGTCGGGTGTGAGTCTTCGGTAACCCTCTTTAGGGTGTGTATGTACCTTCGGCCCCATTCTTTAGGGTGTACCTTCTGCTCCCTACTTTAGGGTGTACCTTCTGCTCCCTACTTTAGGGTACAGTCTTCCGGACCCCTACTTTAGGGTGAGAGATTTCTTGCCTCTACTTTGAGGTGTGAGTTTTCAGCCCCTCATGTTAGGGTGTGAGCTTTCACTAGCACTAGTAAGAACTTAAAATTGACGTAATTTAAGCTATTGAACTAATCTTTTTTACTCTATAAAGAGATAACTTCTGTAGACAACGGCAAGGCTTATAGGTAAACCAAAAACACGAAACGCTTGCGCGATGTAATTGAGCACAGCGCCATTTATTGGTTCGTTTCTGAATTACGGTCCCGAAGCGAAGTGAGGCCGGGCCACTAGTTCCCAATAAAGAAAATAAAGAAATAAATATAATTGATGTGATTTAGTAACAAAAGAACTTCTGAAATTGTGTAGTAACTCATGTTACCGTGCATATGCTATAGTTAGACTATATACACGTTACGGCTTCGTTCAAAGTTACATCAATCGTTGATAAAAAGTAGCTGTAAATATACTTAGAACTAGAGATAAGTTAGCTATAGTTGTACATTAAAACAAAGCGTCAATAAAAGCAGCACTGTAGGCCAGCCCTACACGCCTCGAGATTTAGGTAAGGGCTGGCTCATCCGTAGTTTGTACATAAATAGTATTAAGCTTTAGGTTTAAGGTAGGTTAGTAATAAGAGTGAGGCCCCATTAGTGCTTTAAGGTTAATAAGAAGATCAAGAGTGAACAAACATCTTTTAATCATGTTTTTTCTAATACGTAATTGAACTTATAAAATGTTAAAAAGAAAAGGACAAGTACTTAATAAAAATAAAAATATGATACCGAATTAACTGACCATTGCACCTCAGCAAATTCTATGTATTTTGTGTGCATTGATTGTGGAGAAAATAAAGATTTTTATTATTATTATTAATAATTATTTAAAAGCTATGCCCAAAAGGGCAACATGATGTACTGGAATATGTTTGTACCACCTTATTTGTAACACATTCATGAATGCAATAAACACCTTTGACTTTGACTTAAACACGTAATATCCCAGACCTCATCGATGCTTTCCCTCAGGTGGAAAGGGCCTCATCTGCACGCCAAGCGGTTCTGTTCCAAGCTCAAAATATCAAGCTGTTAAAAATATTTAATAATATAAAACTAATCTAAATCGCAGTTGTGAATTCGGTTTACATAGTGTAGTGGGATCATGGTAAATAACACAGGATAAAACGTTGTCTGTCTTGGTGGGAGGGCTTCGCGCTATTTGCCCCACGACAATCTCCCACGATGGACGATGAGGGAAAGTCTCAGGGGTTTTAGTCGGTAAACCCCCCGCCGTCATGCGGGGGGAGTCCGACATAGCTCGTCCGCCCCACGGTGGGCGGGTATGCGTAACGCATTTCCCCTGTGAGACCATAAAAAAAGGATAAAAAGTTGTGATTGTGAAATTAAACAGCCCTTCTGCTTCACTGATGGGGCCTCACTCTATCGTGGTCTAAAGCCGTGTGGTGTCGGCAGAGTAGAATACAAATGCACCACCCCGAGTCTTCCCGCGGGTGTCGTACAAGGCGACTAAGGGAATAGTGATGGTGAAGCCATCGTGTCCGTTGTATTGCAACGTGGGCACTCCTTTTGCCCACCATCAGGGCAAGGAGAGCCAAATATCTGTGCCATTGCTATAAGATAGTACTTTCCCTTAAGTTATTAGCTGTAAATTAGTTAATAATAGAATATAACAATAAATTTAGTTAACCTAATTTTAGTCTTAATTAAAGTAGTTATAAACATTGTACATTATTTGGAAATATGCAGATCACATAAAAATATATAGTTTTTGATAAATAAAATAAAAAATCCAAAAAAACTTAGTTATAATATTTTGAGAATGTGCACTATAATATTTTAAGTGGTATTTAAGTGCATAATCACAAAGCATAGGACATTTAGGGTAAGGGTGACTTAGCTGGCTTAAGCATGTTTATACCAACGACTCTCTTTAAACCCAGGATCAATTCAGTAATTCCATCAGCCTCATTCAACTACTGAGATATAAAGCGTAAATTGGGAAACGAACTCAAAACATAATATAGTGACTCCATTCTACAGTCAGCGTACTCCAGTGACCTTGTCAATTTCATCATCATCAGCCTGTTGTACTGCTGCTGGACAAGGCGTCTCCTATCATCATGAAGTGTCATTGTACACAAAAGCTAAAGGTTGCCAAAACTGTGTTGAACAGGCAGCACATTATTGAATAAGGTATCTGCGCAGCGACAGCCCTCCAACTTGACAACAACTGAGATTATGGCTAAGAATATCTGAACAACATCTAAGGATACATATTTTCTATACGAGATAATAATATACCAGACGTAAGGAGTCGTTAGTAAAAATATGCTAAAGTAAAAAACTAAATTAAGATCCAAAGTTTATTAGATCATCCAAATAACACTTGAGTAGAAAAGGAACAGAGCAGAAACTACCAACACGTCGCGTGGCAAATGCACACATGTTTCCGAGACCCTCACTACTATTGAATATACTATTCTGTCTCTTTCTGACTCTGTCAGGAATCAAGCCAGCTAAGTCTATAGGTTATTTTTTGAACTTGATTTGACAATATTTTTATTTATTAACCTAGTAAATATAACAAAAAATATAAAAAAAAAACAAAAAAAGGTATTTTAAATTAGTAATATTAGTCAATATTTTTGCATTATGCAAAAAGCTGTCGTGATTGCAAGTGTACTCAACAAAACAGTAGTTTGTAAATATAGTTATTAAAACTAGTAGTATAACTTTAGTCATAAGAGAAGTGTAGGCATTTTGACCGGGATGGATCAGTGAAGATGTTGTACGTTGCTTCTTTACCCGTCTAATAGAAAAGTCATAAAGGAAGGGTTAGGGAAGTTTCTAGAACAGAGCTGCTTGAAAATGTTCAGATCGTGTATCAACAATCGCCTAAAGTCGCTTTGCCTCTTTAATAACTAGGGCGTGATAATGCTAGGCAATAATAACTTAAAGGCGAATTTACTGTATGATAAATTGGGGGTGATTCATTTGTAACAAGGGGGAATAGAGGATGATACTGATGTAATGCGATGGTATGATTATGATGGGTGGAGTCGTGTGGGGTAAAAAGTTACGAGAGGTGACGTTTTGGTGATGATGTGGTATTGACAATCATGGGTGATAGAAAATTATGAGAGTGACGATGAAGTAGTGGATGAGAAGACGAAGGCTTGGGCGACAGAGAAAGAAATATAGTGTGGAGACGGTATAATGACAGTGATGATGAAAAGACACAAGATGAAACACTTTGACCATTGGAGTAAGCTATTATTTGCAGCTGCGATAAGTAATGTACATATTTGCGTTTGTCTAACCAATCAAGTGATTAAGGTTCTCACAACAGGACGTATTTAGTTTCACAAAAAGGATCCAACCCACAAGTGACATTGTGTGGGTTGGATCCTTTTTATAAATTACGTCCATTACAGTTGGTGGTTTTCTGGTGGTGGGCTAAAGTGCTCGTATGGACAAAGTTGGCACAAATACTTACTTCAGATAGTTTAAGATCGAAACAGATGGCGAATGTTGGTTGGTTTTGGTAAAATTGATGAACTAGCTTTTTTATGTGATATTAGGCAGACGAGCAGACGGATCACCTGATGGTAAGCGATGGCCTACCGCCCATAGACATCTACAGCACTAGTAGAGTCACAAGTGCGCTGATAGGGATTGAGATTTTGCTTAATTAAATGGATTTGGTGAAAAAAAATGGTCGATATCGTACACTGATATAATCCTGGTCAAATTATGCCACCATACTTAAACGAGCACTCTGGGCGTTTGCGAGTAAAATATGAAAGTAGTTGTAAATACTATTATAATGTAGTTAAAAATATTAATTTTAAGGCTATTTAACATAGAGTTATTAACTTAGTACATAAAGAAGTTGCGTATAATGAAACAAAATTCAAACTTGGGTATATAGAGACTGCGAGAATTGCGCTGACAAATCTGAAAATCAAATACATAGTAGAGAGAAGAGAAAGTGAGGGGGGAGAGAGAGGCCATAGAGAGTGAGGGGAGGGAGAGAGAGATGGGGAGAGAGGGGATAGATTCAAAGTAATCTTTATTATATGATAAAGTTTAGGTGCTTTTATTTCTCGTTATTTTATTATATAATACATTATAATTAATACACTCTTGCTTAGTGCGGAGGTCATTGAATGTACTTATAAGACCATTTGTTACTACTGGCAACTATAATTTAAAATTTTATTTATTTACTTGTTTTAACGATATATAAAATTAAGAACTTCAGTTTTGTGGAACAGTTTGGCCAGTAATATTTCTTAAATCTTCGCTTAGAACCTACAGGAGACTAGCATCTTTCCTCTTAAAAGACCGAAAATGCAACTAAGATTCGCAGATGTCAACCCATACTCGTAATGGCGATCGCTTACCATCAGGTGACAAAAAAACATTGTCGATTTCATTTCATTTCATTAGATGGGTCTAAAAATACTTTGCAAACTCAATTACTTTTTCCTGATTTTAGTATGCAGTCGAATGTACCTAAGTTTGGTATTTTGTTATACGAAAATAACTTCTTATGTCCTAAAAAATCTTGCGTTAACACTTCAGAAGTTACTTAAAATAGTGTTTAGTTTTAGCTAGTTTAGCTGTAAGTAAATAATCAATTGCAACCATTGTGAAAAGGTATGTAGATGTATATATTATTATAGACTAATTTAATTAAAATATTTTTAGTATTAAGACCTTAAATTTCGGTATTTGCAATATGAGCATCGGAGTAACTACTTTAAATATTCGAGTTTTCAAGAAAACCCGAATTCGTTTTGCAACTTTCGCGGTGCTTAACAAAAATATTTTAAAAAATAATTATTTTGATTAGTTTGTCGTTGGTTTGGTTGGATTCAAATTGGTAGAACATGTAAATATTTAAGAAAGCCTACATTTTATTAAAGACTGGCAAGGCAATGCAACTGCTCACATTGGTGGTGATGACTGGTGGTTGATCTTGTTAAAATGGTAGATGGCGTGCCCGATTGAACTACATTGGCACCAAACAAGTTAGATCATAGTTTGATGGCAAAACGGAAGGTGGTGCCTGGTGGGTACCTTACACCATCAATGGTCAGTTGTTTTGAAAGTAAAAAACTCTTCTTAGCACAGCAGCTATATTGATCCCTCCTTAGTCATTTATAAGTAGTCATTTCGATTTAATCATATCCACAACAAGGTTCGTTGTTATCTTGTTAAAATAGTAGACGGAATGCCCGATTGAATTAGCTTGGCTCCAAACAAGTTTGATTGTTGTTTGATGATAAAATTTAAGGTTGTGCCTGGTGGTTGATCTTGTTAAAATAGGCGATGGAGTGCCCGTTTGATCTACATTGGCACCGAACAAGTTAGATCGCAGTTTAATGGTAGAACAGAATGTGGTCACTGGTGGTTGATCTTGTTAAATAATAGATGGAGGGTTCGATTGAGCAAGCTTGGCACATAACAAGTTAGACCATAGTTTGATGGCAAAACGGAAGGTGGTGACTGGTGGTGATCTTGATAAAATAGCAGATGGGGTGCCCGATTGAACTAGCTTGGCTCCAAACAAGTTTGATTGTTGCTGGATGCCAGATCAGAAGGTTGTGCCTGGTGGTTGATCTTGTTAAAATAGTAGATGGGGTGCCCGATTGATCAAGCTTGGCACATAACAAGTTAGGTCGTAGTTTGATGGCAGAACAGAATATGGTGATTGGTGGTTGATCGTGTTAAAATAGTAGGTGGGGTGCCCGATTGAACAAACTTGGCACCAAACAAGTTAGCTAATAGCTTGATGGCAGAACAGAAGGTGGTGACTGGTGGTTGACCTTGTTAAAATAAGAGATGGAGTGCCCGATTGAACTAGCTTGGCACCAAACAAGTTTGATTGTTGTTTGATGGTAGAGCAGGAGGTGGTGACTGGTAGATGATATTTTTAAAATAGTAGATGCGGTGCCCGATTGAACTAGCTTGGCATGGCATCAAACAAGTTTGATTGTTGTTTGATGACAACATTTACGGTTGTGCCTGGTGGTTGATGTTGTTGAAATAGTAGATGGGGTGCCCGACTTGATCAAGCTTGGCACATAACAAATTAGACATAGATTGATGGCAGAACAGAAGGTCTGACTCTGAAGGAAGAACTGGTAGATGATATTTAAAATAGTAGATGCGGTGCCCGATTGAACTAGCTTAGCACAAAACAAATTGGATTGTAGTTTGATGGCAAAACGGAAGGTGGTGATTGGTGGTTAATCTTACCAAAATATTCAATTATTTGCCATGGCACAAAGTATGATAAAATCGATTGAGTTTCAAATGTTTTGAGATGTTCCTATTGTAGATACCGATATTTCAGGTGCCGCGTATTTTTATACGTCAACATTTTAATGAATATTAAAAGAACATGACAAATGACAGTCAACCAGTAGCCTGTACATATTATCTTATAAGCAAATATTATATCTAATATAAGGCAAAGTACATACTCGTTATAAAGCCACTAGTTTCATTGTAAATATAGAAACATTACATAAAATGTTAACTGAGCTTAGAACAGACGCATGTAGTTGTAAATAGTAATAGTCGTTAATACTTAAGTAAATTAAATTAAATTACATTAAATTGTACATTTCTTATATTCTTGTAGTTTAAGGGACCCAACGGATGATGTGCACCTCGAGTAGCTGTAAATATGTAGTGATTAGAATAAGAATGTAGTGTTTAGAATAAGTACCTATGTAGTGATTAGATTAAGAATGTTTACAACCGAAAGACGCTAAAACTTGTAGTTGTACATAAAGTAGCAAGATATAGGTAAGTACTAAACGCAAAGACTTGTGGCAGTCCGCGTCATATACAGATTGTATGACACCGCCTACTTCGAGTTTTTGGTTCGAGTATAGTTCAATATTAGTATATAGTTGTAAAGACCCTCAACTATTGCGACTTTAAGCAACGATGCAAAAGCAAGAAGTCGCTACTGCAATTATGCATATTTTGATTTATTAATTAATAATACATTTTCTAACTATTTTACATTAATTATTATACATTTTCAATATATTAGTCATTTAAATATCCAGGAAGCTATAATACTTTTCTTTTGTAAATACATACTTATAATACATAGAAAACACCCAGACCAATACAAACAGACATGTTCATGCACACAAATGTTTGTACTGTGCGGGGATCGAACCCGCAACCCTTGGCCCAGACGCAGCATTCACTACCACTGAACCAAACGGGTCGTCGTAGTATATAGCGATAGTAACATAATATAAGCGTAAGATAGGGTCGATACAAACGCAGTAGGTGCAGTATTTGGTATACAAAAACTCGCAATGGGATTCCTTGATTCAGTATAAACCCCAACAACATTATAAATCTACAGACAGCTGCAGAATACCTTTTCATCCATACCAAGTGTAGGTATGATCCAAATCAAAGAGTTGATAACATCTGATAGAGATGTCGCGTTTACATCGCTGCTAAAAGTCGCAATACTTGAAAGCCTTAAATCTGTATAGAATGATGTTTGAATAGTTATTGTGGAAAACACATGTTACAGACTAACATTCATCTAGCTAAACCAGTACTAACTAGCTTACAGCTATCATCTTGCGGATGACACAATAGGCGTGATAATGTCTTTCTTTTTCATAGGACTTCTCGATAGTACACCTAGTAAGTACGAGTATATTTAATTAAGCAAAACTCTTCCAGATATAAAATAAAGCAATACATTTTAAAACTGTCAGGTTAGTTTAACAAATACAATGAAATCTCTATTTTCAAAATCGTGTAATTGTTTTTAAGGTTTGTGTTTTAAAAAAATGCAAAATAAATACTTTGTAAGGTTGGCATCGCACTGCAAAACTGGTAGTGCAGTGTTCAATGGGCGTCGGTAGTTGCTTCCCATCAGTTATTCGCTGCTCTTCTGCTACCTATAGCATAAAAAATACACAAAATTATTAAATACTCGATATAAATTAACTTTGTTGTAGTAACAAATCTGTATAAATAATTTTGTTGTTATACTCACACTGTTTTATTTTTATAATTACTTTTTATCATGTCATTTTGTCTAAGCAGATGAAATTCACTAACAATTGAGAGTACTGGTTCAATTGTCAATATCTGTTTTAACATCATTCCGTACATGTTAAGTAGATAGCGAAAGCTGTAAGTGTACATATAAAAAGATCACGACAAATGCAAACCATTTAGTTATGAAGTAGAATTTAGTATTAAGAAGAACAATAATTCAGCTAATAGAAGCGATATTTAATAAAGCATTTTCAAAGTGGAACTGTCAAACTAGGTAATCTATCGCATACAAGTCGCAACAACGAAGCAAAAAAATTACACAGCATTTCGATGTGATTCCGTGCCGTCACCTCCGTTGCAACTGCAACGTGGGTTTTCCTTTTGCTTATTATCAGGCTGAGGTGAGCCAATATACTGAGCCACTATAAAAAACACAGTATTCTTTACCACATTA
The DNA here is from genome assembly GCA_014851415.1 of Cnaphalocrocis medinalis. NCBI lineage: Eukaryota > Metazoa > Arthropoda > Insecta > Lepidoptera > Crambidae > Cnaphalocrocis > Cnaphalocrocis medinalis. The sequence continues at coordinate 8,260,408 of CM026298.1, read as the reverse complement.
TATTTATCATCACGGCGAGTGTCTTGAGGATTTTTAGTTGTTCTTTCTGCAGCTAATAAATTACAATGAGTCATACGCAAGCGACTATCATTCCATCCTTATCATCAAGTTGGATGGTGGTCTAGTACTGTGCGTTTCCTCACGGAACTTTCTACCATCTTCCTTACTTCTGTGGAAAATGTTTGCAGAAGAGTTTTCTGATAGTCATCAGCACTTAAAGACTCTCAAGGTACTTACAAAAGATTGGAAAGTATCAGTGTTTCGTCTAGTCTCACTAATGTTCACGGGCAGCAGTGATTACTACCAAAAGAATTAGGCCAGTGACATCAATTTTAAGATCTAGTTGACATATATTATTTACAAATTCCATTAATTTTCCGGAACATGTTTGATATGAGTTGTCCTTCTAATTGGTGTTTCTAAATGGTGTTTTTGTTATATTGCCCTTATTCAGGAGTTTTATATTGTATTTGACTCTTGTTTTCAGAAAAATCCGATTCAAAGCGTTTATCTTTATTGTAGTCGTTCTTTACGTTTTGGTCCTATGTTATTTCGCGATTAGTTTCAGTTAAAAGTATCGAATGAAAAATCTACTTTCGTATTTGAATGCAAAAATGTAATTTTAATATCGCTTCTATTTGCTGTATTGACAAGTCTAATATCGACTAGAACTATAAAACTAACGAGAAATTCAAAGCTGACTTTCAAAAAGTTTCATTCTGCAAACTGCTAATAAAATATTATATTATTATTGATATATCACATCGGTGTCTTCCGGATAGATATTATATCTTAATCTTAGTTGTATCTATTTTACGAGTTAGATCAATATACGCACATTAGGCGATAATATGTATGTACATGTATATTCTATTAGGTTTATTGGAAGCCCTCATCGTCGCTATTCTATTTAATCTAACATCTAAATGAGAGAGAGATATATAGCTTAAGAGAAAGGAATTGAGTGATTAATTAGAATGAAGATCATAAGAGGAAGAAATATAGAAAAACAGAAACACAATAGAATGAAAGAGAATAATAGAAAGCGAAGGTGGGATAAAAAGAGACAGGAAACCTTTCTAACCTACCATCGGATCAGAAAGGGGAGGGCCGTGTGGTGACCAGCCATGTAGAATAGTACCACCCCATATCTTCCCGCGGGTGTCGTAAGAGGCGACTAAGGGATAGAAAGATGTACATCCTACCATGAGATGGAATTATCTGCATCAAAAGTTTATATATACACTCGTGCAAGCTGTTGACTTCTCTTTAGGAGAGGGGTTCCGAAAAGTTGGTGTGTTCGAAACCCTTGTCTCGAAGTAATGGTCGGCAGTAATGTATACGTAGCTTTTGATGTGGATAACAAAGTTTGTAGAATGGGTCTTTTTGAAAAGTTGGCTTAGATTTAGGTAGCTATAAGTAGTTTTAAGTTAGAATAAGTTTTTATTTGACTTACCTACCACCTATAAAATCCTAGCATTGTTTAGGGCCACTTAAAATCGGAGTATATACCACTAAGGTATGAATTGTCTAGAAACCTCTACTATATAAATACTAAGGTATCTACCTTCATCAAGTCAACAGTATGGTTTTACCACTGTTGTATAATACAGAATAAAAATATGTAGGGGTTTTGGAGCAGGTGATAATTAGCAGACCATTTTTACTCGAATACCCTAAGCTTGCACCATATTTAGCAATACAATGACAGAATTGATAACTTTTTTTACAACAATGATGATTCTACATGGATGATGTTTTACATATTAGCACTAACTTATTTCAACAATTCTAAATACCTCTTTCTCAAACTGCAGTGCCCTCAACGGGGACTCGCTGCACGTGTGTGCGCCCGCGCATAATATTTAAGAAGTAACAAATGGAAATGAAATATCTTTGTATTGCCAAGCGCAACTAAATAGTTTATATCAAAATTTATAGACGGCCTTGTTGTGAATGTGTGAAAAAGTGGGTAACAGAAGAAAGCGACAAGAATGGTAGCGTAACATTTTTATAGAATGTGCAAAACCAGCGTAACTAAATAGTTTGTATCGCAACGAATACAGTAAAGGCATTGATGAGAATGTGAATAAGAGTGATGGCAGAAGAAAGTATCAAGATTTGACAGCGTAACATCTTTATAAAATGGGCAATATCAGCGAAACTAAATATTTTGTATAGTGAGTGACAGGACCGTCGGCAATGGTGTTAAATATGTGAAAAAAAGTGATGGCAGAAGAAAGCTATAAGAATCATAGCGTAAAATCTTTATAAAATGGGCAATACCAGCGTAACTAAATAGTTTGTATAGTAATGTATACGTAAAGTTGGCATTGGTATGAAATGTGAAGATGGACGTAATATGATATGGTAGCGTAACATCTTACTGAAATGGGCTACACTAGCGGAACTAAATAGTTTGTATCGCAATTTAAACAGTAAAATCGTCATTACAGCATTGGTGTGAATGTGATAAAGAAAGTAATTAGGTAGGTAGCGTAACATCTTTATAAAATAGGCTACACCAGCTTAACCAATCAGTTTGTAGCGCAACGTAAACAGTAAAGGCATTGATGTGAATATTACAAGAGTGATGGCTGAAGCATGTAACAAAATTTGGTAGCGTAACATCTATATAAAATGGGCAATACCAGCGTAACTAAACAGTTTGTATCGCGATGTATACAGTAACGTCGGGATTGGTGTGATGTGGCAAAGAGTGATGGCGAAAGAAAATAACAAGATTTGGTAGCGTAACATCTTTATAAAATGGGCAACACCAGCGCAACTAATTAGTTTGTATTGCAACGTAAACAATAAAGGCATTGATGAGAATGTTATAAAAGTGATGGCAGAAGCAAGTAACAAAATTTGGTAGCGTAACATCTATATAAAATGGGCAATACCAGCGTAACTAAACAGTTTGTATCGCAATGTATACAGTAACGTCGGGATTGGTGTGATGTGGCAAAGAGTGATGGCGAAAGAAAGTAACAAGATTTGGTAGCGTAACATCTTTTTAAAATGGGCAATACCAGCGTAATTAAATAGTTTGTATCGAAAAATATACAGTAAAGGCATTGATGTGAATGTGAAGAAGAGTGATGGTAGACAAAAAGAACATCTTTTTAAAATGGGCAATACAAGCAAAACTAATTAGTTTGTATCGAAATATATACGGTGGTTGGTATTGGTATGTAATGCGTGAAGACAGCCGAAAACAACATGAAATGGTAGCGAACATCTTTTGTAAGATCATTAATTGGCGAAATCTACGGTTTATGCAGTAGTGGTGTATAGTCATATTGCAATTTTAAAAACTAATTAGTGTCATCAGATTTGATCTTGCATTTCTTACGATCCAATGTACTGGGTTTTTGCAAATGAAAAATCTGACAGATGTAAATGTCAAGTTCAACTTAAACGACACATAACTTAGTAGATATATGTCATTTTGACATGATATGACATATAACCAATCCAGTTATTGTTGCACCAGTTGTCAATGTAACGCCATCTATTGGATATTTCATTTGCAAAAATCCTCCGGTGGAGAAAGTGTCTTTCTTCAGAAATTAAAATGACACTAAACCGTGCTATATTTGTATTTAATTTTTGGAAATACAGCAAAATTTTGAAATACTTTTGTAGATCCAAAGCTTTATTTTCGTCATAGTTTAACTTCCTCAGTCGATGACGAAAAGAAAATGATATTTTTTTCTTGATTCGTCACCTACGTATGTACGTGAGCATAAAGCGACAGTATGCCTGTAAGAATGTTTGTGTGTATGCATGTCTATTGATAATTAAAAATATTAAGATAAAAGTAATGTAGACATTAGACAAAATATAACGACTGGATGTAGATGCATTGGAAAAGCTTGAATTATGATAAGCTAAGCTAGAAAATATACCAATGATTCTTTTAAATCTATGTGCATATTTCTACCATTAGCTCGGGCACAAAATCATTACACACTGAAAGTTGACTGCCCACTAAGAGCTAAAAACTTGTCATGTACTCACGCATGCGCATTAACGGGGAAATACGCCTTTTCGACCACATTAATCCTAGCCTATGACATAAGATTGTCGAACTGTCGAGGTCTGTGGCCGCGCGCTTATGTACTCATGCCGGGCAACAACCCTAGCATATGTCAACGAACTCTTCTAAATTCAAAATCAGGCTGAGTTTACCTTCTGTGTGTAATTATTTTGTGTCGGGAGTGAGTGAAAAAAACATCACAAGGAGGAAAGTTTCTGAAGCGTGGATCCATGATTCAGTTGGTCTGGCTCCCCTGTTAAAGGGTTGTGAAGGTCTGACGACAGTCGCTTCGTTGTCATTACCAGACTCCCCAAAATCCTGGATCATGAGATATTCAATCGGAAGTGGATCAACCTGGAAGTGATCAAATTTCGAGCTTTAACTATGCAAAGTGCTATCATCAAGACTTGCTGTTGATTCTCATCTCATCAACCAAGTGTAGGTAGGTAGATACTAGTGTTGCTTATGTACCTGCATTCAGGCGTTGTAGATATTATACTCGTAGTGACATTATAATATAATTCTTTATACATACATTCATATATAAGTGTAAGACAAATAAATAATAATAAATTATTTTAGCAGTAATTCGTAATAATAGTAAGTTACATAATGGCAAATCTACCTCTATTGAAATGCATTAACGTATAAATAATGTATTATTATTATATGGTTTAATATTTTTTTGTATATATGACCTTTAGTTGGTTGAATATTATTATTTCTTTTATCTGAATTTTTATTATTATAATAATTTTATTTACATATTTTTATATCATTAGTTAATTTTGTCTTAATGTGTTTGTACTTTTTTTAAAAAAACTTTTTTGCAAGAATTCGGACGGCTTAATTTATGATTATAATTTGATTTTAAGTCTGTTACCTAGTTTTGATTCATATTAATTATTTTATATTCCATTACAGTAAGTTATTAGATTACCTAGTAATAAAATTTATTATGTATTATTAAAATAAAATGTACATTAAAATTCAGAGACACGCTAGAACGCAAGCAGTTTAAGGGTAACCTCCACAAGAAGCTAATCCTAGTTTAAAAGTAGAAATACCAAGTATATAAGTAGGAATACTTAGTATATAAGTAAGTAGATGTACCTAGTATATAACTAGAAGTAAATAGTTCATAAGTAGTAATAACTAGTATGTAAGTAGAATATAAAACCTATGTACATACGATCACATTCAAGCTTTGGTGAAAGTAGAGTGCAGTAGTACAATGGTCTCTAGCTGAGGAATTTAGATAATAACTATTTTGTCATTCTCATTTAACTTCTGATTTATATAATTTACATAATTTAATTAAATAAGTTTTTTTTACTCTTAATAAGAACGATGATATTATTTTGTTGAGCAAAATAGCGATAGGTATAACGAACCGTTTAGTACATCGTACACGTGAAACATAATCTTTTTTATTTTTAAAATTCTGGCTTTGACATCGATTGGCATGGATACGTTTCGGCTTGTTAAAAAAACTAACCACCTTGTTAATCTCTGAACCTTTTATTACATAATTAATTCAGTTACTATAAAAATACTTGACAATTCTATTTTCACTATTTATTATTACTTGTCTACATTTTTCTAAGCTCTTCATTCATTGAAAAATCTTTTTAAAAACTATAAAAATATGTTAATATAAATCGCCGGAAACTGCATTAAAACAAATGTTATAATATTTAATGCTGAGCAATCAAGTTATTTTATTAATTTTTTTTAATTTAACTCTTTCTCAAAAACGATGTCGAATGAAAATGATAGAAAACTATAGCCCTCAGTTGTAGAGATAATTACTACTCTAGATTTAAATTAGTTTAAGAAAAAAGTGGATACGTGGACGTGGAATATATTTACGTGTATTAAAGTAATCATCGTAGGTAGGCAAATACATATAATATATTATAATATAGTTTTGATTTACGCACAAAGAATAATGTAATGGGGTAAATCGGTAAAGATTCCTCTTTTATATTTATTCTTATAAGTATTTTAAATTTAAATTACATAATATAGAAAAATAAGTGTAAATTGAAAACGTTGACACAAGCATCCCATACTTAGATTTAGTCGTAGAAGGATAATATACAAATTTTTGAATGTTTGAGAGCACACGAGACTATATGAACATGCGTAAAGCTGAACCACTATGCTTGACTGAATGTCCGTAAGAGTGGACAACTATGTCTCCATGAATATCCGTGAGACTGGACACCTACGTCTCTTCAATATCCGTGAGACTGGACACCTACGTCTCCTTCAATATCCGTGAGACTGGACACCTACGTCTCCTTCAATATCCGTGAGACTGGACACCTATGTCTCCTTCAATATCCGTGAGACTGGACACCTATGTCTCCTTCAATATCCGTTAGACTGGACACCTACGTCTCCTTCAATATCCGTGAGACTGGACACCTACGTCTCCTAATATCCGTTAGACTGGACACCTACGTCTCCTTGAATAAGCGTGAGACTAGACACCTACGTCTCCTTCAATATCCGTGAGACTGGACACCTACGTCTCCTTCAATATCCGTGAGACTGGACACCTATGTCTCCTTGAATATCCGTGAGACTGGACACCTATGTCTCCTTGAACATCCGTGAGACTGGACACCTATGTCTCCTTGAATATCCGTGAGACTGGACACCTATGTCTCCTTGAACATCCGTGAGACTGGACACCTATGTCTCCTTGAATATGCGTGAGACTAGACACCTATGTCTCCTTGAACATCCGTGAGACTGGACACCTACGTCTCCTTCATATCCGTGAGACTGGACACCTATGTCTCCTTGAATATCCGTGAGACTGGACACCTACGTCTCCTTCAATATCCGTGAGACTGGACACCTATGTCTCCTTGAATATCCGTGAGACTGGACACCTACGTCTCCTTCAATATCCGTGAGACTGGACACCTATGTCTCCTTGAACATCCGTGAGACTGGACACCTACGTCTCCTTGAATATCCGTGAGACTAGACACCTATGTCTCCTTGAACATCCGTGAGACTGGACACCTACGTCTCCTTGAATATCCGTGAGACTGGACACCTATGTCTCCTTCAATATCCGTGAGACTGGACACCTATGTCTCCTTCAATATCCGTTAGACTGGACACCTACGTCTCCTTGAATATCCGTGAGACTGGACACCTAAGTCTCTTTGAATGTCCGTCAGAATAGGTTTATGTCTTTCTGAATGTTCATAACATTACAATACTTGTTGTTAAACATAAATGGTACTGGACGATCATGGTGACTTGAATTTCTGTGAGACTGGACTCTCCAATGTCCGTAAGACTGAACAACTATCATCATCATCGGTCTGTGTCAGTCCCAGAAGGCCTCCCCCAATGTTTATCTAGTCTATAGGTACCGACGGCTTTTTGCAGATCGTCACTCCATCTAGCCGGAGGGCGTCCTACACTACGCTTTCCGAGTAAACAACAACTATGTCTCGCGTGAGATTGTACATCTGGATATGGCTCCTTCAAAGTCTGTAAAATCGAATAATTGTCTCTTTCAATATGGACATAGGTGATTGGACAGTGTGAAATTTAACAGTCTCTTTCCTCTTTTCAACCTTGGACTAACTTTATACACTCGGGTGTCTCACTCCTTCAGCAATTTGTATATTATCTTGCGGCTGTTCGAGTCCCAAAGAGCGACCAGGCCTCCTACGTATTTAGTCATAACAATAACATTTTAGGTTATGTATTTAATATAATATAGGCTAAGTAAGATTTTGTAAATATATAAACAAAGTGATGACGCATCTAAGACAAGTAGCATATAGTAGAATTAAGAATGCAAAGACGAACTTGAACGAGCCCAGTGAAATAGTAGTGTTGTAAATAAAAACGTATCGTATTTAAATTAATTAAATATTATAATATTTAAGATGGTGTTAGTTAATTTTCAGAATAATATTATGATTTTAGTTTCTTAAGCATTTTACGTTATACTCAGTAAAAAAAACCGAAATGACGTTTTAATCTTTTAAGTTTCCTACCATTATAGTTTAGTATTCGGATTATATTTGTTTTTTTTTGTCTTTTCTCTGATACCAATATAATATACATTGACCTGTCCCCAGAGTTACATAGTAGAGTTAAAGGTTTTAAATCAAATTACTTTACCAAATCAGTAATTTATATTTCTAAAATTATACATTATTTTATATAAGGTCGATCAAATTGTACATATAAAAAATCCGAGAAAATATTTACAAGAGTCAGTGTACTTAATATGTAGATTGTAGATGCATTGATATAATCAATGAGTAGTATTATTTAGATCTACATATAGATCCTAAAATAGTTCATAAATTTTTGTATGGGTTATTCTCAAATTATTTGAAAAATATTTTAATTTAACTCTAAAATACAAACTTGCGTACCTACTACCTAATACTTGTTGACTATGTACACATTGAAATCTTCAAGAAACTTATTTATCTACATCTACAAAGTCCGGTGATGCTTGGTATGCCTTCTGGTATAGCAGCTATGAGCGGCGGTGATCGCTTACAATCAGGTGACCCGTTAGTTCGTCTACCACCAAAAAGAGGGCTGCAAAATAGTCTTATTATATTATACCCACTTACCATCAGGTTATCCACTTGCTCGTTTGTTGCCTCTCTTGCTTACAAGAACTCTATATTCATTTAATCACTTTCCTACTTACTTACATCTAACATGGCAAGTTAAACCAAGACTATTACGTAGCTACAAGTAATTTGAGAATCACTCATACATTAGCTAAGATTGTACATTAAAATATGTGCGAATATTGGAGCGGCTAAACTAACCTTAGTAATGTACACATCTTAAAACCTAATAGTAGTAATATTTAGATGTAAGGTGGTTTCGAACCAGTTGTACATGATACATTAAGATATAGAAACGTGGGGTTCAAAATCAGTAGTTCATTGCTAGCCGAGTCTAAAAGGGCAGGCGTTTAGCATTTAGACTAATATAGATGTATTAAAAGAGTCTGATCATTGTAGTAGTTGACCATAAAATAATAGACACTGGATGGAGATGGCTGGTTTATCTAAATCACTACACAAATATACTACGCACTCACGGCACTGCCGTGCGATTTGCTCGACATTTTCTGCTTCAGATTGTGGAATCAACTTCTCGCAGCGGTATTTCCGAATCTGTACGACAATCTTCAATAAACAAGCCCATACCTACCTAAAAGCCCGGCAATGCATCTGCACTCCTGACAGCTAAAAAACAGAAAATGTTCACAGATACACCCTGTAGGTATAACTGTTAGCTGGATCCGACTTTCTGTGTCTATTTATTATATGGCTATACCCAGAAGAATTGGCGCGATTTGCCGATGTACTGTTATTTAACATCAAGCAACATAAAAATATTTCATGAAAAATATCTAAATAAGATAATTATAATAGTCAATACAGCCACACACCAAAGTATACAAAACTGACTAATTTCTTCAACCGACTCTCATTTTACTGTCATACACATTACGTTGAATATCAAATGAGGAAAGACAGCTTGTGGTAACCTGACTGACTAACTGTACAGCAAGCTGGTTCGCTGATATACTCTTTAAACAGCAGTCCGTGACGCTTGTAAAGCTCTTTCAGGATTCCATACCTTCCATTTAAAAATAAACATTTAATTTAAAAAACAAAAATAATAAACATTTTATTAAAAAAAAATACTACGCTTTAGATTTGTTCTAAGTATTGCTAAATTATCAGAGACACTAGGCACATCGGAGAATCGGGCCTACCAATGCTACTCTGTGATCAGCTCTAAACTTAATTTGCAAATAAGTTTTTAAAACTATAATTTTGCATTTTTATTAATAACTTCTTGACGTATTGTCTTGATGAAAGTAACAAAAGATTTAATGCAAGTTTAGGACAGTTGCACAAACATGTGCTCAAAGTAATACAAAAGAAGAAACAGTTAGTTTGAAAGTTATTTTTATCAAGTATATTTTTTACATATTTTTTTATTAATTATACTTACATTTTGCTATAATGATATTTGTTCTATATGTGCTTAATGATTATTGAAATCATCAGCGTGAATTTATTACGAGCAGTTGTAAATATACGCATTAAGTAAAAGATCATGATATACTCTAATAGTGTTAAGTACTTTAATAATAAAACATATTAATATTTACTGGCATATGACGTGATGTTGGCAGTAGGTGGCACTGACCCGTTTTACGAGTAGCTCTTACTACCGGAGCCTAAGGCTCACTTTGGGCCGCTCCGGCCTAAACTCTTATTTTTAATCATGTGGAGTACTGACATTTGAATCATTGACAGTAATTTGACATTTGCATCTGTGAATTGACTCCACATGATTAAAAATCAGAGGATAGGTAGTTACATAGTTTATGTAATATTTAAGGTAATGTACATTACATTTAATTTTCGATTTTTTTTTATGTTGGAACTATCATTTATTCATTTTTAATTTATAAAATATACTTGCTATTTACAGAAAATTTATATTTTGAATTAAGGTAAAGTTATTTACTTAAAAAAATATTCTTGTACAACTTTCGAACCCAAATGTCGTGGAAACAACCCCCTTAATAAATATACACATATTATACCTAACCTATACTATATTTTTGATATCTTATAAGGTATTCATTCATAACCCTAACGTATTTTGGCTACAAGCACATATTTTCAAAAACGATTTATTGATTTATAATGTTACTGTTTTTTACTGCTAAGTATTTAAATATTTTACTAGTCATATAGTAGGAATACAACAGTTGAACTTAGCTTAGGGATATTGAACATTTTGATGAATGTATTTTTTTATAATTTAAACATAATATAATTTAACGAAATTGTAAGCACACATGTAAAACATTTTTTTTTGAGTTGTAAATCTTCGGTACTGCATAATATTTATTGCTCGACTTGGCGGGGGTACTGACGTGCCCCCAGATTTGCGTCAAACCACTTTTCGACGTGTCAAGATTTTTTATCCTGAGTTTTTGAAATATTAAATTGATTATTTTTCGAAGTTATACCACAGTATGAATATAGCCAGTAGTTGGACAAACGACACGATTCACTTGGGAATCCATTGGTATTGCGAATTGCATCAGCCGATGCGTTTAGTTCTACTACAACCGACAGAACTCAAATTGAAGCAAATAATCCACAGGTGAATGAGTTTTCAGTCAACGAACAATAAAGTCGGGCCGTCGGGAATCGTAAAGTTTTTGGCTATTTTCACAATGTGGCTGTAAGTAACGTATAGCCACACATCAAAATGTACAAAACTGTCAAATTTCCTCATTGGATTGTCAGCTTAATGTCCAACACATTAAATTAAATATCAATTGCGTAAATTTGACAGGTTGCGATAACTTAATGTGTGGTTGTCTGTACATTAGTGACATAAGGTTAGGATTTAAGATGTACAATCACACAAAGACGCGATCCAGTTCACATCTAGTAGTCACAATTTAAGGTACATTTCACTTATTTAAGTATCGGTAAAAGGTACCGTAAATGTATGGATAACAATTATATTTAATCGTATAAGGACGTAATGTACATTTTTTGATCATCAGTCATCACTCATCAAAGGGTAATAATTTAAATGAATGTAATTCGAATTTTCATATAAATGTATCAATCATTCATAATTAGTATAAGTAGGTACTTTATAATGCAACAATGATTTTTTATACCAGACATCTTATACGCAAACATGGAACAAAAACTTTGTGTAAGTACCTACTTTAGTATGAAGTAATAACCCAAAAGCCTTATCTTCAAGGATTAAGGATTAAAATCTTGTATACATATTTTGTATACGCCTTTTACCACGATATGCCACTTAATTCCGGTTAATAATACGATAGCGATAGAATTTATACGTTATATTCGTATCGTTATATATTTTGGAGTGCATTGGTAAAAGGTGTTAATGACCTTATGTGCAAGTTTATTTGGCACTGACTATGGCTTAAGCTAGGTACTTGAATTATATTTTTTTATCTCCAATGCTTTCATGTTTTATCTTATTGCTCTCGTTATGTCCTCAAATCAAACATCGAAGTACAAACGATCAAGATGTCGTGTATGAAAGATCCTTGTTAAACATAGTTTAAGAAAAAGATAGAGATCACAATGCAAAGGAGTGGAAATAAATCTTAAAGAGACATATGCTGCAAGAATCTGTAAATAAAAAAAGCAACGTCATATCTGTGAGAGCAACACAGCAATGAGAAATATATTTAGGAAAAGGGAAGCAAATGAAATGATACAATTTAATTATGGAAAAGGTCTTGAGCGATAGACGACATATGTCATGTAGTTAGATGGACAGACAACAAATAAATCTTAATAATTTTTCCATGTTTTTCTATTAAGAAAATCTTAAAAATAAAAAAAAATGTAAGCTTCATGACCCCAATATATTGAATTAAATATAAAAAAAATCGACTGAACTTTGAAAGTAAAATCATTTATTTATCAATGTTAAAATGTTGTCGTATTTAAGAAAGTTTCTTAACGTACAAATTTTCTAAAAATATATTGCTTATATTTAGGGGCATGTTTGAGATAAAATAAAGAAAATCGATGTCAAAATTAACATATCTAGTATTTTTTTCTTTGTAAAGTAATAACTTAACAATTCTCATTGCTATGTTGTTAGCTCAGATTATTATAGTATACAATAGTATAGATACATAAGAAGTATAATTAACCGATATTTGTAATGCAATTAACATATTGATCGAAATTACATTTGCATATCGATGTTAATAAGAATAAAATATACGATTTTGTCATAATTACCTAGCATATACCGTTTACATACTATCAACTGTGAGCCGGTAAAATATCCTAATTTTAGACTTAAAAACAACAACTTAAAATATAATCTTATATTAACTATTTAAATGAAAGGAAATGTCCCATAACTGCCTAGGATATTGTACAAAAAGTCAAGAAAAATCTACTGATTTGGGGAAAAATGCTAAAAACATGAATTCTACGTTTAATTAATTACGTGGCACAAATTAGAAAAAAATTTAGTATATTGCCTGGCGTCAAAGGAAAAACGACATGACACAAACTGCAAATGACAACCGCTGTCAGATGTAACTTGTCAGTTTGACATTTCCAATCTTAAGTATTGTCAAACCAGACACTTGAAAGATGTCACTAACAACATTTTTTCCCGCAATTATGGTTTTTGTTGACTATTATAAAAAAAAAATTGGTGACTAACTGTCTGAATTTGGGTGTTGATAATATATTAGCCCTATTTTGGATAACTGTCCTACCCGAGCCTCCATCAATCTGGGACATCGCCATTATTGATATCGAGTTAGGACATTGCCGGTTTCACAGTGGATATAAAATTTTGTGTCTGACACTATTGCATGGTTTGTTATAGCTACTTGTATGTACCTGTGCTATGCTACAGTTAATGTCACAAATGTAACCTGTTGTCAATGGAAATTAAACCATATCACTGGATGTTGGGGTCTCATTTCGAATTATTATACATCCCATTATTGCCTATACCCAAAACTGTAATTCAAGACCAAAAAATCTACTACAATGTTGCTACTGCAATAAAATGATCGTACTATAGTATAATACGGTAAGTATTATAACAATGTATGGAAACTTGACAGTTTAGTCTGCATAATAAGAAAAATAATGCCAAAAAGGTTGGCGAAACCTGAAAACGTCACTTGAAAATGACATAAGTGACATTAACAGATTTGACAGTGACGTATCTGTCGTAGATTTTTTGGTCTTGAATTCCAGTTAGGAGTATAATTAGGTATTTTGTTGACTGCCTTGGTGGAGCAGGTAGTGGATCGCACTTTAAAACCACTAGTGCGCTTGGGGTCCCGAGTTTGATTCCCGGGTCTGGTCAAAAATTTGTATCTGAGTTTTTCTGTTCATACATTATCAGTGTCAAGAAAAATAAATTGTTTGCTTGTTCAATATTATGTACGCCCTGCGCAATCTGTTGGTTTTTTATGTGATAGGTGGCAGACGAGCAGACGGATCACCTGACGGAAAGCGATTACCGCCACCCATAGACACCTGCAAACACCCGTAGAGTCACAACGCTGCCAACATTTAACCCCTTGCCTTCCCAAATGGGCCTCCGGTACTCTCAACCACTCAACGAAAAACAGCGCAAGCGCTGCTTCTCTTTTCTGTGAGGCTGCTCATTTAAGCCGAAGCGTGGCTCTCCCACGGATAATATAGGTATGTGTCGCAGCCAGATCGTATAATCCGCCGTATTACATTACGCCTAGCTGTTTTCCAACACAGGGCCGTTTTGAAATGCGGCGGTTTAATGATAACATAAAAATAAAACCCTAACCTAACCTTTATGATATGGTAACACTTCTTATAATAAGTTGCAGTGGTGGCTAAACGTCGCCCGCCTTATTTGGAAGAACGTATCTCAATGACAATGCGGCTAATTGTTGATCCGCCGCATTTCAAAACGGCCCTGTGTTAGAAAACAGCTACCACGGATATATGTATAGTTAAAGATGCCACTAAGTCCTAACAGGCCAGCACCGACGATGCTTTCTAACATGAACTAGCTGAGCAGTGCAGCCTGGGAACAAGTTTATGAATTTACGGCCCGAATGGCTTCGAGTCGACTTTCGATTTTAACTATTCCTCAATTTGGTTATTCGGCTTTGAATTGGTAATGCTTTTGAATAAAAGTTGTCTCTTACTCTTCCATCTTCAAAGAATCAAAGAATTTATTTGCATAGATTCAGGTAGGTACAGTACATGTTCCAAAATGTATTTTACACAGCTAAGTAACTATTTCTTTTGTAAGGTGGTAGACGAGCTTTCGGATGATGGTAAGCGATTGCTGCCGCCCATAGAGACCTGCAACACCAGCAGAATCACAGCGCGCTACCAACCTTTCACCCCTTTACCCCCCATTGGGTCACACATACCCTCACTCACACAACGAAACACAGCGCAGGCGCTGCTTCACGCCGGTCTTCTGTGAGGCTTCAAGCCATGCCGAAGCATTGTGATATCACTCCGGTCGAGCTGGCCCATTCATGCCGAAGCGTGGCTTTCCCAAGGTAGGTATTTCCAAGAATAGTGTAGAATTTAATGAACATACGATGAATCACCCAAACAGGTCCTTGAAGTCAGCCACTAGGTCTCCCGGCGCGTAAGTCATGTCGGTGGAACATGTGCATAAGACAGCTGTCATAGTGAAGATTGTAAGCGTTTTTGTACAATAGGGTATTTTTTTTTATGTGATAGGTGGCAGACGAGCAGGCGGATCACCTGATGGTAAGCAATTGCCGCCGCCCATGGACACCTGCAACACCAGTGGAGTTACAAGTGCGCCGCCAACCTTTTATCCCCTTCCCCCTAGGTGGGCCTCCGGTACTCTCACTCACGACGAAACACAGTACTGGGGCCGGTTTTCTGTGAGGCAGTGGTATCACTCCGGTCGAGCCGGCCCATTCATGCCGAAGCGTGGCTCTCCCACAGTTAAAATGGTGTCATGTCGGTGGAACATGTGCATAAGACAGCTGTTATAGTGAAGATCATAAGCGTTTTTGTACAATAGGGTATTTGACTAAATGTTTTCTTATGTGTTTAATCTAAAGACCCCTTAATTTAAGAAACATCGCTGAAATAATTACTTGATTCTCATTTGAATTACCAGAGATATCACAACTTTAAGAGCACATTAATTTGGGCAAGCTCAAAAACGCTCTATACAAATGGCCACTGACAAGTGACGTCACACCTTAGTATCTTGTGTGCGCGTCTAGTAATATTTGGTAGCTATATCAAATGTTTCGTTTAAGTAAGTGGTTTTATATAGTTTGTGTAAAATGTATGGGTAGTTCAACGAAAATACATTTAAAAAAATACTTACTTTAAAAATGGACTTGCCCATGAGACTTTGAATGCTCACAAAACCAGTTTGACGTTACATTTTTAACTGGAAATTTTGGCTATTGGTTTTTAATTGCCAATATTTTGATAAAGTATCAATACTTTTTACTATATCGAGATTAGTCAAATACCCTATTTTAACATCCTTGACCTCGATGGCGCAGTGGCTAAGGTGTTCTTCCGAAGCGCGAAAGGTCCAAATATTCATAAGATATGAGCACGTGTGTCACAGCGATACAAAAGAGTAATATTCCTTACCGACGAAGATCGAATTTGAAAGAAAGAAAGAAAGATATTAATTTATGTAGTAAGTAATTTGGGCTTCAAAATCAGTCAGCTTGAGAAATCTTGGGAGACCAAAACCGCTCCCGCTCATCTCTAAGCGCCCTCCCCACGCCAGATGCAGTGAAACCAATCATTGATGTAACCTGCGCCTGCGCCGTGGGCGCGCAAGTGTGCCGCGTGACGTCACGCGCGAGAAAGTAACACGTTTTGAGTTGCCCAGGTGAACTTGAGTCCCGAGGGATCAGAAAAGATAAGTTAAGTATCAGCCTATATGCTCACTGCAGGGCAAAGGCCTCTATCATAGATTAAAAAATTCAAAAAATCTTAATTCAGTTTTTTTTTCATACTAGAGCTTGCAAACGAGCAACCGGGTCACCTGCTGGTAAGTAATCACTGCCGCCCAAGAACATCTTCCAGTTTAAGTCTATTAGAGAACATTTATGCATGTCAAATTTTGTAATCTTACCGCTGATTCGGAAAGTCCAATTCTACCATGAAGAACCAGCAAGAAACTCAGCAGCACTTACAATTACATTTTAAATATATAAATGAAATTAAATTTTCATAATACATACTGTACGGGCTAGCCATCGTACATACGACTTAAATGCTAACACTGCAACCTACATTTGGGCGCGCGCGAAATTATTTGTTTACATTAAATCTGTTAACCTTCAGTACGTCATTAACTTCGTAACTAACCACTCAACTATCAAGGAAAGATTTGCCACCTGTTTACCTGTACTTCAACTTCTTCAATATATTACTTTTAACCATAACAGTGTACCTAGGTGAATAGTTTGGATATTATTTCGACACATTCTTGTCATTTAGGTATTCTTCAACTGTAGGCTTAGAAATCAAGTCATCGCTACTATGATGGGATTAAGCTTAATCACCACGTTTGCCTAATGCGGATTGGCTATCACAACTATGTTCGTAAGATCAAAACATACGTTTTACTCGCCCCGGGAATCGGACTCCAAGATCATGGCCCGGTACTTAAACCACTAAACCAACGGGGTGGATCATAATGTTGTAAAATAGTTTTGAGGGCAACGCTTCGGCAAGAATGGGCCCGGCTACGCGGCTCGACAGACGTGATACCACGGTGTAACAGAAAAGGAGCCCAAGCGCAGCCGTCACTTTAAAGTGCGACCCATACACACTGCGCTACTGACGCAGTCACCAACTAACAATAGGTAGGCACCAAAACAAGAATACAGACGAATAGTCAAAACAATTTCGCTGGACACTCGCTCAAAACAAACCAATCCAATAAAATTCTCAATCAGACATCGTTTAATAGCGACAAATAGAGAATCTCTCGAAGTGTGTCGGCGGCGAGTGCCAATAACATTTAAATAATCAAAACACCGGCTCGATCGCTAATAAGTGAAAGTCCATCAGCCTGTTGGAGGAAAGACGGCTTTTTTGGGGTCTGCCCCGAGATAAAAGCTGAGCGGGTAAGAATGCTAATTATTTCATTGTTTATCATCAGCTGTCCCTTCCCTTTGTCTCGCATAATAACCACCTGTATTTTTTACTTTTCTCCTGTTTTATATGTTTTAAAGAGACAATAAATATATTCTTATTCTTATTCTTTATGCTACTCCAGTGCTGCGTGTCTGTCCTGGGCATAACATCCGAGACAGACTCGACACATGGATCACCCGCTGAAAATCAGCCGTGGCGTAGCAAATTTATTGTTACTGCACGCCATTATGAAGAGGCGCCCTCTTCCAGCAAACGATTCTTTCTTATGTATGTTGTCTAAGTTTTTGTATTATGTTATGTTATGTATATTTAAATTCTTGTTTTATAATTGTCTGTGTATGTTTGTGTGTCAAAATAAAATGTAGGTATATTCATTCATTCATTCATTCATCATTATCAGTTTATATTATACTACAACAATAATCCATCCATACTAATATTATAAATGCGAAAGTAACTCTGTCTGTCTGTCTGTCTGTCTGCTACTCTTTCACGCCAAAACTACTCAACTACGACTACACCTACGGATTTAAATGAAATTTGGTATACAGATAATCTAGACCCTGAGAAAGGCCATAGGCTACTTTTTATTGCGAAAAGGGGGTTGTAAGGGGTTGAAAGGGGGGTAAAAAGTTACTTTTCCACGCGGACGGAGTCGCGGGCGGCCGCTAGTAATTATAAATTTACACAATATCTCATATATTGACCTGACTCGGTATTACGTAGCTTAAGGGGCTAAAGAGAATCTATCTAACACAGGTATAGAAACTTAGTATAGAGTATTTATTGAGGATCCATTATCTCCACCTTCTCCTAACTTAGACCACCGCCTAATCAACATCAAGCGCGTACACATCTCCCCACGACTCTTAACCCCCGGTGTTAAGGCGCACATTGGCGCCCGCGCAACCCAACTTTCGCTTTTGTCTTACATTCCCATGGTGTCGGATTCCTTCGGCGTTTTTTAGTGCTTTTTCCGCTGCTATCTGAGTCTCATCGGCTATTATATCACCTGTCAGATGAGACGATACATCTGGGCTTTTTTATATGATGGAAGATAGCTCTTACGTTTGTAGAAATTGTTAAGGTACTTGTTACAGATATGCTTTAGATTGTTTCGGGATATTGATTGGTTTATAATGGGAGCCGAACTGCCTCTGATATAGACTTGTGACTCCACTGATGTTCAATCGCTACCATCAGGTGATCCATATGTGTGTCTGCCACATAGCACATAAAAAAAGACTAAGGCTCTTAATAGCTATCATGAATTCCTTTAGCATGTTAGATCAACAAATAGAAGCGGTATAGAAATAAGCTCATCCACAAAAAAAATTGATGAAAAGTAGCCGAACATCGTTCAAAGTGGCAAGCATTTGGAGAGGCTTATGTCCGGCAGTGGACTGCAACAAAAAGTATGAAAATGTATCCTATCAAAGTGTGAATCTTAAATGGTGTAGGTATGTGTTTAATGTGTCCATCTGTGTGGATGCGTGTGTACCCGCATATAAATTTTTTTTCCTTTTAATATCAGAGCATTACTCTTAAAAGGCTGCATTAAAGCTTACAAGCTTTCATTGTAGCTTACAAGTGTTTACGGTACAGCCCACGTAACGGTTGAGGCGAAGCAGCGAATAAGCCGCGATGTACGAACTGGTCAAGTGGTGAGCATTCTCTATAGATATCCAGGGACGGATTTGGCAACTAATAGGTAATTGTCTCGGTAAACGTAGTGTAGTACGACCTTAAGCCAGATGGAGTGATGATCTGCGCAAGAGTTCTGGATGGAGCTTGATACGAGTAGCCGAAAATCGATCAAAGTGGCGAGCATTTGGAGAGGCCTATGTCCAGCAGTGGACTGTAACAGGCTGATGATGATGATGATGATGAGGTAATTGATAAAATTTACTATTTGCACGGTGGGAGACGCCCTAGGTGGTCTAGTGGTTTAAGGAGCCCCGAGATCACGACCCAGTACCTAAACCACTAAAACCAAAGGGGCGTTTACCTAAGTAAAGCCGTGATCTTAAGGTCCTGGGTTCGAATCCCGGGTCGAGCAAGCTCTTTTGCGAATGGAACCTTCTTTACTGGCGCTACTTGACGCCTTCACGCTGTATCTCATCACATCATCATTTCAGCCAATAGACGTCCACTGCCAATAGACGTCGCAGCCGTGGCAGGCCTCCCACCAGGTGGATCGACGATCTAGTGAAGGTCGCGGGAGGCTCTTGGATGCGGGTGGCACAGGACCGGTCTTTCAGATCAGGAACTTTGGGGGAAGCATAGGCTGTGGGAGAGCCACGCTTCGGCATGAATGGGCCGGCTCGACCGGAGTGATACCACTGCCTCACAGAAAACCGGCGTGAAGCAGCCCCTGTGCTGTGTTACGCCGAGTGAGTGAGGGTACCGGTGGCCCACTCGGGGGGGAGGGGGGTAAAAGGTTGGCAGCGCACTTGTAATTCCACTGGTGTTGCAAGTGTCCATGGGCGGCGGCAATTGCTTACCATCAGGATACGCCTGCTACCTGTCACATAAAAAAAAAAAAGTTCTCCACACACACATGTCTAGCAGTGGACGCTGTACTCGTATCTCTGGTTCAATTATTAAAATTGTTATTGATTCCTCAGTCTGCCCCTGTCCAGTGTACAGTTAAACCTATCATTGCAATGTAACCTTTATGATAATGGCGCAAAGTGTATGAGGTAACTTACGCTAATGGCGACCGGCTTCTGACAATGTAGCGACGGTCAGAGCGATCCTTAGGCTGTGGTCAGGTGATCATAGGCGCGATCTACATTCGGTACAGTTAGGCCTGGTTAGGTTTGACCCATCGATATTGAGGCTATCAGCTCAAAAGTGGTGTAAGCCCAGACCAGAGCTTATACCACTCTTACTCTACGGTTACGGTCTCTGCCTATACATTTGTACGCCTACAAAGGGCAAGACATAGTGCTACTCCTAATTTTTCTTTTAACATCTGTATCTTGTCACCTGTGTCTTACAAATAAATGATTTGATTTGATTTGGTTTTGCTTTAAAATGCCCCTTGCAAAAACAATGTTTGCTGCGTCATCTATTAAAGAAAGAAAGAAAAATCATTTATTTGACACATAAAAAAAATAGTTATAAAAAAATAGTTAGTTATTAAAAGATAATAAAAGGTGGCTTACGTCACTATTGAATGAAAAAGCATAATGTAACGAATGTATTTTACACCAAAACCGTAACCAACAAAAAATTGGGTTACTCTACTTATGCACTGATAGCCTCTGATAGAATATTCTAGATAAACCGTGGACTACATACGGGTGGTTTTCCCCGCTAATAAAGAAATTGACTAGCTGGATGGCGCATTTGGTAGTGACCTTGCTTCATACGCCAAAAATCGTGGGTTCGATCCCCACCCAGATATTATCGTTCAATTTGACCGATGCAAAATGTCAAAATGTATAGAAACTTGACATTTGCATCTATCAGTTTACTCTACATGATTAAAAATCAGTAGCGCTACCATGAGTTGACATCGAAAACTGACACACTATTGCTCTGTCTCTTTCAAATGCATCACAATAAAAAAGACAAAGCGATAGTTTTCGATAGCGAGGATAGTATTTCAAACTCATGGTAGTGTTACAGAGTATATTAACGACAGAAACTTTGAATATGAACTTAGGGGGAGGCCTATGTTCAGCAGTAGACGTCTATTGGCTGAAATTATGACTAATGAAAGCCCTGTTTTTTTTAATAATATATTCACACAACGTTATTACGTCTTTTTCAAATGCACTATGGAATGGTGTATCTAGAGATTGTATCGATGCGTTAATGCCAAAACGTAGTATTAATAGTTGAAATGTCTAAGGATAACAAATGCTTCACAGCTACCGATACTTTCTTCCCTCACATTCCATCGCTGGACCGAGAGCCGTCGAAGTCTATTAACCAGCTGATTGGCGTCGAACTGACTGAAGCTAGATCCGATCGGCTCACACGATCACTCACATCGATAGATAATCGAGAACTTGTCGATCAATGTTGCCAACCCTATCTTTCAACCAATAAATGATTTTTTTTTTCAGAAAGGACGAAAAACGAACAATTCGGTTATCTGATGGTAATTAATAAACAGTTACCGAAAGATTAGGTTGATCGTGGGAGAGCTACGCTTCGGCATGAATGGGCCGGCTCGTCCGGAGTGATACCACTGTCCTCACAGAAGACCGGCGTGAAGCAGCGTCTGCGCTGTGTTTTGTCGAGTGAGTGAGGGTGGCACAGGACCGATCTGTGTGGAGAACAATGGGCCTATGTCCAGCAGTGGACGTTTGTTGGCTGAAATATAATGATAAGCGGTTTAGTTATAGTTTCTTGACGCTGGCAACATTGCCCATAAAGGTATGTGCCAAAAAAACCTAAGCCTATTACTTAACAAGCAACTTTCAGTTACGCAGGATGTAAAAACTATTACAACTATTGCGCAACAAATTAAAAAGTAAAACAAATATGGACGGCGAAGTCGATGGCATGAATTTATGGTTAAGTTCCGCAGGTTTGGCGGCTGTATAAGAGTGATGTTAGGTTTGTAAATTATAAGTAAAAAAGCTATAACATTCTTATTATCATGGAATTATCTGATTTTGTACTTACTGAGTTGTTTCAGCAATTAATATTACAGATAACACAAAACTCACACACATAGTCATTCAGAGGGCAATGGAGAGGGCTACGCTTGGAATTTCCTTGCGTGATCGTGTCAGAAATAATTTTTGACACGATCACGCAAAGAATTGCGTGGCTCAAGTGGAAATGGCAGGGCACAAGCGAGGAGAACAGACGGCCGTTTGGGTAGAAGGTCTTTGGGTGGAGGCCGCAGCCGTGGCAGGCATCCTATCAGGTGGAGCGATGATCTAGTGAAGGTCGCGGGAGTCCCTTGGATGCGGGTGGCGCAGGACTGACCGAGAACGCTGGGGGAGGCCTATGACCAGCTGTGGACGTCTATTGGCTGAAATGATGATTATTCTTAGGTTATTCATTCTTTACACCGAATTTAACTGTATATCCCAAGCTTACACTAGTTATAGGTAGGCTACAACTAGTGTAAGCTTGGGATATACATAGAATATCTAGTTTTTATAAGTAATAGTGGCCCGCCCTCACTTCGCTTCGGGACCGTAATTCAGAAATGAACCAATAGATGGCGCTGTGTCCAATTACATCGCGCAAGCGTTTCGTGTTTTCGGTTTACCTATAAGCCTTGTCGTTGTCTATAGAAGTTATCTCTTTATAAATAGTATAGATAACGTAAGAGTTTCCTCTACTGGACCAGGCATCTCTGAAACGCAGGCGCATCGAATAGGCGTCTCGCTCACGTGCGGGGCCGATTGACCCCGCTTTCCTCACCTCAATCAAACCTCAATGTCCTCATTTAGGGAGACAATGGTATTGAGGGGCTGCGGTTTCGGTAATGGCTAGTAATAGCTTGCCATCTTGGGGAAGGTCAGGGGTCAATGAAATATCTTCAGCTTTTTTATGTTATAGGTGGCAGTTCAGCAAGATGGCAAGCGATTGACGCAATCCATGCAATTTTGTTATAGGAGAGCGGATTGTCCTGACACAATTGTTTCATACGCTTAATAGGAGAATCCAAACTCTGATATTGTTAACCAACTTTTATCTAATAATAAACATTTTTCATTTTTTTTTTCATTTTTCAATCTGCAATACCAGGGGAAACACAAGTGCGTACCGCCCTTCGTCTGGATTAGACTTCTAGCACTCTCACTTACGCGGAACACTGAAGACCAATTCTCACGCACTCGACATTGATGTCGAATTGAGAGACTGCATACATTCGTCCATATTATATCCAATTTCTCATTCGACATTAATGTCGAGTGCACGAGAATTTCCATCCAGGATGGCGTAGTTGTGCGCCAGTTTTCTGTGTGATTTTTTCAATTAATCTGCCAAAACTGGAGTCACTAATTTAGGCAAGAAAAATGTCAAAGTGAAATGGGTCTACGTCTGCCAAATGGACCTTAAAAGAATGGACCAACATCGTCACCCAAATGGTAAACCTGACGGACGCCGACAACGGGGCAGACCTAAAAAGCGATGGAGTGACGGTCTCAACAGCTTTGCACTTGATTGGCCACGGATGGCGGTAGATAAGGATCAATGGAGAGACTGTGGAGGACAACCCAGCAGTGGGGCAATGTAGGCTAATTAAAAAAATACAATATCTAGGACCTAAGACTAAACACTAAACGTGCATGATTGGTCGGGACCGAACAAAATGGCGAACCTTTTACGACGGAGGCCAATGCCAATACCCACTTAGGATCGCTGAGCCAGCGTAGTAAGTAAGGACCTAAGACCGTAAGCTTATTAAAAGGCAAAAACAATTGATTCTTTTACAATTGATTACCGTTAATAATTAAATTCTGCAATATTTCTCACACGGCCCTTGAATGTATCTGAGAGTATTACAATATCTCGGTGTGGTAAGATCACGCATATAAGCAGGCATTGATCAAGGATGTACCTATGCGTATGCGCATGACAAATAACGCGTAATCGAAGAGGTGTTAATGATAGTCAAACATGGCGAGGTAACTTGTCTATTGGGGTTTATACCTTCTTAGCTTTCAATAATAAGATCGCATTATTTGAAAAAAGTAACTGCTGAGCTGAGTTTCTTACTGGTTCTTCTGCGTAGAAATGACCTACCGAATCAGCGGTAGACAAACATTTACAATTGAGTGCTGTGTGGGTCATTCTCCGACTTCTATCGTTCGTGGCAGTCCTCAAATCGAATATTCAGCCGCAATTGACATAAGAATCTTAAATTTTACCGTTTACTGGAAGGGTTTTTCCATGAATTGTATTGTAAACAACCTTCCTAAATGGGTTATCGGTTGGGCTTCTAAAAACCTCACTCTCTCCGTAAAAAAGAGCGTGCCGTGCTTTACTCCAGCTATCTGTGAAAAAGTAGGTGTGTTAAAACTTTAAGAATCTTTACGAAAAATAGCGATGTCAAACGATAGCTTAACATCGCTCCCTCCCACACCCACTACAACACAATCCTAACAAATAAAACAAATACGCTAACCGGTGAAAGTGGACAGACGAACAGATACGACAATTAATTATTATAATAAATCCCGGGTGAAAGGAGTCGATAACTCTTACGTGGGGTCTTTCGTCAGATGTCGTTGGATCACTTAACATTCGCAATAGGCGACATCCTAGCAAAACATAACTGTTAAATGATAGCCAAGTTCATTGTTGATTATCGTCTGTCAAAGTTTTATGACGATCTCGATACCTACAAAAAAAAAAGAATAAAGAAACAATGTTATTTAAAAACCCGTAAAACTCCCGTCTTTTTTCCGTAGCCGAACTCAAAGTGACAGATCAGTGACAGCTGTCATTCAACCTTTTTTTTATATGTACACGTATATATTCTAAACAAGATCTGTTTAAATTGGGAAAGCAACGAGAGTGATCTGCGAGAACTTCAGGCCAAGGACTGGCAACAAGTGGTACAGGATCGACCGAAGTGGCGTTCTCTTGTTTCGGAGGCCAAGACTCGTTTCGGGTCCGCTATAGAGCCCGCTAAGTAACACAACTGAGAATTACACGCCAAGATGAGAGAGACACATCATGCTACCAATTACTTGGCTCGACACGCTGTCGCGAGTCAAGATTTGTCTTTACCGTGTGTCCGTCTTCGGGCGATACTAACAAGACGCGATGGGTTTATGCGACTGATTCCATGGCTCCCACGCCATCGATCAATTGAGCGGCAATGTATGAGAAACAAGTGTATCTCCTTCTGTCTTATAAAGTATTTCAACCATGGGAGAGCCACATCATTTCAGCCAATAGACGTCCACTGCTGGACATAGGCCTCCCCCAAGTTCTCCACACAGATCGGTCCTGTGCCACCCGCATCCAATGGACTCCCGCGACCTTCACCAGATCGTCGGTCCCACCGACGTTCCGGTTGGGAGAGCCACGCTTCAGCATGCATGGGTGGCCTCGACTGGAGTGATACCACGGCCTCACAAAAAAGTGTGTGTTCAGCGTGAAGTACCGGATTTACATATACATAAATTTAAATCTCAAGTGAAAACTTATTTGATGGCAAATGCCTATTATACAATTGAAGAACACCTAAATGACAAGAATTTGTGGAAATTTTAAGCTGTTCACCTACCTACTCTATGTTATCTTCTTCTATACTATTTATAAAGAGATAACTTCTATAGCAAGGCTATACAAGGCTTATGGGTAAACCGAAAACACGAAACGCTTTCGCGATGTAATTGGACACAGCGCCATCTATTGGCTCATTTATGAATTACGGCCCCGAAGCGAAGTGAGGGCGGGCCACTAGTGTATTATAAAGTTAGAAAGTTATATATTATGAGATTTTAGTTTTATTTTAATCCTCAAAAATTGTAATGATTAAAAATTTGAAAAAAAGGTAAGTTCTACTGAGTTTCTTGCTGATTCTTCTCAGTAGAAATTGACGTTCCGAATCAACGGTAGATTCCAAAATTTGACCTTCATAAAAACTAAATAAAGAAATTTTGAATTTTGTGATCACCGCACCGCATAGGCAAGCGTGGTGATTAAGCCTAATCCCATCATAGTAGCGATGACTTGATTTCTATGATGGAGGCCTTTGCCCTGCAGTGGGCCAGTATATCGGCTGATACTTTTTACTTTACAGAGATAACCACTAACCAGGCCACACTAACGATTACTCAATTACATTCTTCAATTAACACTTCAATATTTCCGAAAGCCTCATATTAGAGGCTATTAGTTGAAATTACTCTCATTCTCAATGTCACGGCAAATAAAAGAAAGAATTCTCTCATGTAGGCTACCAATGTCAAGAGCGATGGACTATATATTGGGTATTTATCTATAGTAAAACTTGTATACCAGTGATATGCCAAACTGTTTAGCAGTGAGCGAAATCAAAGCTATAAGCTTTTCCGTGGGAGAGCCACGCTTCGGCATGAGTGGGCCGGCTCGACCGGAGTGATACCACGACTTCACAGAAGCAACGTTTGCGCTGTGTTTCGTCGAGTGAGAGTAATAAGGGTTCCAGACGCCCATTAGAGGGAAAGTAACCTACTACTTAATAAACTACTAACTAGGGGACCGGGGCGGCGGCAATCGCTTACCATTAGGTGATCGGTATGCTCGTCTGCCACCTATCACCTCCGTATCTTTTATCTCCTTAAAATGTGTTGTGGTCAATAAATGTTTTTCTATTCTATCACATGAAAAAACACTTGGTTTGTCGTAGATTCTTCTATCATAGCGTAGTTACAGCTCACTGGTGGAAAAAGGCCTTAACCGGGTAATTACCCGACGTACCGGGAGGAAAGCGACCGCCAGTTATCTTGTTATCGTCACTTACTTCATATAGTTTGAGACGAATCGGAAATGTTCTCGATGGATGACGAGATTCCTTTGTCGTTAATTGCCAGTTCTTTGTTTAGATAATTACCGAAATATCATCTTAGTAATTACTGAGATATTTCGTTGTTAAATTTAAATTTTCTCTTAAGTTTGACACCGATTTTCGGCATACATATTTGGTTTTATGGATAATTCTCATCAAGATATTACTACCGAGGCAGTCTTTAATAGATAGATATACTATATGTTCCTCCGAAATTGTCAAACGGATCTTAGCGTAAAATACCGATATATTTTTATATAGAAGAGGATTTCTTTAAAATTGGTATACCTATTTAAGATTTTTCGTTTCCAAAAAGGAGTGTTAAGACTCAAGGTCTTGGCAACTTGTAGTGACATAAGGTTGTGGTAGTTACATACTAACATCAGACGAGCCGCACGCCTATTTTTCATCGCGATCGGAAATAAACCAATGTGTTTCGAGGAGGGAGAAAAGATTGGGATCAGAAAAATGTATTAGATTTTATCTAAAAACAAGAGTCAGATAAATAAAAATCCCTAGAGAAACATACTTAAACGTTCCATAAAAACCAGAATATGAACTATAGAGCCAATTCTCTCGGACCTTTCTCACACTGCGCGTTTCCACCATAGACGACCCATAGACAATGGGCAGTAATTATGGTAATAAACGTTAGGCGCGGGCGCAGGGTCATTGACCCTGACAATGGCGGTCGGTCACTGTGACCGCACACGAACCACTTCATAGGGGTTATGGGTATTTTATGATATAGGTGGCAAACGAGTCAACGGATCACCTGATGGTAAGCGATTACCGCCGTCCATGGACACCTGCAACACCAGTGGTGTCACAAGTCCGCTGTTTAGGTACCTTTAACTTCCCCTGGATTGGGCCTCCGGTACCCTCACTAACGCAGCGAAACACAGCGCATGCACTGCTTCACGCCTGTTTTCTGTGAGGGCGTGGTATTACTCCGGTCGAGCCGGCCCATTCATGCCGAAGCGTGACTCTCTCACTGTTAAAAGTCCGTAAGTTCACCATTGTCTACAGGAAACGGTAAACCACAAGAGGAAGAGATAGTGACCGAAACTGCGGTCATGTGCGGTCACAGTGACCGTCTCGGACCTAGCATTAAGGGTGTTAATGACCTTGCTTATCTGGTTAGACAGAAAAAAATACAGGATAGGGTTCAAAAATTCAAGAATCCCTACCAATGCAGAGGCTTAAAGTTATTAATTTAATTTGTGAACGAGATGTTTAACTGTGGGAGAGCCACGCTTCGGCCGGAGTGATACCACTGCCTCACATAAAACCGGCGTGAAGCAGTGTGGCTGTGCTGTGTTTCGCCGAGTGAGTGAGGGTACCGGAGGCCCACCCGGGGGGAAGGGGATATAAGGTTGGCAGCGCACTTTTAACTCCACTGGTGTTGCAAGTGTCCATGAGCGGCGGCAATTGCTTACCATCAGGTGATCCGCCTGCTCGTCTGCTAACTATCACATAAAAAAAAATGAGAGTGCCTCTGCTTGTTCAAATGGCAAAATGTTATTTATTGATTGTATTTTATTATTTCGATTTTATTAATTTTTAAGTACCTACCTAATTCAACTTATGTAATTGGCAATTGCCGTGTAATTTGAATTTTAATAAATAAATAATTAACACCATTATTTTTTCTTCCTCAACCGCCCCATCTCCCCAGGATAAAGCAGGAGATATTGCCGCCCCTTCAAAACAACCGCCCGGGGCGGACCGTGCCCCCCGCACCCACTACGCTACAGGAGCTACCCATAAAACTGCCGACCTTCTAACGCCATACCACAACATAATTAATAACACAATAATTTGTAACATCCATCCTCGAGCATCTTTACATTTTCCCGAAGCCTCCAAAATGAGGCCGCCGGCTCTTCCTCATTCGCGCATCGTTAAGTAATACCGCGCTGGTGTTGTTCTTAAATGAGTGATTTGAGGAACTAGTTCACAAAAGGCCGTGAAACGTAATGGGTTTGTTGGAAACGAAATCAGCTCTTTTCACCAACAAACTGTATTTCAACGAATATATAAGAGGGTTGGAAAGGGGTTTCTGATAACTCTTTGTAGAAATTACGATCTAAAGATAGGGCTTTGCATCGAGTGGTAGAGTGGGCCACGGCCACTTGGGGCGGAAGACTATTTTACCGCCCTCATTTCTTTCTTGAATATTTATTTGCGCGTCCTCACTTTATTTCGGGACATTTCAAAGTGTGCCAATAGATGGCACTTGGCATCGGATACATCGCGCAAGAGTTTTGGTTTACTGTAATTATCCGAAGAACCAATAAATAAATCTTTAAAAGAATAATCTTAGAAAGAAAAAAAGAAGTCTGGTCGTCGTTTATATAAGTTTCCTTTTGATAATATTTTTGATTCCTTTAATATAGCATTTGGTATACAACTGGTTCAATGTAAAGTCAAGACTTGATATATTATAAGTAAGAATATTTTTTAAGCAAATTGTGAATAACTTTTTTGGCCTAATTTATTTGGTAGTTTCTAATAATGTAATAATGTATGCTTTTGTAACGGCTGTTGTTATTCCTTAAATAGTATAGATAGACTAGCGCTTGTTCACAATCGCACCGGATGGAAAGATGTCTGAAATATTATTTGTTCAATTTATTCGAGTGAAAGACCGTCCATATTGTAAATACGGACTAAATAAAAAAAAGTAAGAATATCGTGCAAGGACTACTAACTTATCAGATACATCTCTTTAGCTCCGGACGAACTAGAGAGCTGTATCTGATCTTTTCACTCGAGTGAACGGTTTGCGCAAACCTAACATAATAAACAATGAAATTCTTTTGTTATTGTTTAACTCTAATTGCGTGTAATTAATACATATTTATGCAACATTTATTTGTTCCTAATTAGCTGCGT
Source organism: Cnaphalocrocis medinalis (assembly GCA_014851415.1). Taxonomy (NCBI): domain Eukaryota; kingdom Metazoa; phylum Arthropoda; class Insecta; order Lepidoptera; family Crambidae; genus Cnaphalocrocis; species Cnaphalocrocis medinalis. The sequence continues at coordinate 8,230,221 of CM026298.1, read as the reverse complement.
GGGCGAGCATGGACTCATTGGCGATTATTTTCGCGGTTATTTTAGTAGGAATGAAGTTATGTGGGCAATTCACTTTGTTGGATTGAATATGGATGTGGTCAAGGACTTTGGCATTACCTGGGAACTTTCTATGAGCGCCTGTTGTGTGTTATAGATTGGTATCTACCTGGGTAAAAACCTACTCATTTTCAGCCAGCCAAATTTGAATGTTAAATTCTTCTCGGTAGAAATGGACATTCTAAATTCGGGATAGATTACACATTGGATATCCATAAGTGTTCTGTTCTATCTTAATATACTAATTTACTGAATATCCTCACTATATAATATTATACTCGTAAATGCGAAAGTAACTCTGTCTGTCTGTCTGTTATTCTTTAATAATACTGAACGGGTTTGAATGAAATTTTGTATACAGATGGTCTAGACCCTCAGAAAGAACATAGGCTGTAGTTATGTGATGTGTGGTTTGCTATGTGCTGTTATCTGATAAGAAAATAGAGGGTAAGAGAATAGTGAGTGCTCATGTGCTTGCGCACACACTTGAGCACTATAATATATCCTACGTATGTGGCTGATCGTTAAGATTGGCCACCGGATGATTCTTTTTTTTTTCATATCTGATATTTAACAAACCATATCTTTCTCCTCCAATAACCGGCTTACCCTAATCTCTCAATCTACTTAATCGATTTTTATTTAAAACAATAAGGGAAGCAATAAAAAATATACATGAAGGAAATCAAAAATCGTGCGGATCCGCTCGTGATCGCGTTATCCAACAAGAGACAAGAAGCAAGACAACTAGACATAATAGACACGGATAGAATCTGTGGGGACCGCGCGGAAGCTCGGCCACCTGTCGCGGGACGGCGCTATGCAAGATGGACTGTCACGCTACCATGAGTTGATTGGAAACTGACATAACGTAAACTATTGGCTGTCTATTGCACAATGCATCCATGAAAAAGACAAAAGCGGATAGTTTTCAAGATTAGGCGAGGATAGTATTTCAAACTCATGGTAAGGCCACTGATGAGAAAAATAAACGGTGACCAATCGTTTTAACAATCAACTGGCTGTAATACCTTGCCGTTTGTTTTCTTGTGTGCAATAAATAAAATCTATGTAATTACATACGTAATCCATGGATAATATTGTAAATCGATCAACCACGCATGATTGTTGTTACAATGTTTACATAAAAACAAATATTCCATAATGCGCAAAAACTTGTACAGAATTTTATAAAAAAGAAAGTTACACAAATCTTTATGATTTTTTTATTTGATTAGGTGAATTGCATCTATTTTTTTTTCTCAAACTCAAAAATAATGATTTAGGTACCCGCATCGCAAGCAGAAGACCTTGTCTACTGGACTTAATGCAAGGACTGATTAAGCTTTTCTAGGCGTTAAAAACTCGTAATAAAAAAACATAATTGATATGAGTACTCACTTTGGCAGCTCAGTGACATCCAAGATCTAATAGGTATTTGCCGCAACCGTCTATCTGGAACAAAGTAAATCTTAAATAGTGGTTGCTATTAGGTTAAGCTGTACCTACATTATGGAAAGATTTTAAGTATTAAATAAATGCGAGAGCCACACTTCGGTATGAAAGGGCCGGCTTGACGTACTAAATTATGGAAAAATTTTGAGTAAGTAGTTAACGTGAGAGCCACACTTCTGTGAGAAAGGGCCGGCTCGAGCGGGGTGATACCACCACCTCAGAGAAAAAGACTAGCGTGAAACAGTGCCCTCGCTGTGTCTAACCGAGTGAGTGAGGGTGCCGGAGGCCCAATTGAGGGGAAAGAGGGTTAAAGGTTGGTAGCGCACTGGTGACCAGCGCTTATCATCAAGTGATCCGTCTCGTCTGCCACCTATCACATAAAAAAGCCTGATTGCTAAATTACTCATACTACATAAGCTAGAGAACGTCAAACAACAACATCAACCGTTCTTAATCTGATTAGCTTCACACAAGTTACAAGCCTACGCAAATCTTTAATTACATCGAATTCTTCGCTACGCAATACTTGCCTCATTACCACATAGCGCCATCCGTGAGCTTTCACGCGGGTACGCTGGTGTTGAGTCTACAGAGCGACTACGCTTCGGCCGCTTCGCACGTGTCCCGCTGTGACGCGCCGGCGCAACAATACGAGATCTATACATGCGCGATACTACGATCTTCACGTGTTTTGTCAACAACGCGGACCAACAAGAGACCTTACGTGACAGATAATACGTTCTTTCTTGTTTTTTCTTGACATTACAAACATTTTGGTGACTTTTGGATTTTATTAGTGCTGTAACTGTTGTTGATCTGTGTAGAGTGCAGTGTTGTGTTTCGGATTTTGGACATAATTTTGTTGTTGTGCATGTGTTTTTTCTCATGGATTTGTTTTGATGGGAATATGGTAAGTTTATAATTAACAGGCAATAAATGAGTAAATTAATGTCTTATCTGAAATATTTTGAAGGCCTATGAAATATTGTGTTTAGCGTTATCTATATCGAACAGGGAAGAACGTCTTCTTAAACAAGAACAACGTCAGCTACTTTAACTGGCCCGATAGCGTATTTGTTTGTGACCCTGCCTCATACGCCAAAGATCGTGGGTTCGATCCTCACCCTGAGAAACATTCGTGTGATGACACTGAGGACACTTGTGTTTATTCTGTGTCTGGGTGTAATATTATGTATTTAAGTATTATATTTGTATTTCCTCTGTTGTCTGATATCTGTAACATAAGCTACTTAGGACGGAGTCATGTCAATATACCTATGTGTTGTGTGAATTTATTTAATTTATTATTACTTTTGGTTCGGGCACTGGACAATACCATTTAAAACGATGAAAAAATTTACAAAATATAATATTCTCTGGTTCTCTGTCTAATTACATCATTTCTGATGCGGTCCTTCAAAGATACTCCGAGCATAGCCCTTTGAACTCTCTTTGAGCGACTTTGAACCGGTGGATTAGTCCGAAATATTCTTGCGATCATCCAGAAGTCCTTAAGGCAACAGAAAACTCAAGAGAAATTAGTACAGATGATGCAAACGTACTCTAAAAGAAAGTGTTCTAATGGAAAATAATTATAACTCTCTCTAGAAACCATAATACTCATTTACATATTCTAAAGTTTTGTTTTATTTATCAAGATAATATTTATTATGCTACAACATTGTGGTCATTTAACGAATGATATTAAATACTCAATAGCTAATGCTTATTTTCAAATAATAGCAGGTTTGGTAGAAGATAAAATTGCACGACACTTTGTACAATCAAACTTTGATCTCCTACGACCCCTTATACCAAGAAAATTTTGTACAAAATAAAGTTCACTTGTTAATTATTATGTTATATATTTTCTACAAAAGATAAAACAATCACTTAATTTTATCAAAAATGTCCCTTAAACACCTAGTATTAAAGTCAATATTTTCCGTATCTAATCATATTGGGCATGAAATATAACTTCCAATATATGAAATTACAGATCTGCAAGAAAATGAAAAAATGTACAAAATAATTAAGTTAGGGTCTTAAGTAAGACAATAGAAATAACATTTCCATGTATTTTTATAACACATTGGTTGGAACGCAATTACTCCGGTCGAGCCAGCCCATTCATGCCGAAGCGTGACTCTCCCACACTGTAAAACCTGCAAAACAGCTATTTTTTATTTGATTCGAAGAAAAAGGGTTTAATAACTACAGGCAACAATTAAATGTTGTATGAAACTGCTGTAAAGATATCTATCTGCGATCCAAATAAATCTAACAATAGCTTGAACCAGGAAACGAATCTAAGCCTCAAGACCATTGCCCTGCAGTGAAAACCACTGGACCTTGAAGCAGGGGTGCAAGTTTGTTCAAAACATTCAACTTCACACCATTGCCGGGTTTGCAAGTGTTAACGATGAACATAATCTTCTTTTTATCGGCATTCTGTAGTCAATCAAGCGATACATAACATCATTATATGCTCAATGACCCGGTCTGATGGGTCCGGGTGTGTAGAGATGCGCCAAATATCAATGTGGTTTCACTACATAAAAAAGTAAAGTAAATTCCTATATGTATAAGTACTGTCCCACTGCAGGGCAAAGGCCTCCATCTTAGAAATCAAGTCATCGCTACTATGATGGGATTAGCTTTAATCATCACGCTTGCCTAATGAGAATTTATTTGGTATTTATTTTGCTGCTGAATTGGTGATCACAAACCCGTGATATGTTCGAAAAATTCGAAACATACTTTTTGCTCGACCCGGGATTCGAACCCAGGACCCCGAGATAACGGCCCGGTACTTTTCATACAAATTGTTAACATAGCTCACCGGATTCGTGAGCTGAAGTGGCAGTGGGCTGGCCATATCTGCCGCAGAACTGACAACCGCTGGGTAAACGAGTACGGAAGTGGAGATGGCGTCTTGGCAAACGTAGTGTAGGACGACCTCAGGTCAGATGGAGTAACGATCTGTGCAAAAGGGCTGGCTGGAGCTGGATGCGAGTAGCCGAAGAACGATCAAAGTGGCGAGCATTTGGAGAGGCCTATGTCCAACAGTGGACTGCAACAGGCTAATGATGATGATGATGTTTACGATACGTAAACGCCACGTTTTCTTTGAAAAGTTTGTCGTAGGCCTTCAGTCAAACAATGAAGTGGTATGGAATGTATAAACAGGAAGTAGTCAGTCAATAAACTTAGAAACATTTAGATAGATGTCTCTTATTATTGATGATCGCATCAATATCGTGCCTATTATGGTCGTCACCCATGAATAAAATCAAACTACCGATCAATCTTAACATCAACATTCCCATTGACTTACAGTATCCCCACATGATCTTACCTTCATATTTGGCGGATTATACGACTGTGTTTAAAAGGCGAGGCAATCTCTCGGCGACTTCGAGTGTGGAAAGAAAGTCGCAGGTTCATGGGCGAGTGTTTCCCTTATAACTCAAGTTGTACGGGACGAGAGGCGCGTGCGCATACAGGATGCTTTCATTACAATTTGTTACTTACTCCAATGTTAGCTACTGAGTTACCATAAGATTAAGTAATAATTCACTCCACTGGGATTAGAACGTTCCTTTCAGGGTCGTATTTGATAATCCAAACATGCTCCTCTGGAATTTTATAATGTGCGTGTTTCTACCATTAGCTCGACGGTAGGGGACACATCGGAAACATCTGCACGTTGTGTCGATAGTATAGTAAAGTCAGTAGCGGTTTTAGGGTAGGGCGCGGTTGGGCGATCGCCCAGGGCGTCATAGAAATCTCGCCCAGGGCGCTGGTAGAGTTAAAACCGGCCCTGAGTAAAGTATCAGCCTATATACTTACTGTCCTGCAGGGCTAAGGCCTCCATTATAAAACGAAATAAAGTCTTCGCAACTATGATGGGGTTAGGCTTAATCATCACGCTGGCCTAATACGGATTGGTGATCGCAAACCCGAGCTACTCGTATGTTCCAAAAATTCGAAACATACTTTTTGCTCGATCTTGGGAATCGAACCCAGGACCCTGAGATCACGGCCCGGTACTTAAACCACTAGACCAACGGGACAAGGTATTACCTATAGGACCTATGGCATATCTTGGAGTCCCACATGCTACCTTGTTTCCCCGGTTCATAATGGTTCAAAAAAAATCAATGGGTTATAAATATAAAACTGTTTCCCTATTTGCAGTTTCCGTATTATTGTAAATGTATTAAGCGAAAGACTATAATGGTTCTGTTATGTGAGTTCTTGTTAAATGAGAAGGCAAGAATTAATTCATTCAAATGCAAATTGAATGGTAAATTATTCAATATTGTGCAGATCAAAGTCAGCGATAAAAGTATCTGAACATCAGAAACGGTTAAGTAATTTGATAGTAATGCACATTTCAAGCAGATACTCGTCGCGAGATCTTTTTTGATATCTACTTAAAAATATTTTAATATCTACATTAAGAAAACTGTGCATTAAAAGATGACGCATTGGTACACACTATAATTTACTTAAGTATGATGTTTATCTTGATAAATACGAAGTAGAATTGAGAGAGTCGTCTTATTATTAACCTAGGAGGAGGGGAACCTACGCTCATCAAAGTCATAACAGAGGCTGACCCTAGATTGAGTCTGGTTCGTTTTGAGGGATCCGTACGTTAAAAAGAAACTAAAACCCAACTACGACAAAAAACGATGCTGAAAAAGTATAAAACAAGCCTTCGTTGTCAATTTACAATAATGTCATACAATAATAATCTGAAGTATGCAATATTCACTATGTAGAGATAAATTTTCATGTTTGGAAATCCGCAGTCACACGTTGTCAAAGTGCCACGGTTACTACTCGACCAGAACAATTAGGCGCATGACAGGAATGCGGTTACCCCGCCCCGTACCCCGCACTTCGTCCCGCACATCCCGTAGTGACGCGCAATAAATACTTTTTTCGGAACATTGTTGCCGTTGTCATTTGTCCTACTTGATTAGATGTATCTTCGTAACATAAAATATGTATTGGAATCCAAATTGAACATAATAAATAACGAACGAATGGAAGTAGTAAGTATAATATTATTTTAAAATAATTCAAATTATTAATGTATGTTTAAATATAAGTACTTATTAAATAAATTTTAGCAATGGTATACTTATTTTAGATATTCAGAAGCGGTAACGCTGCATCGGCGAAGTCGGATACTTGCTCTGAGCGTTGGTACCTATAAGTCTATGCGGGATTTTTGTTATAATTTAGTTGATTTCGTTATCTTCGCTCTGACTAACCATGCGCTTATTTATTATTTACTAAGTACTCAATACATAAAACTACTATGCAGTTAAATCAGAAGTCAAATAAATAAATTCAGCAAAGATAAAAACTAGTATTACTACTATGTATCACTGTATAATACAGATGAAAGTATTCCCATCACTAGTCCTCAAGCCGCCATTTTCAGAATGCGCCTAATTGTTCTGGTCGAGTAATAGGTAGGTAGGTATATCATCGTGTGACTACTACGCCTAGTGCCGTAGTCGGGTAAAAATAAAAAACTAGAACCCTTTTGAGATCACTTTGTTGTCCGTCTGCGTGTCTAGACCTTTTATTTCGGGAACACGCGCAATGCGGGAACTGTCCCTTTGTTATGAAATAAAAAGGCTACAATTATTCGAAAGAAAAAGCATATTTTGACTCTCAAGTTGGACATAAAGTTCATTTATTTGTAAATATGCATGAGTTATTTGAAGATGTCATGTGATGTGAATCTTATTGATTGAAGTATTATGTATCAAAGAGATCTCTTTAATCGTTTGTATCTCACCTGAAAACGCTTCAAGAAATTTTGGAAGCAATAAATGCAACAATAAAAATTATGCTTAAGATTTTTAGATTTTCGCGTTGCATTATAACTATCAAATATTAAAACGGGAATTAACGCGACGTTTATTGTTGTAACCATTGCATTGGCCTTAGAGGATGTGAAGCAGTACTTAAGTCCATACAATGTACTTAACAATAAACTTCGGTTTAATCCCCGTTTCAATATTTTACAGAATCATAACTTCTTTCTAAAACGATCCCACCCATCCTTCCAACAAACGGAACACCCTATACACTGGTGAAATTGGCGGCGCAAACTCGTACGACGGGTGGGAGCGAGCGACGAGTTTTGAGTTATTTCCTCTGCGTGTGCGCAGCCGCGGCCTTTTTGCCCGCCCGGCTCTGATAGGGAAAGTGGAATATTAAAAACTACTGGCCCCCCTCACTTGAGTATAAGAATAAGTATATTTATAGTCTCTTTAAAAACATTTATTATTTTCTACCGTGGGAGACCCACGCTTCGGAATGAATGTGCCTGCTTGACCCGAGTGATACCACGGCCTCACAGTAGACCGGCGTGAAGCAGCGCCTGCGCTGTGTTTCGTCGACTGAGTGAGGGCACCGGAGGCCCAATTAGAGGGAAAGGGGGTTAAAGATTGGCAGCGCACTTGCGACTCTACTGGTGTTGCTGGTGTCTATGGGCGGCGGTTAAAATTTACCATCAGATGGGCCGCATGCTTACCTGCTACTTCAGCAATAAAAATACAAAATACATAAAGACTATCCATAATTAAGTTAATAAGCATTAATGTTAAATATCGTCTCTGATAGAGGCAGTTAGCGCATTTCCTCTGATTATTCTGAACTCGTAACCGTGATCCAATGATCCAGTCGCACAAGAAATCGATACTCAATCGATATCGGATCAATGACAAGCAAAGATCCGCTAATCTCAAATATCACCTACATGCGATTGCGAAGTAAACAGCCAAATGACATTGCCGTTAACATGACATCTATATGTAACGGTGATCGGTTCTTAAGTCATTTGTTTGACTTTTGGAGTTAACATAATTCGACTGCGGTCATTGGTGAGGATCGACGGCTGGACTAGCCTCTTTTCATTTTGTTTATGTTTTCTATGTTTTTTACAGTTTGATATTATTATTGTTTTGTTCACTTGTCTTTGGTCTGTGGTCTTGTTGTGTTAACGTGTCTTTGGCTTTTAGAAAAATACAAATACGAGGCTTTTATTGGCATGAAACCCAGCACCCCAGCCAACCTACAGTCCGCTCAACAGTCATGTTTTAAAACCCAGTAATAATGTTTTGTCTGATATCTTTAACACAAGTTACCGTGGGAGATCCACGCTTCATCATGAAGGGCCGGCTCGACTGGAGTAATACCACGGGCTCACAAGATCGGCGTGAAGCAGCGCCTGCGCTGTGTTTCGTCGATTGAGTGAGGGCACCGGAGGCCCAATTGGGGGAAAGGGGTTCAAGATTGGCAACGCACTTGTGATTCTTACTGGTGTTGCAGGTGTCTATCAGGTGATCCGTCTGCTCATCTGCCACCTATCACATAAAAAAAGTGTAACAAAATCAGAGTTGGTAATACAGCAGACGGGCACACAGTACCCTTTTGTCTCTAATTACTCCAGAGACGGCCATTTTTGCGGTGTACTGACCAGTCTACCGATAGTCTATCAATAGTGGACTTCATCATCAGCCTGTTGCAGTCCACTGCTGGACATAGGCCTCTCCAAATGCTCGCCACTTTGATCGATCTTCGGCTACTCGCATCCAGCTCCAGCCAGCCCTCTTGCGCAGATCATCACTCCATCTGGCCTGAGGTCGTCCTACACTACGTTTACCGAGACGCGGTCTCCACTCCAGAACTCGTTTACCCCAACGGTTGTCAGTTCTGCGGCAGATATGGCCAGCCCACTGCCACTGCCAATAGTGGACTATCGATAGCCAACACTCGCAGTGTGTGACGGATCGGCACTGCGATGTAAACCATGTCTCATCTCGCAAACTCATCATTGCGTTAAAAGCAGTCCATCGTTTACACGCAACGGTAAATGTGAGAAAAGTCAGTTCGTCAATAGCCGAGATTGCCGAGAAACTCATCATCATTTGGAGTTATTGCCAATATTGGTTTGTAACAGCCTTAATCGCTCAACGAATTAGACGTAACAGACAGCGAAATGTGAGCGGAACTAGATCAATGGATACCAATATGTCTTACAACTGGCCTGATGGCTCACTTATTTGTAAGAACCATTTTTTCATCACCCTGACTTGACTTGTTCTTATTGGTCTGAAATGTCATGGGCTGAGGGTATGAATGACTAAAAACGACTGTGACATACGGACGGATAGACATGATGAATCTGTAAGGGTTCCTTTTTTGCCATTTTTGCTACGGAACCCTAAAGAGTTAACGGCTGTGACATACGGACGGATAGACAGACATGATGAATCTATAAGGGTTCCTTTTTTGCCATTTTTGCTACGGAACCCTAAAGAGTTAAGGGACCAACTTCATATGAATAGTTTAATTATAATATTGCGAATTCTCAAAAGTCATAGAATAAAATGTTGTGAAGAATGATTGGTAGAAGACGTCGTTAAAGGGAGTTTGGAAACTATCGTAGGTGAATCGGCCGGCGACATTATTAGGTCACTAAAACCAAATCTCAAGGACAGAGTGACAACCCGAGCCTCCGCCAGCAGCCGCTAGGTGTCGCCTTGTAGGTCCGCTGTCGCTGTCACTACCGCGTTTAGCTGCGCGTGATTCACGGAGTCAAGAACCTGCGATAATGGCTGACGACAGGTGGCGGACACGCGGGGTGGGCCAAGGGAGAAGAGGAGAGCGACATGTTAGGGATGAGTGTCTGATATTTTGTGAGCGAGACGTATGAGAGTGACTGTGCTGATTCAAGTGGTATAATATTATTAATTTGTAGTTTTTTTATTACTAATTTAAGTCTTGTACTTTAATTTAACTAGGTAATGTAATTATTAGCAAATGTCATGTTATTTCAATTTAAATGAATGATTTTTTTTTTGTATGATAAGTGGCAGACAAGCACGACGGATCACCCGATGGTAAGCGAAACAGCGCAGGTGCTACTTAAAGACGGTTTTATATGAGGCTGTGGTTCATCACTTCGGATGAGCCGGCCCATGCACACGAATTTATTTGAGAATACAAATTTGACGTCAAAAAAGTGCAGTAGAATATTCACGAGGCGTTTTTAAAAAACGCTCATCGCTTATAACTTGCACCGTTCCACTAAAATACAGTAACTGTAGTTGTTATTACAGCAAATGACGAATAAACCGTCGGATCGCAACAGATTTCTCGAGTCATTAGTCCCATTTGTAACTCCACTTGTCAACTTCTTATTAAAATGGTGTCCAAAGTCCAAAAAAATATTTCTAATAGTTTTTGTGAACTTTCTTAGTGGTAGGTAGCTGTAGTGTCAATGGGTTGACTATTTACCGTGCTTTTTTAAACGTCTTACTCACCTCTCAAGGGCATTATACTGATGAAAACCATTTTTTTTCCGCAAGAATCATAGGATCTAATCTCAAAAAACAAACTCATCTTTTGGTCATCAAGTGGTATGAGGAAATATTGTAATAAAAATTTTGGCGATTAAAAAGAGTAACTGGCGAGTTTCTTGTCGGATCTTCTCGTCAGAATCAACTTTCCGATACCGGTGGTAGAATCGCATTATGTCTATTTATTTTTTTAGTCTATCCTATGTATCACCATATATATTTAATTGTATATTTTCTTAAAATGCATAAGCAAATAAAGAATATATTTGACTTTGGTCACTTGGTTTTTTGTTAGACAAACTTAATCGGCATCATGGATATCAAATACCAACGTAGCACCATGGAACTGCGCTAAGGACTATGTGGTTAAGTAACAGCCACTTCAGAAACAATAGCAACGTGCCCTCCGAAGCACAAAAACATCATTCTTTCGGACAATCGGTCGGTGGATGTCCCAACCAAACGGAGATGCTTTAGGTATATACTTCAATCAACATCACATTGCAGCATTAATGTTCTCCAGTTGCTTTTCGAGTTAAAGTGCGACCTACAAATGCGCATCCAAACAGTCAATGTGCGCAAAGATAAACAGTAGATACACATAATAGTCTTTGGTAAATACCAAAGACTATTATGTGTATCTGTTACGGTAAATGTGGTTAGTGCGGTTATTATGTATAATTACCGGGAACTATGCATAATAACCAGTGCTCGTGGTAAAGGTTGTAAAAACTTTAGAATTAATCACATTTACCGGCAATTATATAAAATTACCATACCCTTTTAGTAAATGTAGTAAATCAAACATTATTTATAATCATATGTTTATTGAAATAAAAACAATTCTAGTCTTAAATATAATAAAATTTGGTTACCAACAACATCAGTCAAACAATAATAATACTTCGATTGTATATTTTGTTTGTATTTGTAGTTTAAGGGCCGATTTTTCCATTGTCTGATAAAATTTAACAGACCAATAAAGAGTTACCCGGCGAATTAAAGTTGTCTTACATCTTACTATAATTGTATATCATAGAATGACAGTTACTATAAATTGGATTACATTTTATCGGTCTGTTAACTGTTATCAGACGATTGAAAAATCAGCCCTTAATAAGTTAAGGCTGTTGTTTTGTTTATGTTTCGTAAATTTTTGGTTTCAAATAAACATTTCTTCTTTCTTTCTCAAATATCAAAAGATCAAAGCTTCTGTTTGGTTAAGCAAACATAAAATTTTTATTCTCATTAGAGAACACACAAACAAGGTTACTTGTACGTACTTGCAAACGTATATGTAAGAAAGGCTTTCGTGGTACATAAAAGTTAGGTTAAGGTTATTTTTTTTTATGACCACCCGGAATAAAATTTAAGTATTTCTGGGTAAGTATCAGTAAGTATCAGCCTATATACTGTCCCACTGCAGGGCAAAGGCCTCCATCATAGAAATCAAGTTATCGCTACTATGATGGGATTAGGCTTAATCACCACGCTTGCCTAATGCGGATTGGTGATCACAAACCCGAGCTATGTTTGAAAAATTCGAAACATACTTTTGCTCGACCCGGAAATCGAACCCAGGACCCCGAGATCACGGCCCGGTACTTAAACCACTAGACCAACGGGGCGTTCTGGGTGGTCATAAAAAAAATAACCCTAACCTAACCTCTGCCCTAAATACTTAACCATACCCTAACATGTTTTTTTGGCATTGCACTGAACCAATTTAGGGATTTAAACCTAAAAATATTATTTAATTATACAAGAAAGACTTTAAAGCCACTTAGACATCCCCCCGAGCCTCTTGCACGTCGCTCTCACCGCCCCGCCCCGCAACCCTTGGCCACATTATTACATTTATCATTACTAGGGTAAAATTATTAATAATAACCGACAAATGTGATTAATTCATCACTTTAACCACGACTTTCGGTAATTATTAATAATAATCGATAATTATTAATAATCTTCAATTATTCACTCTTACCGTAACAGATACATCAAACTTATTGCAAGTCAGATTCAAGTTTAAATTGTTATCTGGGAGCTTATGTCGACATTTACCACGGTCGCGCGGAAGTTTTATATAATTACCGGTAAATATGGATAATTCACTACATTTACCATGTGCATTGGTGATTATCTATAATTACCGGTGATTATAGATAATTACCGATTGCTTACATTTACCGTAACATATCTACTGTTTATCTTTAACAAACAATGACATAATTGGTCCAACTCAGGCAATAGTATCATTAGTAGATAATGGCGTCAGCGCTAAACCTTCCTAAGATTTAATAAATCTACATTAGCTATGATAACTGGTTAAAGCAAAGATACGGAATTCCTTTTAGCCTTAAATAAACGAGCAAGACTTTTCTTACATTTGAATATATTGGAAAGTAAATTTTTTTACGGAACATACTTTTGTCTTATCTAATATCTTATAGATATAACACCCATTGTACGTAGATACATTATGTGTAAGAACCACGCTTCGGCATGAATGGATCGGATTAACCGGATAGATAGCACGAGCTCATGGAAACCTGCGAAGCAGCGCCTGCGTTGTTTTTCGCCGAGTATGTGAGAGTTTCGGCAGCCCAATTCAGGGAAAAAAGAAATGGTTAACATCGCTCTGGCAGTAGCAATCACTTACCAAATCGCTCGTCTGCCATCTATCACATAAAAATGTGACTTATTTTATATCAATATCCTTTTCTCTTCCACAGACGCCAACCCGGTCACTCTAACATCTCCAACTCAACATGGGCTAGCACCAACTTCCAAGATGAACGAAAGTCGAGAGCGGATCCGCCGCGAGCGGGAGCGAGAGAAGAACACGTACACCTCTCCCCGTCTCGCTCTGAGACGAGTGCTACTGTTGGCTGAGGGTCGGCAGTTCAGGGAAGCGGCGGCCATACTGTCCAGGCTTGGGCCTGGGGTGCTGCAGTCGGTGGCAACAGAGCTGCCAACCGATATTCTGGTGGAGGCTTTGCCACATTCGGCGCATTTGTTGGAGACTCTTTTGAATAGGTAAGAGTTTTTTTTTAGTGGCAGGCCTAAGGCTTGCCAATATTGCATATTTAAAAATAACGCACGATTTTATTAACCGAGCTACCATCAAAATAACGCATAATGAACCCCGGGCAGCTACCACATCAGCCCGGAGGATGTTAAGGCTATCTATCACACGGTTCATGACGTGGGCCTAGGAGACGATGTCTAGAGGGAGCGGAGGACACAATAGATCAATTTGGTGTCCACTCCAATACCATCAAAATTATTCTCACAATGTCCATCGATCTCTCGATTCGAGCTGCTACGCGCCAGTTGCGTACACTTCGATATTAAGTCTCCAATCAAGCCGCTCATTTAACAATCAACAATTGATCTCGATCTATTTCACACCTGGACTATTATCTGGGTAAGCAACTGGAGGAATGATAACAGTACAGCGGCGTAAACATCTTTTGTGAGGAAGTAAACGCTGCAATAGTACAATGAATGAGTAATCAATAATGATTAATCTCTAGATGTTTCTATATTCGAAGGTCAGTCAATAGATTCGACTTTTAACAATAGATGGCGCTGAGTATCAATTGTATCGCGCAAGTTTGGGTTACATTTAAAAGCCTAGTGGTTGTCGATACAAGTTAGATTGTCATCAACAGTATGATGTCAACAAGAGCCATCTCATCTCCTACATTCCAATACAACTGCAAGAAACAGCCCCACTACTATTCGCTGAGCATGTAAATACCGAAGCCAAGTTGCTATCTAGTCCTACAATATTATTAAGAGGGCGTGTGCAAAATGTGGAGCGGTGCTTAAGAGAGCATAGCAGTTTTTACTCGAATGTGTGTTAAACAGAATCTTACAGATCATTATGCATGACTGGGTTTCGCTTATTGAATGGTTGTATGGTTATGAATCTAAGACAGATTTAGTAAGATTTGAAATAAACTGCATTAAACCTGCATTATACTTGACTGTGGGAGAGCCACGCTTTGGCATAAATGGGCCGGCTCTATTCAAGATACGGAATGAAGCAGCGCCTGCGCTGTGTTTCGCCGAATTAGTGAGGTGAAGATGGCCAACACTCTACTATAAATTGTTAATGTTAGAGTAATTTCGTCACACGCCCGTTTATCTCATAAAAAGGCGGCAACATTAAGCATAAAACAACGCGCCAAGTTCCTAGAAAAGAAAATTGTTTTCTTCTCCAACCGGTCTTCACATTACCTAAGCCATAAGTGGCCGTAAAAATGCCACATCTGACCCTAGTGTCACTGAGATGTAAATCACACGAGAAAGTCCACAACCTGATCTGATCACCCCTGTAATCTTGTGAGACTTTCTTCACTTTGGTGTTTGAAACAATTTCGACTTTATGCTAAATGGGTGCGGGCGATGATTGCTTGATCGCGTTGCGTTTATTGATAGCTGTGCGTATGGTAGTGGGTAAGCCAAGTGCAAAAATTTTATCTATTTATGACTATGTAATGTTTTATACCTACGCAATGTAGGGTGAATCGCTGAAATACGATTCTGACCGACATAGTGTATGCTACATCTTCTTGGTTTGGAAGCAATTATTTTTTGTTTATTTATTTATTTAAACACATCTCTTTGATCATGCTTATCATTCTGAACAATTTTAGTTAAAAATAAATTAATACAAAATCTCATTCATTGAACTCATTAGCAGAAAATTGTCACAATTTTTTACTTGTACTTAAAACGTTTTTTAGGTTTTTAGTAAAAATCGTTTTTTTTTTAAGTTTAATAAAAGTAATTCAAGCTAAGGCTTGAGTCCTTCGATGCCTATGCATGCATCATGCTTATCCCTTAGCCTACAGTATGATACACGTCTACTGCTGAACACAGACCTATCATTAAGTTAAAAAGTCATTATTTAAATTTTCACTCCGAATCTACTTGAAATGCATTTGAAATTTAAAACGACTTAACAGATGTTAATTTTTTTTATAAACTTGGCCTTTTTTGACACTTACGAATACTTAATCATGGATAATCTCTTGTTGTAACTAATCATTTATGTCATTTAGAATAAGGCTTCTAACAGCTTGACAGGATAAATCACTATCAAGTTAACGACGCTGATGTGTTTAGTATATAAAAGAGAATTTCCAACAAATTCTTACTTAATATACTGAGGAAATCGTTTATCAATTGCGGTGAAGTGGGTCTGACCATCAATCACCGCTTTAAGATGTTAATAAAGCAGAGGTTTTGTGTCTACTAGAGTTATTTTATTACCATATAAAATAGGTAATAATTTATACGAATAAGATAGGGAAAATTGCTTCATGTAGAAGCTAGAACTCTCAAACCAGCGACCTACATCTCCCGACAGACTTTTAGTCCTCAGACTAGCGAATGTAGTTAAGTGATTAGGATCGTACGCCTTCTGAATACATTATGTCAGTATAGGTCTTATAAACGCAACGATGGTCTAATGGTTTAAGTACCGGACTTGTGCTCTCAATGTTTCCCTGAACGAGGCGCTCAATGGAGTTATACTGAAGAATGGGGGACCCTGGGAGGGCAAAGGTCGTGGGTTCGATCCATACCCTAGACCACATTAATGTGATGAACACTTGTGATTAATCAGCGTCTGGGTGTTCAGCTCTATGGTCCATGTCTGTAACACAAGTGCTTAAACTACTTAGTACGGAGTCATATAGGGATGTGAAGTAAGGTCCTTCACCCCGTCCTCATGTCTCCTCCCCACTCTGGCGATGAGGGAGCGTCGCTGGGGTTTAGTCGGTATGCCTCCGGTCCCACCCGGAGGAGAGCCCGACATAACCCGCCTGCCCCCCGGCAGGAGGGTATGCATAAGGAGTCGCAATACCACGTTGGCCCCCATTGGGTCAGCGGCATTCCCCCGCGTCAACAAAAAAAAAAAGGTCAATATATGGGGTGTTGTGTGAATTTAATTATTTATACTGTGTTTGTCGAAGTAGGTACTGTTAGGAGCTTAAAGACTTGGTGGGCGAGCCTAATATCATCGGCGAAACTAAAGCGCATCGACTTCGTTGGCTCGGCCATCTCAGGAGAATGGGAGACGATCGTGTGGCAAAAAGAGCCTACCTAAGACGGCCAAATGGTCAAAGGCCAGGTGGCCGACCGAGGTACTGCTGGAGGGATGAAGTTAAGAAAGATTTGCGCGGACTCCAGGGCGATGACTGGCGGGAGGTGGCGCAGGATTGACCTAGATGGAAGCTCTTATTATTGGAGACAAAAACTCACTTTTAGTCGCTGCGTCAGCCTAGTTTTCTTTTTTTTTTTTATACTAGAGGCGGCAAACGAGCAAGCGGGTCACCTGCTGGTAAGTAATCACCGCCGCCCATGAACATCTGCGAGATCAGAGAGGTCGCTGATGCGTTGCCGGCCTTTCAAGTTTTAGTTACTTTTTGAAGTGTAAATCGGTCCTTAGTCGAAGTAGTCCAACACATCGGCAGGGTGTAGCTCACCTAACCGGGAGCTAAGTAGAATAATGCCATTTGATCCAACGGAAACATAATACACCTCGCGCCTGCGTGGGCCGCGCTTTTACTGTGTGGCCTAGATCCGACCTCATTTACAGGGCTGCACTAGAGCTACATAGTATACTATAATGCCCATGCAACTAAATCGTGGGAGAGCCACGCTTCGGCATGAATAGGCCGGCTCGACTGGAGTGATACCACGGTTTCACAGAAGACCAGCGTAAGCATCGCCTGCGCTGTGTTTCGTCAAGTGAGTGAGGGTATCGAAGGCCCGATTGAGGGGAAAGGGAGGTAAAGGGTGGCAGCGCATTTGTGACTATACTAATGTTGCAGGTGTCAATAAGCGGCGGCAATGGCTTACCATCAGGTGATCTGTCTGGTCTGCCACCTATCACATAAATAAAAACTAGTAGACGATAAAAGACAATTCAAACTAAATGAATTATTATAGCTTCGTGCATACACAACTAACAATGCACTTTCCACAAGAAAAAAGTGCAAAGCTCAAAGGAGACTTGTGCAGTCCGTTAATGAGTAGTTTAATTGCTTTGTTCAGTTCTTGTTATTCACTCATAATGAAAAATAGTTAGTTAGAAATAGTTCAATAGTTCATTTGAAGAAAATTAAAAGTGATAAGAAATTATAGGATCGAAAAACGAAAATGATAAACGAGCTAAACACTTCAAAGATAATGAATGCCATACTACGACCGGTATTATTAAGCCCTGAAGGTTTCGGAGAGATGTTGTTTCCCTATGTGTTTTCTACCGCTTGTTCCGGCGTCTACCCGTTTCGTTAGGTAGTAGCAGTTTCAATCGGCTTGTTTGCCTTTGTAGTAAAAAAAAGTAAAAAACTAAGTACCAGTTAATTATCGTCATCTGGTTCTCATAGTACAGGAGTTGCCCTAGTTTTAGACCAGGTTGATTGGTGTGATTGTGTGGCGCATTATTTATTTATTAGCCAGATTGCAGGGCAAAGACCTCCATCATAGAAATCAAGTCATAGCTACTATAATGGGATTAGGCGTAAACACGCATGCCTAATGCGAATTGGTGATCACAAAACTGAGCTATGTTCGAAAGATTAAAAAAAAGTTGTGTTAAAAAAAAGAACTACTTACATAACTCTTTTCTGTGAACTGTTTCGTGCAAATCTAGCTCTAAGTAAAAGTTAAATAACATTATACAACAGCGGTCACCGGTGAAGCCCGGGCAAAGGTGCGGCAGACAATGGCGGTCAGGTGGGAAGATGATTCAGTGTTTGATGACAGGAGAACAGATATGAAGTTATTAAGTAGTTTAGCTTTGAGAAATGTAATGTCTTATTTTAGTTCTTTAAGGTGCATTATAACTGTTTTCTTTCCTCTACCTAAAGGTTGTCTGGAAGAAATCGCTACAAGCAATAAGACCGCCTTATTGTACTGTCTATAGCTGTTGCTTCACTCATGTATTCTTTTTCTGTGCAATAAAGAATATCTATCTATCTATCTATACTTGGACCATTTCTCCGTCCATTGGCAAACCATTGCTGCAATTAGAGTCCAATGGCGACTTTTAGGGGAGGCCTTTGCCCAGCAGTGGGACAATGTAGGCTAAAAAAAACTATTCATAAGCAAAAAGGAAAAGGGTTAAGCAAAATCTCAAATGTCAGCATCAGGCAAGCGTCGTGATTAATCCTAATCCCATCACATTAGCGATGACGTCTTGATTTCTAAGATTGGATTTCTTTTTCCTGCAGTGGGACAGTTATAGGCTTATACTTTTTTTTAACCTTCATAACTTCGCTTTGACTTCGACTGTGTTTAGAGGTAATAGCTGTCATATTAAATGTTGTTTGTTACACTATGCTAAACTAAAATAATAAGTATTTGTCAATGTAACAGCGAAAAATAGGCGCTAAAATCTGGCATAGCAAAAAAATCGTTACGCCACTGTGCCTGATGTCTGATACTTAATTCACTACAATTAGTGTCAATGTTGAATATTGAAACACTCGCAAAAAGATAATCCGCTAGAAAATGGACCTCGCACGAGGAATGCATATGCAAGAAGAGAAAGTCGAGTGCGATATAAATCTATCGGATAACACGATTAGTGCTCTGCGATTAGCCGAGTCTGTTGCCCCGGGGTTGTTTCTAATTGTTATAATCAGTGAATGGATTAGGAGTGGGGTCAATGTCCTCCATTACATAAGTATGGATACGCCCGTGAGCTGGGAAATTACGGGAATGTTTCATTTTCTCTTTTTAGAAATAAATAAATAAAATCCACACAACATCTCATACCTGACTCCGTACTAATTAGCTTAAGCACTTGTGTTACAGATATCAGACCAGAGAGATAGAGAGAGATATCACAAATATAATACTTAAATGCATATTATATAACACCCAGACACTAAACAAACACAAGTGTTCATCACACGAATGTTTGTCCAGGGTGGGGGTGGACCAATAAGAAAAGGAAACAAATTTGCATAAACACAATTTTTCATACGAAGTCGGTTAATGCCTTCCTAATTTTGTATGGGTAGTTTAAAAAATCCTAGAACAAAACGAAAGCATGTTTAGAATGGTTGGTGGAAGACGTGGTTAAAGGAATATAGTTTCTAGAGTTTAATTTTCTCGTAAAAAAATAAATCAAACAAAAAAGTTCCAATCACTTTGCGATAAGACCAATAAGACATTACAATAGTCTAAATAAGAATTCGCAGTATTTTTTTTGTCTGCACGTAACACAGTAAGCTTCTTACATCCGTAAATACGATTCATTAATCAATATTGATCTTGGATTGACAGCTTAAATTGCATGCTATTCAATTGCCTATCAGAGACTGGTGATGGTAATTTAATTTAAAAACTCATTATTTAGCTTAGAGACTTATTAATAGAGTAGAGACTTATTAATAAATGGAGAAATGTTTTATATTGGTATTGAGAACTTCTGTTTTATAATTACTTTTTGTTAGTATTAGAAAGGGATTGTAATTTTAGTTTTGTCTAGGTCTACTTTGAAAACCGGCCAAGCGCGAGTCGGAGTCAGACACGAAGGATTCCGTACCATTGATTTTTATAGGTATAAGGTTCATACTCGTATTTATGTTGATAAAGGTAAATAAATATTTTTTTAATCTAATAATATTCATAAATACTACGAGTATAGCCCACGACAAGGCCTATAAGTAAACCGAAAAGACTACTAGCGCGATGCAATAGACGTCCAGCGCCATCTATTGGTATATATAAACTACTGTCCCGAAACGAAGTGAAGACGGGTCACTAGTATAACTATAAACTACATCTCGTTCAAATCAATTTTCCGTGGACGTTTGCAGAGCATTGTCCACCTTCCTCCTTTTTGAAGTCGGTTAAAAAAGAAATCTGAAACCTTAACATCATTTTTAAAGACGTATTCTTAAAAAAAAAAACCACGTAACAAACAAATTAGTGGGGAAACCATGGATGAGGCTGGCAGGTGACCGTAGGACGAGCTGGCCACTCACTGTGATAAAGAAGAGGCCTATACTCAGCAGTGGTTGGATGTGGGCTGATTTATGATGATGATGATTCTTAGATACTCCACACGTGTGCTAGCAAAAAAGACGAACCAAGAGTCTCTTGATTACAGTTTACTCAATAGAACATTATGTTTAACTACAAAAGCGTGTAAAAACAGATTACATTAGAACTTATCTTCAACTAATTTCACATAAAACATCACACGAAACAGCAATCTAAGCAAACTTACACAATTTCCTACCGACACCTGTCATTATAGCGCATCAACGCAATTGATAGCATTAAACAGATGTGGAGCAAAGCAAATAATAGCGCGTTAGATCATCATTAATATTTACACGTAATGTAATGACTAATAATAGTTCTAGCCACATTACAACGAATAGCCTACTCATCACATTCACAATCTTAGTGCATCAACCCTGCTAGGGTTACCAGAGAGGAATTGGCTCTGGTCTCGGCGTTAAGAATACTGCCAAGGTATTTCCGGCCTGTCATGTGCCCTGTGGCTAGGGGCGTTAAGAATACTGCCAAGATATTCTGGCCTGTCGTGTGCCCTGTGGATAGGGACTTTAAGAATACTGCCAAGGTATTCCCGGCTTGTCACGTGTTCTGTTTCTAGGGGCGTTAAGAATACTGCCAAGATATTCCCGGCTTGTCGTGTGCCCTGTGGCTAGGGGCGTTAAGAATACTGCCAAGATATTTCCGGCCTGTCATGAGCCCTGTGGATAGGGACTTTAAGAGTACTGCCAAGGTATTCCCGGCCTGGTGTGTGCCCTGTAGCTAGGGGTGTTAAGAATACTGCCAAGGTATTTCCGGCCTGTCGTGTGCTCTTTAGCTAGGGGCGTTAAGAATGTGCACTGTGTGAAAACAAAACAAAAGGGAATCGGCCCTTATCTTGCATTATGTTTCCCTACATGGACGTCTATTGGCTGAAATGATGATGATGATGATGACATGGCATCCGCTCTAACACATAGGGTGACCTATCATTATGAAATTGTACGTAATGTTAAGATACATCATTACATAAAATGCTAAACACTGTCGTAACTCCGGAAGGAAGCGAAGCCAGGGCCCGCCTAGTGTTAAGGCAATCAGAAGAAGTGTTTGTCGTGTCAACTTGTGCAACCAGATGTAACACTTTGCTAGTTATGCGAGCGTTTAAATGATTATTTACTCTGTAGAGATACTTAATCGATGGATAGTGTTGTGTCGTTGAGAGAAAAAGTTTAAACATAATCATAGGAACAAAGATACTGGCAACGGTGATCAACGTAACTTCGTGTTGGATTATGCAATACAAATAAATTAGTTTTTATTATATACTATTGGCACTATTGGCCTGTCTTCACTTTACTGCATTTTGAGACTTAATTTTGCTATTAGTTCCAAATTTTGCATATAGATGGTGTTGAGTGTCGATTACATCGTGCAAATGTAACTTTTCTGGTTCTTCAAGTCTCAGTTAGCATTAATAACCCGTATAATTATAATAAATAAATAAATAAATTACAAGCAGCTAATGTTAAGATTAAGTTTTCGATGGAGCGAGCTTACTCAGAAAGAGCTAAAGTTAAGTAGAAGCCTTCGAAGAATTAAGCTTACCAAAAAGCTAAAGTTAAACTTAAAATCCAGATACAGACTTTAGTGAACGTGTGTGGAAGAGAACATGATTCTACTTACACGTAGGTCAATGACCTCTTCGCTATCAATGTCATCTGAATCCGACTTTCTGCGTCATGCCGTAGTTTCTGCTTTTAATTAACGTTCCTACAACTAGTTGACATCAGGTGCCCATAAAATAAATGCGAAAACGTCTAGGCCGATATCGATGTGAAATTTCTCAATAGGTCAAGTAAAAAGTGAAACTTGTAGGCGAGACTTTGACTAACAAGTTGTATGGGGTGCAATAAATATCACATGGACATAATATAATGGCTGCGTGAAATTTATTGCCTTCGTAACTAATCCGGCTCAATTACATTAATAACAAGTTTTTACTCGGCAAAGAAATTAAAGCTAGATATATTTTTTTGGCAAGGCAAAGTCTACAGATGTGTTAGTCACATCTGGAGACATCTGTAATTATATTATGCTCTATTATGCATATAAAAACACGATTCTTCAGCTCATTTAACGTCATTAGATCCAAAAGCCTTTTAAAAGACATAAAACAATTGATTTTCTATTGTGTTTGCTATACGTTGTTAACAAAAACGCAATGTGTTGGATTCGTCTTTTATCTATTTCATAATTTATAAATGGACTTAAAAGAGAACAAGTTATAAATAGCGTCATAAGGCCCAGACAGCAGACACAATGGAAAATGTTTTATGCCTTTTCAAAGGCTTTTGGGTCTTACGACGTTTAATTACCTCAAGGCTTTATTTTGTAAGCCGAAAAGACGAAGCACATGCGCGATGTAACGATAGCCAGTGTCATCTATCGGAAATGGAACTAATAGCAAAACTAAAGCATGAAATGAAGTGAGGGCGGGCCACTAGTGTAATGTACAGCCACATATCAAAGTAGGTATACAAAACTGTCAAATTTCTTCAATCGACTCTCATCTTACTGTCATACAAATTAGGTTGAATATCAATTGAGGAAATATGACAGGTTGTGGTAACCGATGTGTGACTGACTGTACATAAATAAAACTTAACAAATCAGTAAGAAGTAATCATGTAAGCATGCTGTAACATCCAGTTACGTGAAGAAACAGTGTTAGCAAAATGTTACTTCAAAAGATGACACATGTCTTTGCAATAATGTCTTGTAAAGACTTCTTAACATCTGTCGATTTGACCCAGTCATGTCAGCCTGACCATTAATTTCTGCGAAATGGTTAAGTGGATCAGTTAAGTTTTAACGTCATTTTTAAACTACATGCCGGCTTGTTTGACATGAATTGGTTCTTGAATGAAAACATGTTTCTCAATTTTTAGTATAGACTTTTTATTATGAGCGAAAAAGTATCTGATTTTGTATGATTTGGCCGCCGTGAAAGAATGTATTTGAATATCTCTCGAAAGGTCGTGGGTTCGATCTCTCCTCAACAAACATTCGTGTGATAAGCACTTGTGTTTGTTCAGTGTCTGGGTGTTATATAAGTATGTATTTATGTATTATATTTGTGATCCTCTATTGTCTGATATCTGTAACACAAGTGCTTGAGCTACTAAGTACAGAGTCAGGTCAATGTATGAGATGTTGTGTGAATTTATTTATCTACTTGACTGTACTGCATTGTACTGACTGTATATAAGCGGCTAAGCGCGAATCGGATTCACACATTTAAGGTTCCGTAGCAGCAAATATAATACTTAGATTATAATTCTTAGATATTTGAGTTAAGTAAAGGTAACTCCTAGTATCCTGACTTGTGCGTCTGTTGTTTTAGTGATAGGTGGCTGACGAGCAGACGGATCACCTGATGAAATCCCGATTCCGGGGTCTGGCAAGATTTGACATTAGGTTAAAAATGTAGACATTAGGTCGAAATCTGAAAGATGGGGTTATGTTCCCTTGTTAGTTAAAAACACGATTCGCCGTTTTCTACTAATCTTTTTATTTAGTTTTCTATGTCACATTGTTAATCTTTCTGTTGATATTAATAGCTACAATCTACAAATAAATTATTAATCTTTGTTTCCCGACGCTTGCCGCGTGCATTGTTAAGTGAAAGTTGCAACAAAAACATATAAATACGCACGTGGTAGACTCATGGTTAATTACATACCTTGTATTAGACAACACCTTGCTTGAGCTTCAAATCGTAAGTTACATACAGGGTATATGTGTGAACATTACATCTGCTTCACCACGTGTTCTATCAATCATTCTGAACAACATTTGTTCAACGACTTTTCGAAAATAATCAAATTTTTCGACTCGCCATGAAAATGACGTGATCAACTTTGTATGGAAAAATTTTATTTTATGCGTATTTTCAAAAGTCATACAACAAAATATGTTGTTCAGAATGATTGGTAAAATACGTGATAAAAGGGATTTAAATATTTACAGATAGGTACACCCTGTATGACTGATTGCCTATGGTCCCCTAATCATAGTCCACACCTATCTTTATGAATGAACTAGTGGCCCGCCCTCACTTCATTTGAAACTTAACTCGATCAATGCCAATAGATGGTGCTGGAAGTCTATTACATCACGCAAATGTTTTGTTTTTGTTTGCGGGAACATTTCGACTACACTCTTATGGGAATTAAAATGAGGACAGTAGAAGTATTAGAGAAAACATCGTTAAAATCATGGTGACAACCTGTAGTTTTAATTTTAATCGTACCTATACTTAATTACAACAATATTATAAAAAATAAAATAGTTTTCGAACTTTTAAGTAGATACAACAACTTATTAATATATTTGTGAATGAATCTCCGCCTCAAAATAAGACATACCAAACCAAAGTTTATAAGCATATTCAATAGCAATATTACGTATTCTTATATCAACAGCTTTCTCTTAAAACGCACCTATTTAATTTACTTCACTAAGCAAAAATTTCACTTCCCACTAAATAAACTTTTCTCGCGAAGAAATCTCTTTCCAAGAATCTTTATTAAAACGTTCCATGGAGAGGTTTCATGACTTACACTGCAACGATGCACAAAATTACCGCCATACCGTCACACAGCCATTGCATCGTGGAGATTATCTTGTAATTTTATCGTCTGATGTTTTGATGCTTGGTACGACCATTCGAATACTACGACCAGTGTTGTCTTTTCATTCGAAATTGTTGTTGAAAACTTCGTACGTTAAAAGATCTTGTAACGAAACGAAATAGCTTAAATACTGGCATAAAATTGCGGTATTTCCGATTCGGTACGACATTAAAAATTTTAAAAACGAATTTATAAACTAAGTAAGTATCACTCTATAGGTATACTCCCACTGCAGGCACAGAATACAGTAGTACAAGTACAGAAAGCCCTGTCCTAAAAACCGTTAAAGAAAATAAAGACTCAGGCTACCATAACATAAAGTTGAAATTCCGACCGCCCAGCTCCGACCAATTAGAAACATACTTTTTGCTCGACCCAAGAATCGAACCCAGAGTGTCAAGATCACGGCTAGGTACTTACACCGCTAGACCGACGGGGCGTCATAGTAAAAAGTAAGTAAGTAGTAGTAAGTTGTTTGCTTATAAACTTACTCGTAACTTTATTGCGCTCTTCGCATTCAGCTAATAAAAAAAAACAATTTTTATTAACACCCAACATCTTTATATGCCCCACACAGGTTGACTTATTACAGTAACCCAGCACTTGTCTCCGCCGGTAACGCCCAGACCCGAAACCCGATGTTCGGAGAAAGTGCCCCGACCGGTCTCGAACCCGCATCTGCGCATGACGTGAGCACCAAAACTCACGCAGGGTTTATTGGCTTGTTCATAATATTATTGTTTGAATGATTTTCACCGTCTTACATCATCTTGTGCCTTCAAGAATAGAGGTCGTAAGATCGGATCCGATTTTTCAATTAAGCACATTTTTCTATAGAAGTTATCTCTTTATAAATGTTGGACATAAACTTTCAGAGCCTGCCTAAATTCATATCTCGAAGTTGAACATCCTCTAATAGCATCGTGATAGTTATTTGGAATTCCATTTTTTTACACTTTTAACTAATCCAAAACTACTTCTATCCAATTTATGTATATTCTAATTATTAATACCTACTTAAGTACTTATATTTTTCCTCAAATTGGTTATTGGGTATTGGTTATCTCTAAAATGCAGTTAGATTTTAATTCTGTCTCTGCTTTACAAATGTAAAGTTAAGTGTTAGTGTTAGCCTATATACTGTCCCACTGCAGGGCAAATGTATTGCTGTTAAATAGTTCATTAAAGTTTCGAGTTGCATTATAACTAGGTACTATTATTATACCAACCGTGGTCACAAGCGGACTGTGGTCACAACTTGTGACTAACGTCAAGCAGTAAGTACATACCTAATACATAAACGTCGCGTTAATTCCCGTATATAATAACTTATGTCGATAATCCAATAAATAAATAATTATGAATTCATTTACAATTTTCGCTATCACCATAGAAAATTTAAAAGCCTTGACATGAAAATGACACAGACAATCTCTTTAAAACACATATTGTATACATTTACCGCGCGGTCGTGGTTATGTCTTTGTTACGCGAATGTCTTCACGGGTCGTTTGCTAAATGACATAATGTTATGGTCGTTGGCCACGCGAGATATGGTTTTTGTTGACGTGCGATTTCGACAACTGCTGCACCATTCAAAGATACGTTTTATCATCTTGACACCTGTATTAGAAGGGAATAAGGGCGGTTTTTAGGTTAACCTAGGGGGTGGAAAACGGTGTCGGAGGGCATAGAAAGGTATGAACCTTTTTTTGTTTTCCCAGGGGAAACCATCATGGCCTTCACCTTCACCACCCCCCACCACATGTGGGGGACACGGTGGTGTGTGGGACTCTAACCCTAAAACCCCTGGGGTGTCTATCTCAGCGCAATCGCGGTCGGATACCCCACAGCTGGGGGGACTAGACTGCACCGCTAAGTCAATCGTGCTAAGCGCCGTGCCTACAACCCCAACCACATCATAAAAATATGATGAATAGCTCAGATAGATTCCGATAGCATGGAAACGCAGAGAAATTAGCTCCCACGAGAAATGATAAAGAAATTAAAGGGAATATCGGGGGTATACATCGAGATGTTAGTCTGAGACCCGAGATGTCTATCTCTGCGGGCAAAGGTGGCGTCTGTAACGTATCTGCGTACATCGCCACCTGTGAGCAAAAGTAGTTGGATTTTACATGTTAGTATGCTAAATACAATGTTATTTAAGGTAACGGTGATTTGTAACTTTTTAATGAAAACATGACAATTTTATTTATTTAGATTACATTATGTCATCATCATCATCATCAGCAACCCACGCTCGTCCACTGCTGGATATAGGTCTTCCCCAATGCACGCCACCGCTCCCGATTTTCGGCCACTCTCATCCAGCTCACTCCAGCCCGCCTTCGAATGTCGTCATCCCATCTTGTAGCAGGGCGTCCAACACTACGTTTGCCGAGTCATCCCTCAAAGTCTTAAGTCGAAAGTCTTCGACCAGTGCGTCCTTACATTATATACTTAGTCATAAATGTTCTGTATGGTCTTAAACTAAATAAAGCATTTTGGAACTTGAAATTGCAGAATAAATAAATAGTTTTTTATATAAGTAACTATACAGGGTGTATCTGTGAGCGTTTACATCCCTCCAACCATTTTGAACAACATTTGTTCGTCCACTTTTAAAATGAATCTTATGTATCAAAACATAAAACCAGTGGAATTTGTCGCTGAGTTATATCCTATTAAGTGATAAGGCGCCTAAAAGTTTGGTGTAAACTAGACTAAGTTACTAAATAAAGATGCTTTGATCTCCCAAACTACTTAACACTTTTCCGTTAAAACGGAATCAAAATACGCATTCATCTTATCTATTTCGAAAAACTGTCCCACTCGACAACAATGGTGGGAGACCTGGGGTACCCCGGTACCCCATAATGGTGATTGTTGATACCGTTGGTGTGAGCTCGATGTTTTTGTGTTGGATTGTGATGGCAGACGAGATACGAGGTGTGATGTGGGTTAGGTTAGTTAGAGGTTAACTTGGTTATGATAATTTGATTGTTTAGGAACAGACAGCCGATTGGACGAGTTATAATGTCAAATTTGTTCTTGTTAAAGAGAATGTTAATTCTCGCTTATTATAAAAGGTAGACCAAAGTTAGTCTTGATTTAAAACTGATGCTGTCACTTTTATTTTTTACGTTTAAAAAAGTAATTCGTGGGTGAGTCACGTTTCGGCTTGAATAGGCCGGCTCGACTGGATTGATACCACAGCCTCATAGATGACCGGCGTGAAGAAGTTTTTCGTCGAGTGAGAGAGGGTACCAATACCAATTGGGGGAAAGGGGGTTAAAGGTTGGCATCGCACTTGTAACTCCACTGGTGTTGCAGGTGTCCATGAGCGGCGGCAATTGCTTACCATCAGGTGATCCGCCTGCTCGTCTGCTACCTATCACATAAAAAAAATCGCATTTACCTAATACTACCATTAGGAAAAAAATAAATAAAAAAAAACGCTGAGATGAGATGGTATTTGACCCAATTCGTTCGTAACGAAAAAGTCTTAAACCTCTTTCTTCTTTCCAGACTAATATCACTGGAGATCAACCCTCGTCCGGAGGTGCAATGCGAGGCGGTGGCTTGGCGGCTGGTCGGCCTCCTCGGCAGCGACCAGGGCTCCGGTCTGCGAGCCCGGACGGCGCGGCTGGCGGCAGCCCTCATCAACTACATGCCGGACGCCCGGGACGCTATCGACGCGAGGAGACGGCAGCTGGATGCAGCTGTTCAGGGTCAGTGAAAAAAAAATGGTTGTCCCTGGGGAAGCCACCCTGGAGATTGGACGAGTTATAAATCAGCAGGCCTTCAGGGTGAGAGTGACAGACTCAATGCACACTTTGTCTGTTCTTTTGTGCCTGTCAATCTCATATTTGGATCTCACGGCCGCTTACCATCAGGCGGAGTGGGGGGTCATCTTGATTGTCCTCAATATATACAAAAAAAAACACTATAATTCCTTCAAAAATTTTTATTCAATTTTAGTTCACACAGAACGTTTATGAATGTCAAATATGGAATGGAATATATTACAAATATCTATGTACATATTTTGCCTTTTAAAAGGATTTTGGGTCTTCGACATTAAAATGTATAATTAAAGTTTTGCGCATTCAGGGCCCTAAAGTGAACCGGGCGTTACGACTGAATCTGTGTTTCTCTCCCTTTCATAAACGCTGTCTGTCACCTTTGTTTGGATGCGACAGGTATATTCTTATTCGTTACAGGAATCCTTCGTTGTAAGTCACCAGGTTTCATAACGATGTTTCCGTTTTTGCTAACTTCAAGTTCACTATTGCATAAGGACTTAGGTTAGCTAGCTCATATTTGATAGCAATTTCGACATGATCTATTAGCGGTATAAAACCGATATAGTGTTTCCTACTTCAACAAATTTTAATTGAGCAAAACCAGCTGTGAACAGGTGAAGGGCGATTAATGAAATCAACTTGTGTAATTTCAACAATTGTGGGAACTTTATTAGCTGTTATACTGATATTGCTAAAGCTAATTTATAGTCTACGAAAAAAATAGAGCGGACGCGTATTCAGATGTTGCAGATGTCCATGGGCGGTGGTGATCAAGTGAGACGTCTGCTCGTTTGTCCGCTATAATGTAAAAAAAAATTGGCCCGTGAAGGGTTCGAACCTCCGTCCTCCGAGTAATTTGTTTTTGACAGTTCGGTGCTCTAACCTGCTGAGCTAACGAGCCTTGCTGCTATACGACGAAAAACAACACTACTTTGTACAGGATGACTCACACTTAGTGCGTAAGTGTGAGTCAGCGTTTTCCGCAAGTGACGTATTTCACGTATTCGAGTTGGCAATCGTTATCACTGTTTACTAACTAGCGCTAGTGAATAATCGTAAAAGATAATAATAATACCTACATTAGAGCGATATGTGAATATGTGCATATACTTTTACCATTAGCTCTGCGGTGAGGGAAAAACATCATGATGGAATCTGCACATTTCGGATAGTTTTTTAAACGTGTGACCATGATTCAGTTCTGGCTCCCCTGTTAAAGCGTTACGAAGGTCAGACGGTAGTCACTTCGTTGTAATTAACAGATTATTTTTGGCGAATTTAAATTCGATGGGACACCTTTGATGGGAAAATTTAGAAAATGTAGTTTCCTAAATTGACTTGACAGGGAATCGAACGCGGGACCTTTCCCGCTTCGGGCGAACACCTCAGCCACTGCGCCATCGAGGCTTGTAATACCACAGTTTGGAAGAATAAAAATGTATGATTATTATGATTATGATTATAAAGATAATTTTCATGCTTCACTTAAAACCACCTTGACTCAAAGTTTAATACGATCTCTAGATTATAACGCTAAGTGTACCTGAGTTATCTCTTCATCAACTCATCACAACAGATGAACTTGACTTACTGATACCATAATTACTTCTGCACCTTCAAGATACAATCTGTGCAGGAAATCATCATCATTTCACCTTATCAGAGACCTTTGTGGTTATAGATTTAGAGCTCAAATTGTTGAAAGGGCTTGGTTACAGCAATAGGGATGTGACTGAGTTCAGTTTTGGCACTCGAGTCAGGTGTGTTTTATTTCAAATGTTACAATTTATGACACTTACCTTAATTGGTGTATCCCTAAAATACTACTACTCAACTGGCTCAGTGACCCGAAACGAGTTTTGGCCTCCGAAACAAGAGAACGCCCCACTTTGGTCGATCCTGCGCTACTTGTTGCTATTCAACCCCAATCTTTTTTAAGAATTCTATTATAATTAGGCATTTATATATTTTCAGAATAACTTAAAGTACTCACTTTTGTTTTACTGCACCATTATCCTCTCTGTATGACCCAAAGGTTGACAGGTAGAGAATGCTTCTTGAAATAAAGTTCGCCCATTAAATAATTTATTTTGCACAATGAAGTTTTAAATAAATTATTAATGAATTTATTTTTAAAATGAATACACGACTATTTTAAGATGTTTTTAAAGAGTCAACCAGTTTCTTACTGGTTTTACAATAAATTGTAAAAGAAAATGCTATAAAAATAATATTGAGAGTCACTCGTTTAAAATTACACTCAGTTCACATCACTACCGCAAAGTTAGGAAAGGAAATAAGATATTACACATGCTTCCCTATTCAGTACTCGTTGTATATCAGATGGAACTATGATGGGTTTTTAAGCGGTGAGCCTTGAGAGCCTCTCCTACTAATGGTGTGACGGCGGGTCTGGTATGTCGACTGTGGTAGATTGAAATGTGGGAATGTGGGATCCATTTGCGTATGCGTCCCGTTATGTCATTTTCATTTGTAGATCTATCAAAGTTAGTGTTGGACGTGTTTTTTATTGGACTATAGGCTAGCGGTCGAGCACAATCGCATCTGATAAAAGCGTCACTCACTTTCTACTTATCCTTGAGGTCTAGGAGAAAACGCGTTTGCCCAAAAAATGCGTTCCATTTTGCCTTAAAGTTTTATGCTTATTTAGCAGCATATTTTTGAAATTCAAGATTAATGTAAGACTGATATATTAAGTAACTTTTGGTTTGTGGAAACCTGTGATCGGGCTTGCCTTGGACAAGTCCTGGTGGTGCAAGCGCCCGGGGCCAGCGCAGTGAATGGGACCTCGCTCTGTATCACCGTGAAATGTCCAGATGATACTGATCATTTAATACTCAGCACGGTAGTTCCATTCGTTAGTATTCTGCATTATAAATGTGGTAGCAAATACGGATAGGTAGGTCTTACATATAGGATGAAAGCCCTCGCCACGCCAAAATATTGAGTATTCAAATCAAATATCCCTTCAACTGCATGGATAGTCTTCACAAAGTCTTCAAGATTGTTGGAGAACTGATTTCTGGACTTGGCTGGTTAAAATAGCAACTGGCCAACTTAACTTTCATCACGCTAAATGGTTCACTTGACGCCCAATTACTGCAACAGCCCGTATACGAGTACAAGGTAACCGAATCAAATTCCTCTAACAACACATCGTTAAATGATGAAGCATATCCTAACAAATATAGTCATTTGGTCAGGCCAACATCACCGCTTTCCTACGAAGATCATTCAAATTTAAATGCGTATCATAACAAATGGATTAGAAAGGTGACATAACTTTCTCCATCCGATATGTTAATACGAAACAACAATAAATTTTAGCGGTCACGTTTATGGGTGTTTTAATCTTTATGCCTTGTGCCTTGGAGTTTGACCTTGGGTCGACCACAGTTTTTGGTGTCCATTTCATTGCATATTATTAGCTTTAGCATATTTTGTTGAGATTAATATCTATCTTTGGAAACCCTATGTTAACACACACCATGCCTCCACCCTCTGAATACTATACAGAGTGTATCTGTGAACATTACATCCCTTTAACCATATGGTTTGGTAGGTTAAAGGGATATAAATATTTTAGGTACACCCTGCATAACATAATTAAACTGCATATTTCATTTATGTGCTAGGTGGCCGACAATAAAATAGATAAGGTACCTGCTAAGAAACAATTATTGCCACCCAATAGAGTCCCGTAACACCAATACCTGAGAATTCAATTGCGTCGACCCCAGATTGAATGTGGCAGGAAGATGATGATTTATTAACCCTACTAAATGATATTTTTTTCTATACAGGGCTAGGAACCCATGGTCTCACTGCAGACGCAACGGGGTCCCTGATCTCCCTTCACGTAGCGATGAAGAATGAGCTCCAAAGACACGTGGAAGTCTACAAGCAGGCGCTCCATAAGTTGGATGAGCTGGTAAGTCTATTGTAGTCCTAGTCTTTTAGCATTCTCTTCTAGTCCTTTCATGTCATCTCAGCAGTCTCAGCTTGATAGTCCAGGTTGCATCTAAAACTAATATATTTAATTGATTTTTCCGAGATTCGCTTGGACACTGATCTACAAATTTTTAAATCAAGTCGTCTACTGCAGGACATAGGCCTCCCACAATGTTCTTCACACAGATCGGCTTTGTGAGCGCCGTAATTTTATAGGCTAAGTCTGTTTACCTTAGATCTCCTTCGGATAGAGGTCCGCATAGGTAGAGATCTCCTCTCGTGATCGTGACAGATATGATGAGTTATGCAAAGACAGAAAGAGAGAGGAGAGTACTACTGCGAACTTCTACTTAAACCGTTCTTTGCATTTCTTTCAACAGTCCCCAGTCACGGTCAACCAGGACCCCGCGTCGTCATCCCACCAGCGCCTCCTCGCCATCTCCCACAGCGACGTGGAGCGGCGCCTCATTGACAACAAGTCCTTGCTGACCATCGTGGACAAACCCGCGCTGAGGCAGCTCCCGACCCTGGTGGCTTCTTTAGCTGCGAGGGTGGAGAGCGACAAGGCTGTTCTGGCTTGCGTCGGGCAGGTGAAGAGGAGTGATCCGGCGTTGGACTTGAATGATAGCAGGTAAGATCTTCTAAATAAGAGTATATGAGGCGGTCCACCTATCGTCCTTACTGCTGTAAGGATGATACCTTTCGTCCTTAATACTGTAAGGACGATAGGTGGACTTCCAAATACAAATGTGTATTTTTCGTGAATGTTTTAACAATATTACTTAAAACTAAACTTAAAAAGCTAAATAATTAAACTAGAATAATAATAACAGGAGATCTGTGGTGTGGACTAGGAGTTCCTGTGTCGTTGGCACCTATCTACTTGGTGTTCCTTACTTATGACATATACTTAGCAGTATTTTCTAGTGTGATGTAAGGACCCCCAATACCATAGCCTCATCACGCTACATCCACTGGTAACGTCTTTTATGATCAAGTCAATAGCTTTTTAAGGACCACCAAAGTACTTCTTCCTGAAGGGGGGAGTCAATAAGAGGGTGATATTAATACCAATACACTTGTGAGGCACTTTTTAGATTTAGAAGCCGCAAAATCTAGGTTTTAAATTATTAAAAGATCAACCAGAGTGCAACCAGCACGGTTCAAAATAATTTTCTTAATAATTTGTATACAGATTTTTACTATCCAAGATGCTGATTGCTTTTGAGCTGGTGGTAGAAATAAGCACAGAAATTTGAAAAATCGAAACAAGCGTGGATGCCGTTCAAAAGGCTTCGTCTACTGAGTGGTGTACCTACTCATACCATCGTCCTATCATTCACAATTTTTCGCTAGTCATTGACCGAAGTAAAAGTTTCATCTCAATTAAATAAGATAAATAGCAATTTAATTCAGTAATTATAGCGTTTCCAATTAGAACCACTTTCACAACTATATTAGTCCCTTCGCGGAGATTTTAAGTGCGATGTTAAGTGACCACTTACGCAATTTTCACACACTAAATCACAATTAAAAGATAAACATGTCACGCACTAAAACCATAAGTGTCAAAACACAACAAACACAATCTTGCCGGTATTAATTATACTTAATTACATAAGAAATAACTTCAGTGCAGTCTGCAAGTAGTAGAGATGTGAAAAAGTTTATCGAGTACTGACTTACTATGCTGGCACAGCGATCGAATTTGATGCGAAATTTGGTATTTTGTCCTGTCCTGTGACAATTTTTCCCAATTGTGCTGTGTTGATTAAACGTTTAAGCGGTCTTTTGGCGATTACGTCCCTATGTATCACGATATCTTGTAAGACCACAGATCGACGCCCCGTTGTATCAAGTAGTATCGACGAATTCGAGAGAAACTGAAATACATAGTTAGCTCTATGGGATTTTAAAAAGGTATTTGTATTTTGGAAATGACTATTACCTACTGTTTTACGCTCCACATTTTAATAATTTTTATTATCAGGTATTTACTTTGTATTTCTCGACCGTTCTTTTAGTGATGTTGAGGCGTCTGTGACTGCTGGGAGAAACAATCTATAGCAATCTCTATCGGACATAAATATTGATTCTCATTGTTATTTTTTGCCATACAGGGTGCCAATCAGACTGTAGTCGATAATGTTTAAGAACCATCGATAGGTACGAGTATAATACCATACGTCGCATCACTAGTGGCAAACGCATTTGGCGGAACCAAATTACTACACTACACATCGTAATTAATCAAAACAAATGCTCTCCTAAGCAGACCATGAAATAACTCAGCTCCTAATGAAATTTAAAAGTACTATCTTTAGTGATGCTAAACATTTGGTCTTGAAGTTCTAATCTTGGTTTATTTTGCGCAAGACCAGTCCCTGCTATAGCGCTCCTTGCTGACTAACATGAGATTAAAACAACTCTCTAAGGGATCATAATAATCATCATCCAATGATGATAATTCCGGGCTATTTTCAGGAAGAGTATCCTTGTGTGAGAAAATAGACTCCCTTAATTTGTGACCCGACATAAAAGTGTTCAAGGTAAATAATAATAAACTGCTTAAAGTGCAGTTAGAAACAAAATACAAACAAAATACCAAATTTCAAATTAAAAGAGATCAAGACCATTATAAAAATTAACAAAGCTCATTCTGCCACCATAATGCTTCTCAGTTACGTTGGTTTTCGCACACGACTCTCATTAAGGAGATTTAAGACGAAGTAGACATTAAAAAATAAGTAACAGTTAACCAACATTGTGAAGAGAGTAAATGGATATATGTAGTAGATATTATTATTATACACGACTATAAGAAGGGTACAGGCAAAGAATAGGGAATGTCCTAATGAAACGATTTTGAGAAAAACGCAACGTAAATATAGAAATATAATATTTTCTATAGTTTTTTTCGCTTCGGCCATAGATAAAAATGTCTTTTTGGCGCCTTCTGTTTACTTTTTTTTAAATTAAGTAATTGGGAGAAAGATTAGCCTTCAATAAAATTCAGATAATTTTAAAAAAGTGACATTCCCTGTTCTTTGCCTGTACCCTTCATTAATGTTACACTAACTTTTGCAAGTAAAGCTTTGAGCCTTGCAAAATCAGGACTATCAAAACTGAGGAAGCAAGACTAGCCATCCATCTTTACCTTGTCTTTGCACAACACTATCTCTGAATCATACAATAGTGAGTTTACGAATATAATAATTGTTATTTATTTCCTACCGTCGCAGGATGCCTGATACCATCTAAGGAAAGGGAAGTTAAACTTATTCTCACATAATGTTAAAAGTAAGTTTTGCACACGGCAGACGTAACTTCCTTCTTTATTTTTGTTTTGTAAGTCTTTATGACATCATTTGATTCATATTAATAATATTAATCATTCAAATTAGAATCATCATCAGCAACCCACGCTCGTCCACTGCTGGACATAGGTCTCCCCCAATGCACGCCACCGCTCCCGATTTTCGGCCACTCTCATCCAGCTCACTCCAGCCAGCCTTCGAATGTCGTCATCCCATCTTGTAGCAGGGCGTCCAACACTACGTTTACCGAGTCGCGGTCTCCACTCAAGGACTTTATGGCTCCAAATTGGAATACTGATACAATATTATGTAGAATTATGATATCAATATTTACATCTAGGCTACAACAATTAACTCTTGTTGACAATGCTGCTGCGCTGTGTTTCGTCGAGTGAATGAGGGCACCGGAGACCCAATTTGGGGGAATGGGGGTTAAAGGTTGGCAGAGCACTTGTGAACTGGTGTTGCAATGGTCTATGGGCGGCCAACGCTTACCAACAGGTGATCCATCTGCTCGTCTGCCACCTATCATATGGCGTCCCAATTTTCAAGATTGAAGAGGCACCTAAAGAAGAAGATACATGCATAACACTGCAATATATCTATTTCAGTGTAATTAACATAGGAGCCATTAAAACCCGCTGTAAAATAAAGTGAAATTACCACCTTTAATTCAATTAATACATCTTTCGCTAAATCGTCGCTCAAATTGCCTGCTATTAACGTTAATAACGATATGTTATAGTTATTTAACAGCGTTTAACCTGTATTTAGTTTAATAATCGCCTGTTACGGTTGTGGCTTGCAACAACGTAATAATGTTTTGGTAATTGTACAATACGAGGGTCTGTTATATAATTTTGATAGTGGTAATTGATTTTCATTTCGACAATTTTATATTAATCTTATTCCCTGGCACACAATAGTGATTGAATTCAATCAGTGTCTCTCTAATATCGTAAATCTATTCATCGAGATTATTTTGATGAGCTCAAAACAAAGTGTAAAGTCTCTGAAACTTACAACAGGCAAATTTCAAGACAAACTCCGTTACGAAGACAAAATTAAAGGACAAAAAATACTTATGGATAACCACTCCACATTAACACTAATCTCAACCTACTAACAATAACCATGTATGCCTGCCTAGACTTAAGATATTATTATAATTTTAATCGCGGAGAAAAATGTTTAATATTGCAAGTGGCAATAATATTGCAATTACTTATAAAATTAAACACAAAAACAAGCACAAAAATAGCACGGAATCAGCGTCCGTGGAAATTGTTATAGAAAAAGAAATAAAAAAAACCCATGATACAACAAACAATTGAATTGAATCTATACTATTTATAAAGAGATAACTGCTATAGACAACGACAAGGCTTAAGGGTAAACACGAAACGCTTGCGGGATGAAATCGAACACAGCGCCATCTATTGGTTCATTTTTGACCGTAGGTCCCGAAGCGAAGTGAGGGCGGGCCACTAGTTGTTATGTTTTATAAAAAGGTATAAAAAAACCTCATATATTTTTTATGTTTCAATGATTAAAATCTTCCAAGGACCAACCCAGTTCAATCATAGGAACCAATAAATCCATCTGCAACATTTATTGGCAGGAAGCAGGAAACATTTGAAACCAGTCTCAATCAAATTATCTAAACACTCTTACTTTCCCAATCTGTCACATTAACAGTTAACATAATTATAAATCATGTTATGTCAGAGCCGTCCACTTCCATCTCTTAATCTTGAAATTCATTAAGTTAATCTATGTTATGTAAATTAAATATTAGTGTTGTGAAGTTATCTATAATATCGCTTTTAGTATAATTTTATTGTGATGGGAGATATTTGTGTTTATTTGCATTTGATTTTATATAACTATGAGATAATGTCTCATTTATTTAATTAATACGTGCTTTTAATTTAAGTATTGTTTTTTAATCATTCAGGAAATAGAATTGTGGAATTTGCATTGATTTAAGATAAATAAAGATGCTAAAGCATCTGTGATTGAAAATAACAACTTTTGAAACTGACTTATTAAATATTAATACCTTTTTAACAAGAAAGAAATAAATTCTAGTTACAAGTATAATATTGTAAGTAAAAGTTTTTTTTAAAACAATCTTAAAAAAGTTAACCTTTATTGAAATTATGTCTTTTGTCTAAGCGTGTTACGAGTATTCCCGGATGCATCTAAAATGTAAAAAAATGTGTTTTATTAATTCTTTGGAAATATATTTCCTTTACCCCCCTAAAACGGTGTCACATCTTTTTTCCTGTCCGCCACAGACACGCCATAAGTCACGAATAATTTTGAGCACTTATCTTTAAAGAAATCCGAAGTCTTAAAATTAATAGAACATGGTAACTTATCGATAATCTAACATCGATAACAACCATAGATCGAAATCGACAGTTCCCCTAGTTTGATGGATCGCCGACGAGTGAGCTGTGTGTCGGTCAACATTGCACAAGTGCCGAAAGTGGCTTTCACTGTCTGTCGGTCACCTAATGCGTTATGTCATGTTAAATAATAAAGTCTAGAGCTTTGGGTTTATCTAGTTTTTAAAAATTAGACTCGATATAATCGACGCCTAGCGCCATCTATTGGTAAATTTAAAACTGATGTCCCCAAACGAAGTAGGGGCGGGTCATTACTCATGGAAAAAGTAGAGCGTCAATTTGTCAAAGTCATACGTAGTGATCCTTAACCACGGGTTAATAGGACCTAGTTCTCCAGAAAGAAGCCATGTAGCTTTCGTACTCTTCCTCATATGGCTGCTTTATGCAGAACTAGGTCCTATTTATATTCTGAACTGGGTAGGTACATACGTATACAGCCACACATCAAATTATACAATACTGTTAAATTTCTTCAATACTTTGTCATCTTACTATCAAACACATTAAGTTGAATATCATTTGAGTTTTGACAGGTTGCAGAAACCTGAAGTGTGGCTGACTGTACATAAAGATTTTGCAGTTGTGATTTAGAGAGATGATGATTTCTTACTTACCAAAATATAAAAGTTATCTGAAACAAAAGAAAAATGCTATTTAATTTTTGTGATTAATTGGTTAAACTGAAATATTGGACGGCCAAAATCCGATCGTCAAAACAATAGTTTAGGATTTCGTAAGTTAGGTAGGTACGTTACAAGCGTATCCAAAAGGAAGAGTAGGTTTTGGAATTCCCAGAATTGGCAGCATCGGAGAAAATAAGTAAATTTTAGAATTAATGTACAAAACATAAGTTATATTAGTAAACAGATACTCGCCAATAAATACATACAAAATGAATCATTAACACAATGGTAATAAAGTTTAATACCGTCCGTAGCAGCCAGGCAGCTATTAATGTTTTCCGCAGTTAACCGGTTAGGTTTTCTTGACTTTTCTCCACTTTCGAACATTATGAATGTTTAAACAAGCGGTTGGTAATCTAAAAACATACATCCTCTGAAGAGCGAAAGTTGTCTTTTTAAGACGTTTGTACAACAGCGGTTAAACTAACTTTGAACTCTAAAATCTTTGAAAGATAAGAAATTCTGCGTTCGTTTTCATTATCAGAAAAGCCGGTACAGTTAGCTCAAGCATACAACCTCATTCAAATATGAACCGTATAGGCCTCACATAACAGTCGAGGTAGATATTTACATTTTATTGCAGGTGACTGTATGCTCAAAATCAAATTGAAATGCTCCTCAAATTTTCTAAATAAGTAATTACATTTATGCTAAGAAAATTTGAGTTTTAGAAAATTTTACTTTTACTCAGCAAATATGAACCTTATCAACTTTTATTACTATGCACTTGTAGTTCAAAATCTGCTTGTCAATTTGTTTAATGAAACAATAGGTGTGAGTGATGGGTTTACGCCTGTGTGAGGCATTGTTCCATCGGAAATGTATGGAAAGTGGTTTTCTAACATCTCCATTGGCAGCGTAAACTTGTTGGAAGATTTTAATCTAAACATGTTTTAAGAATTCTTGTAAAGGTTGTTATTTTTACGATCTTTTGTAAATATTTGAAAGTTAAGTGCTTAAGCGACTTCCGCCACCCATAGATAACGGCAGACCGGGAATCATCATCAGCAACCCACGCTCATCCACTGCTGGACATAAGTCTCCCCCAATGCACGCAACCGCTCCCGATTTTCGGCCACTCTCATCCAGCTCACTCCAGCCAGCCTTCGAATGTCGTCATCCCGTCTTGCAGCAGGGCCATCACTACGTTTACCGAGTCGCAGTCTCCACTCAAGGACTTTATGGCTTCAACGGTTGTCAGTTCTGCGGCTAATGTGAGCAACCCACTGCCACTTCAGTTTGCTAATTCGGTAGGCTATGTCGGTGAGTCTGGTTCTCTGTCGGACCGGGAATACCTTAGCAGTATTCTTAACACCCCAAGTCACAGAACACAATACTGGCAGGTCTTTTAACAACTGTACAAGTGGTAGAAAATACGCACTTAGTCATTAGATTTAAATATCTTGAGTTGCGTGTTTGGATTGGAAACTGCAATATTCAGTAAAGAAGCTGCACGTTTTTATTCATTCATATATTCAGCTGTCATTTATATTTTAATCGTTAAAAAGCGTAATTACATAACTCACGATATAGAAAGGTTTTCTCAAGCAATCGGTTTTATAATTAATCGAAGCTAACAGCCCTGGGACCCGCGGTAACACACCGGCGTAAAAACTGACGCAACACTTTTCATTGGACAAATATCCAAAAGTAGGGCTGCCACAAGGAGATCCTGTGCTGTGTACGGGGCCTTTAGAATACTGCCAGTGTTACCGACTTTTCGTAGAGGTACTAAACGAGTCTTCTTAGTGAGCTTCAAGTCTAAGTATTATTATTATTTTTTTTATGGCCTTGGACTCGCGCCTTTAAAACGCGATGATTCCGCCAATGTCAAGTGATTAATTAAATAGTGGCCTGCACAGCGTACGACACCAAAGATTTTAATGGTTGTCCTGGTACTGTTAACAGCTTCCAGACCTACCTATTCGCTGAGAATGAGACTTCTTAATAATAATATGTTGAAGCAAGGGTCGATAAGAGACGGCTATAAAGGCTGTATCTATCTGTAATCATGTAAGTACATCCCTTGAACCACGTGTTCTTACAACCTTCCTAAAAAAATGTTTCATGACGTTTAGAAATTCGATCAATAAGTTATAGCCTCCCAATACAAAATGACCAAGTCACGGCTTTGTGTGAAAGACTTTTTTTTCCAAAAGTAATAAAAGAAATTAATGTTGTTCAGAATGGATGATAGAACACATAGGTACGTAAATGGTATGTAAATGTTTACAATAACACCCTGTATGTCGTATTACATGGAGAAAACGTAACTCTCCCCCTTTGGGAAGAGTTGCATGAAGGAAACTTAATTTTACAACCAGATTCACCTTTTGACACCCCTACACAAAAGTAACGGAGAAATGCAAACGCCGTGAGAATCATTGTAACAAGGAATATAACAGGCGTTTCATAAGAAATATAACAGTTTAATTGCTATACTGTTGTTTTAATTGTGATCGCATTCACCAGACAGTAATGAGCATATTGAGCATTGTTGCGCCTGCGCAGCTTCTCAGTACTTCCCAGTCGTGACCGAGTGGAGGCAAAAAGCTTTAGGTTACCCGGTGACAGCGCGGGAGTTTGATATTTATTGTTAACTAGCTGTTACTGACTACGTCCGCGTAGAATAATAATAGATAGATAGATACTCTTTATTGCACAACACATTACAGGACTTAATGCTAATAGTAATTTACAAATACAATATCGGCGGCCTTATCGCAATATTCCTCTACCCAAAGGTTATCTCTTCCAGATAACCTTTGGGTAGAGGAATAATGCAGCGAATTAACAAGGGGTAAGGCAGTGCAGATCTTTTATGTAGGTAATAAGATAAATACATCATAATAAATACATAAATGCATACTAGTAATAAATTAATACGAGATACTGCTATAATTTTATACTTTAATAAATAATCAGATATAAAAATATATAAAATATAATACTACAATCTGTCAAACTTCTTCAATCGAACCTCACTTTTATGTCAAACGTGTTTGGTTCAATATCAACTGAGGAAATTTGACAGATTGTAATAACTTGATGTGCTGGCCACTGTACATGGATTATTTCAATACGATTAATTGGAAGGACAGATGCGTTACTAAAGACCAGGTTAAGAGAAATATATACGCGTGTAGAATAGTGTCTTTGATAGTAGCATTTTTAATTATTTAATAATTTTCGCCCTTAACCCCTCCTGGATAAGCGAGCGAAGCCGCAGGCAAAAGCTAGTTCAGTATAAATTAAATAAAAAAGTTGGCCCGTGAAGGGTTCGAACCTCCGTCCTCCGAGTATTTTGTTTTTGACAGTTCGGTGCTCTAACCTGCTGAGCTAACGAGCCTTGATGCTATACGACGAAAAACAACACCACTTTGTACAGGATGACTCACACTCACGTATGTGCGAGCGTTTTCCGCAATGACGTAATCGAGTAGCAATCGTTATCACGGACGTACGAGTATATATAGCTTTGTCAAGGGGGGTGTCCCACATTGCAAAACAATTACAAATCCCCCCCCGCGCTCGGATTTAACTATTTCCCTATTTTAATAATGTTTTATAATGCGGCTCTCTCGAATTACAATTCAAGGACCGGCTGGATTCAGCGTGCGTTATTGCATGTACGCATTCTTGAAGAACGTGAGGTTGATTTGTTGATTTGCCGTCCCAGTGCTATCTACAACTTGCTACCCCACCAACCTTGCCGACCCCTTAATTAAGTCGACCTTGGCTATAGCCGATTCAATCTTATGTCAAACTAGACCGCAATGGGAGGGGTCCGGACTCCCTGGACCCCCCCCCCCCCTCCTTATACACGTCCATGACTGATTTACTAACTAGGGGAGATGTGACTATAATAATGAGACAGGCTTTGACACAGACTTTGTAGGGAGTGAAGAAACGCACCGGGGAATGAGCCCTTAGCAAGCACCTGGGGAGCGTGTCCCAAGATTTGGTCCATACCCTAAGACTATATAGGACCCCATGGTCCTACCTACCTACATGGTCGTCACCTGCCCATGACAGGTGACGGGATAACCCTATCGATTTATGTTACATCATTCGACCTAAATAGTTTTTTATCATCAACCCA
This sequence comes from Cnaphalocrocis medinalis, assembly GCA_014851415.1. Taxonomy (NCBI): domain Eukaryota; kingdom Metazoa; phylum Arthropoda; class Insecta; order Lepidoptera; family Crambidae; genus Cnaphalocrocis; species Cnaphalocrocis medinalis. The sequence continues at coordinate 8,186,285 of CM026298.1, read as the reverse complement.
TCTCATCGCTGGAGATATACCAACTACATCACTATCTTTCTGATTCATCTCGTCATAAATTAAACAACAATTAATTCCAGTTACATCTAACCTAAAATGCGACTTTTTTCTCAGACCGGGTCATGGGTGGGAATCTCATTACCATCTAGAGAATGCGATCACAATTAAAACACAATTTTAGATTTTTGAAGCTGATTTTGTAAGTCATTAGTCGTTATGAGTAACCGAGATAATTAAAATCAATCTAGCGCTAAAAACGGCCACTTTTAGCAATAATTATTGTTACTTGTCGCGTGTTAAAAATATTGTATTGCGTCTTGAAAAATTCAATTTACTTGCATATAAGGCTGTAATTTTTTACTTTCTTAAAATTATATGATACTAGCGGCCGCCCGCGACTTCGTCCGCGTTAAAAGTAACTTTTTGCCCCCATTTCAACCCCTTACAACCCCCTTTACGCAATAAAAAGTAGCCTATGTTCTTTCTCAGGGTCTAGATCATCTGTATACCAAATTTCATTTAAATCCGTTCAGTAGTTTTGGCGTGAAAGAGTAACAGACAGACAGACAGAGTTACTTTCGCATTTATAATATTAGTATGGATTGTCGCCATAGTCAGTGTACCTACATAAATAGGTTGGCGGCGCTAGTTTCGACGATATAGCCCCTAATTGTTTTTAATTTTCTTTTTTTTTGTGTTCGTATCTTCTAAGCTTATCTATTATTGTGTTGTAGGTATTTATTTTGTTTGTGGTCAATAAATGTTTTACTTACCTACTTACTTAGGTATATAGGTACTTATTTCTATTGAAATTCCTCTGTCTCTCTCTTCCAGGCCCGTAGCCGGAGTCCTCATGAGCTACTCCCGAGGGTGTGCCGCGGTCCTCACTCAGATGTCAGAGGGGGAGGTGGGGAGCGGAGGGGCGTCCACCCCGCGGTCACCGACGGACTCCGCCAGTGACGGCTATCACTCTGACAGTGATGACTCACCACAGCTGCCTGATAGGTTGGTACCTTAACGGATTACTCATTAAGATTATATTATGAGCCGGGTTAGTACGACAAACACGAGCAAGGTGCAACCCATCCTCAATAATGATGACCACCGACCTCAATCATGAGGGAGCGACCGAAGAAAGAGAGAGTACGATTAACTTCGTCATCTTTTCGATCATAGAAAGTCTAGGTGTGTACAGTGTGAACGCTCTAAAAGTGTCGCCAACAAAGAAAGAAAGCTCCATGTGATACCAAAGTAAAGGATCAGCCTACTGTCCCACTGCAGGACAAATGCCTTCATTGTAGAAATCAAGTCATCGCTACTACATTTATGATATAATTAGGCTTAATCACCACGCTTGCCTAATCCGAGTTAAGTTCGAAAAATTGGAAATATACTTTTTCTCGACCCGGCATATCCTGGGACCCCGAAATCACGGCCCAAGTATCTACTTAAACCATTAGACCAGCATCTGTTTCATGTGATACTATAAAGTAAAATAAATGTCTGCCTAAATGCAACCCAACTAAAAACTTCAACAGACTTATCTTAATGACTACTTATCTTCGAAGATGATAGTTGCAGCACTAGGAGGTTGATGGGACTCCACATCAACGAAGATGGCTATAGACCCCTATTGCTGCCCGACATATCTTGCTACACCGATCGCAAGTCTACCCTGAATCCGCTAGAGGAGACGAGACACGACGATTAACAGACTAACTCTTTTTTATTCATGTATTCTAGGAGCAAGCTGGTATCCCAGTACGCGGCAGTATGGGCACGCGCAGCCGACGAGGCGCTGCCGGCGCTCTCCGCGCTCGAGCCCTTGAGGCACACGCCTCACTTGAAGTATAAGATCGTCTTCTCCGTTGTTGTTGTGAGTATCCGAATTACTGCTCCCTAGGCCACAGTTTATCGCTGACAGAACAAGAAGAAAGAAGTAAAGAAACTTACCCGGCAGGAATGGAAATACTTATCTGACTGACAAATCCTCATCGACAGTTAGATTTTTTTGAATGATAGGTATAGGTGGCAGACAAGCCGATGGATCACCTGATGGTAAGCGTTTACCGCCGTCGCATGGAACACCTGCAACACCAGAATTCCTTTATTATGCAGCTTAATTATAAATGGTCCAAGTATTTTTATTTACTTGACCAAAATTGAAAAAAATTATACGTGAGGTTGTTGTCCGTTCAGAAATGCTTAGTGTCAACCTGAAATCTGGAAGTTGGCGGTCTTGTACCCTTATCCGTCGGAAAGTACGTACTGCTTCCAATCCCTCTTCAGTCGTGACACACTGGTGTCATATTGAATCAGATGTTAAGGAAATAAAGAGTGCACCTGTGTTTATGGAAACACTTGAGAATTATAATACTTATATCCAGCATATGTGACTGATGACGAATGACAGGGACGAATGGAAGAAGAAAGCATACTGCGCCGACCCCAGATAATCTGGAAACAGGGCAGGGAGAAGATGATGTGGCTGATCGACCGATTGGGTCGGTTGCCGTAGCCGAATCGGTTGTAAGATATTGTTAATGTTTACTTGACGTGAATTATTGCTGCCCTCTTTAAAGTATCTTGTCTATTTCCAGCTGTCGTTCCGCGCTGCAATCAGTCTGCGCGACCGTCGACTGAGCGAGGTGAAGGCGCTGCTCGGCGTCGAGAACGAGCCGAGTGTCCCCGACCCGAGCATTACTCGGCTCGTCGCCGCCGCCACCAGGGTGCTCCACGAGACAGCGCATAGCTTCCCCCTGGGGGAAGCCGAGCGGACTGTCGTTAACCAGGTAAGACTGAGTATTGCTCAGAATCAATTGTCACTCAGCTGACAGCTCGTAGCTACCGCTATCTACTAGGGTGCTCTACGAGGCAGCGCAAAGCTTCCCCCCGGAGGACCCTGGAATACACGATCTATTGCAACTTATAATACAAGGCAAGACCCAAAGAAAGAGAAGCCCAGAAAGAAGAACGTCTTGGCTTATAAATCTGCGCTAGTGGTACAATAAAAGCACCCGTTCTCTGTTTAGAGCAGTTGTGTCAAGGGTTCAAGCCGCCATTATGATCGCCAACCTTTGTTAGAAGATCTCTCTCAAGAAGATTCAAAAACGGATACGACCTTCTTTATGCAACTCCTTTCTAAAAATATTCTTGCGTATTCCTTCTTAAAAGGTCGGCAGCGCACTTGCGACTCCTCTGGTGTTGCGGGTGTCCATGGTTGCGGTAATCGCTTACTATCAGGTGATCCGTCTGTTTTTCTGCTGCCCCCTATAAAAAAAACTTTGATGATGTGCTACTGAATGAAGCAACTCTTGTAACATTCCAGGTGCTAAACACCCTGCGCGAGTACCCGTGTCTGGGCGGGTGTGCGGCTCTCCACGCGCTGGTCGCGGCAGCCTGCCGCGCCGCTTGGACGATCAGCCTGCACTCGCCACCACTGCGTATAGACACTGACTTCACTCCTGGTGAGTACCCTACCAGGATCTGTTCTTTTTGACACAGTCGCTTTCCCGCAGTTAAACCTTCTAAATATTGAACCCTGCTGTTTGCAACAGTCTATGTCTTAACATTATGTGTGAGTACCTGTGGTAGATGCCTGTGATGCCACGTGAACTTTTCACCACCGCTAAGTATATACTGACTTCTCTTATGGTCAATACTACAGGATTTTCCATTACACGGATTGAAAACCGTTCCGAGTATGTATAGTATAGTCACCTGTCACGATGTGAAGACTACTTTACCACACACAACACCTTTGCGCTATAGATACTGAATATATTACTCTTGAGGTAAATATGGTATAAAAGCCTGCTACATTAGAGGTTAAGATGTTAGGAACCATGCTCAAGTAAGAACTTAGGAAGTTGCATTTCATTAACAAAAAGAGTAAGGTAGATATGCTTTATTGCACAAAATTCACAGCTTAAAAACTAGACATCGTGCAAAAGTTCGTAGATCTTAGTTCTTGTAGCATGTACCTTTTACTTATTTCAAAATTTTCAATTTTCAGTTGTGATGAACCCAGAGAAGCACGTCCGCTTTTCCATGAGCGAGTTCCGCGACCGGCGCTCCGACCTGATCAAGTCGTTCGTGTGGCCAGCCCTGATGGACGGCAACCGGTGCGTCTTCAGGGCCGTGGTGCTGACGTAGGAACCAGGGGATATCATCATCATCACCAAGAGAACACTGCTGAACAGACTACTATTCCGAAGACTCAGAGATTCAAAATATGTCCTGATCCTTCGTGATTCCATGTCAGCTGCTGAGTCGCAGTTTGCAAAGATCTGACCTGCACTACGTCATCCCAGCAATATCTGGGGCAGCCGACCAGCTGTCGACTGGTTGCCCGTCCCATATAAGGTGTATACTGCGATCCTCTCCTATCCTTCCTACGTCTCTAATGACCTGATGGCTTGGCCACATAGATTCTGCGAGTTTCTCAGAGTGTGTTGGGTTCCTCCACAAGCTTTTGAATCTCGGTGTTTTAAGCATTCCGTTATCCCTCCACCAGCCCATGATCGTTAATTCTACCTAAGGTTTTGGCCTTATTGACGACATTCCTTCCAAATTAGTCTATGGGATTTTTTTCCACTCCCAATGCATAAAGTGAACTTCTCTCATTAATTTGATGGTAGAAAATCCCAACAAATAAATTCTATTCCAATTTTTTGTCGTTATGTAGGTCACGACGTCAAGTTAAGATTTCAGTGGTAAACGATTTATTCATTGTATGATATTTATAATTATTTAGTTAAGTTAGAAAATATCCAATGTAATAATTTTAACTGTAAGTGTACGTCGTGTATTTATAATTATGTATTTTTCATTTTCAGTCTATAATCTGTAAGTAATGTTTATTATGGACATGACTTAGAAAAATGTATAACCAGTGTTTTAAGTATTTTGCTTACATTATAGAATTTTATTTTTAAGTTGTCTTGTACAAATGTTAAACGTATTTTATGTATCTATTTACTTTTATTAATTTATTCATTCATTTAGCGTTTTAGTTTGTACACCTTATGGATTTTAATAAACCCTTTTTTATTTATTTCTTTTTCATTTATTTTTTTCACCTTACCTACATCAGGTAAAGGAAGTTTTACCTCCTTAGTTACCCCTAACGTGGTCTTAAGTTACTTACTTAATTTTGGTTTAAAACCGATGCTGTCACTTGTATTTGGCATTTTTGTAAAAGTGTCAGCATCATTTTTAAACCATGACTAACTTTAGTCTATGTTCTGTATTTTTTAAGAAAGGCTGAATCGGAAATATTCTAGAACAGTAATCGAACAAAAATATGCTAATCCGTTATGTTTTCATAGCTTATCAAAATTAATCATTCGCACTGAATTTCGAATTTCCCAATCATTTTGCTACTTTATCTGCAACGGAATATGATTCACGCATTGTCATCATCTTATCAACGTATTGATAAGATTTCAGTGAAGCCCAGATATAAGCTGAAACACTTACACAACCATTCTAGTATCAGCCACGAATCAGTGAATAATAGTGCCCAAGTGTATTGCTATAAAAGTGTTTCTTTGTCCCAAGACAGTCAAAGTTGAAATTGAAAGCAATGAGTCACTACTCCGGAGGAAATAACCCCCCACCCTACTACGGGGCCCCGCCGCACTGGCCCCCTCCTCCCGCACGCGTACCCCCCACACCCTCCCCCGCCCGAGCAACAGCCGCACACATACCCCCCAGGACATGCTCCAGCATACCCCTACTACATGCCTGGAGCCGTCATGATACCCGTCCCAGCCATGACAGCTGTACCAGTTCCAAGTCCCCGCGCCCCCACCAGCTGATCCTCCAACTAACCCCACTTACATCACCAACTACATCTACCATGGGGAGACCTCCAACCAACCGATAGGAGACCAAGTCCAATTGACAGAAACGGCTGGCGACTTCACCTGGATACCAACCACTTCGACCACAGCTGCTCATCTTCAGGGGAAAGCCGTAGTTGGAGGCCACGAAGGATGGGACGGCAGTCCTTTATGGGTCATCAGGGCATGGCATAATGGAGACCTGATCCCAGGAAAATTATCTGTGAGGCATAACGCTGCATCCGTCATGTTTGATGGCAAAGAAATCCCAGTTCAAAACATCGAAGTCTTATGTGCTAAAAGTGAAAATTTACGATGGGTTCCTGCTTCGAACGGCAACATTCCTCCCGGAGCCATCCCTGGTGGTAGAACTGGGACTGGAGAGACCCTGTACGTGGGAAGGGCGAGGTACCAGCTGTCCATTACTCCAGGGAAGGTGCATCCCAGTCACAAGTGCTGTTATATCGGATTTGGTGGAGCTGAGATATCTCATAGAGTTTATGATGTGCTATCTAGGGTTAGTTAATGTGGACATAAAGTGATATTGATACGAGTAAAGACTGATGATGGATTGTTAACATGAAAATGCATTGTGTTACCTAGGGAAAAAATACTAGTGCTGTCTTTAATAGTTAACAACTCTCTAGTTGTTAGAGGCCGCCTTCATTTTGTTTCGGGCCTTCCTTTCTGAATTGATTCCGAATTGTAGCTACTAAATGTGGTCATTGTATCAACACTGCTTTGCATGAGGCGTATCCTAGGTTCTGGGCCAGAGGGACAGAAACAGGAGGGAAATGAAACTTAGGTTAGATCATCCTGTGCTAGGTGTCTTGGGAAGGGTCTATTGTAAGACAGTAGATTGTGTAAGATTGTTCAAAGTGTATTAAAAGATGTCTCGAACGCAAAAACTTGTGTAAAATCAGCAACAATCATGTTTTATATATTATAAGATATTTTGATGACTTCATACAAGGGTGTATCTGTAAACATTTACATCCCTGTAACCACGTGTTCTACCAACCATTCTGAACAAGATCTGGTTATTAGAAAGCCATGAAAATAAATTAATGAAATTGAAACAATTGGTTTACCTACTTATTTTCTGAAATAAAATATCTTGAAGAAGGCCTTATCGTTTAAGCCGAGCTTATCAACTACGCATGTGTTGATAATATTGTAAAATACTGATAATAAAGATACGATACGACAATTTTCTTTGTTTATTTCACTTTAGTTAATATTAGATACTTATTTCTTTTTAGGTCATGCCAATTTAATTTAAAGTAATAAGGAAGCAAAAATTAAATAAAGTTTGGCAGCGCGCTTGTGACTGTACTGATGTTGCAGGTGTTTATGGGTGGCGGCAATCGCTTACCATCAGGCGATCCATCAACTCGTCTGCCACCTAGGTATCACATAAAAAATCCTTACCAAGTCATCTTGCGACACTCAATATCTCCCCAGTACAGAGGTCAAATGCATCATTAGCGGTGTACCTATCTGTCACACCTATCAGCTATCCTCAGTGAACCTTATCGCAACTGCTTAGAGAAGGAATTTGAATAGCAAAAGTGTACAATCTAGGAACAAGGGACAATTGGCGAAGTAATATAATTGGAGCATGCTACGAGTATGTTGGTTAATATTGTAGAACGAATTTCGAAAAGTTTGTTAATAAATAAATCATATAACATCATACTTGACCTGACTCTATACTAAGTAGCTTAGGCACTTGTGTTATAGATATCAGACAACAGAGGAAACTAAATTAATATAATAGTTAAAAACATATAACACCCAGACACTGAAAAAACGCAGCGGTATTTCCGAACCAGTAAACTAGGCACGACATTCAAATCTTTGAAACTAGCCTACATCTTCCTAAAGGGCCAGCAACGCATCCGCACTCCTGGTGTAGCTGATGTTTATGGGCGGCGGTGATCATTTACCATGACATGACTCACTTGCTTGGTTGCCTTCCTGTTAGAGCCGTCTTAAACTAAGCCGGGGCCCTCGCACACAATAATTAGAGGCCGTTTTGGAAAGTGATTAATGCGAATTATACTAACATTTTTAAAATAAGTTTAAACGGTTAATATTATTATTTAATCACTTATTATATAAAGTTTTCAAATACAGTATGATGTTATTATAATATGACATTAATGATATTCGAATGCTGCTGTTTTTAGGTTCAGTAGAGGTGCAATTGTAAATACCACCTTAGAGTTTGTGAAAAAAAGTAATGCGTTCGACAAAAGTTTTTTGAGAATAAATGTGTAAGAGAAATTGTAGGTTTTTCGGGGCCCCCTTGATAATGGGGGCACGAGCCCCGTGGCAAAGACGGTACTGCTTCCTGTATCATAAAAAAATATAGAGTTGAAAAAATCTGAGTTACATGTTCGAAACTACAACCTCACAAATCGAAGGCGAAGGCATCTCCATATCTGAGCTACTTTTGCTCCTTATACATACCTACAGAATATTATATGTATTACCTACACATGACGACACGCGACCCATTAAAATAGCTTAATAGAAACTAAACTAGTTTATAAACCAAGGTGTTAATATTAGTGGAGCGATTTCGGGCAATTTGGGCTGTTTGCCCTCTGGGCCATGCGGGCACTGGGCAAAGGATTATCCCTTTGTAGGGCGGGGGCGATGGAGGAATCGCTCGAGATGTGTATTACGACCACATGAGAAACATATTTCTCAAAAGAAATACCTAGTTAAATAATAAATAAATTCCTGCATTACCTCACAATATCAACCTACTTATATACCGTTCCATTGCAGAGCAAAGGCTCCCGTTATTAAAATGAAGTCATAGCTACTATTATGGACTTAATCACCACGCTTGTCAAAAGCGGATTGGTTCGGAACCCGAGCTATGTTCATATAATACGAAACATACTTTTTGCTCGACCCGGAAATAGAACCAGCCGGGCTAACATGCGCACCGCGACAAAATTTTGTCGACTCTAGCGAGCGAGAGCGCATCCTTCTATCCCGCTTATCGCTCAGTCAGGTGAGCGAGAAGCAACTTGCGCCGACACAATTCGAGTGTCGACAAAATTATCTCGCGGCGCGCATGTTAGCCCGGCAGGATAATAGAACCGAAAATAAACCCGAGATAGCGTTCAGTAATAATATATTTTTTTTATTTAAAAAATATACACCGTACAATATCAGAGAAAAAGCAATCAATAAAGGTTTTTACAATAAGGTATGTAGGAACAGTTTAATTTGTCCAGGGTGGGGATCGAGTCCACCACCTTTGGCGTATGAGTACTTGTACTACTAATTATTCTGTGGTATGAGGCATCACTACCAATTGCGCCATCGAATCAGTCGATTTTCTCTCTTAGACCTTTGAAAATATCTATCAATGCTGCAATAGCGCTTGCCAAAGGACGCATAGTGTGATACGGGTCTATTAGCTACCGAAGTTTGCTCAGCAGCGTGTGCGGGACATGTGTTGTCTACACAGATCACGAGATTAGTTGCGTATACCTAATAGGGACAGGCCTATGCCGACTGGGACATAAAAGGGACTGTAGGCGGTCACACCCTGCGGTATGTTATTTCGAATGGGCGGATGGAGCATTTGGTATGAACCCTGCCTCATTCGCTGAAAGTCGTTCGAGGCTCGATCCCCACCCTCGACAACCATTCGTGTGATGAACACTTGTGTATTTAAATATTATATTTGTGATCCTCTGTTGTCTGATATCTGTAACACAAGTGCGTAAGCTACTTAGTACGGAGTCAGATAATGTATGAGATGTTGTGTGAATTTATTATTATTTGAACTTCTACGAAATGTAGGTACTAATCATGGGAGAGCCAAGCCTAGGCATGAATGGGCCGGCTCCATCGTGATACCACGGGTTCACAGAAGACCGGCATGAAACAGCGCCTGTGTTTCGAGTGAGGCTCAATTGGGAGGAAAGGGGGTTAAAGGTTGGCAGCAAACTTGTGACTCTACTGGTGTTGCAGGTGTTTATAGGCAGCGGCAATCGCTTACTATCAGGTGATCCGTCTACTCGTCTGTATGTATTTTAATAATCTAATCTAAATCTATTCTATACTATTTATAAAGAGAAACTTCAATAGACAACGACAAGGCTTATAGGTAAACCGAAAACACGAAACGCTTGCGCGATGCAATTGGACACAGCGCCATCTATTGGTTCATTTCTGAATTACGGTCCCGAAGCGAAGTGAGGGCGGGCCACTAGTAATAAATAAATCTGTGAAGACTGATCATCAAAACGCTTCCATTACAATGTAGTCTGTGTATTATTTCGTGTCTTTGACCTCTATCATCAAAATATCATTACGGTTCTTAATAGCAAAACCAACGTTAGACTAAGTGGAGCGTCAAACGATGTCAATACGAGTTAATGACGTTATCGGTCGGTGTGAGCGACCCCTTCGGTCGCACATCTATGTCTATATGTAATGTCAACCTGTTGCTACTCGCTGTTTGGTCTAAAATACCTGAGCACAGGAGATCTCGCAGACATCATCATCATCATTTCAGCCAATAGACGTCAGGCGACTGCTGGACATAGGCCTTCCCCAAAGTCCTCCACACAGATCGGTCCTGTGCCACCCGCATCCAAGGGACTCCCGCGACCTTCACCAGATCTTCGGTCCACCTGGTGGGAGGCCTGCCACGGCTGCGGCCTCCTGCATGTGGCCTCCACCCCAACCTTTCCACCCCAACAGCCGTCTGTTCTCTTCGCAACGTCACGGGCATATTCCAAAGTATTGCGTGGCTCAAGTGGCAATGGGCAGGGCACATTGTGAGGAGAACAGACGACCTTTGGGGTGGAAAGGTACTTGAGTGGAGGCCGCGTGCAGGAGGCCGCAACCGACGGAACGATCTAGTGAAGGTCCCAACCTTGGATGCGGGTGGCACAGGACCAATCTGTGTGGAGAACGTTAGGGGAGGCCTATGTCTAGCAGTGGACGTCTATGATGATGATGATGACCTGAGCACAAACTGTGTCAAACCAAATGAAAATAATCCTTATTAGTAGAGGTTTATTGACCTACTAACCCTAAAGTTGGCTCACCAAAAAAATGTCTTTCGTTTCATCTACGGGTCATAAAGACCCCGAGCGTTTATTTTCAGGTTGACATCGTCTAAATAGAAGTAATTTGATTAATTGGACCGTCGATGCATTATTTTAATTGAAATCTCTTAAAGTCAAGTACAGACGGCGGCAAGTTGAGTTACCCGCAGTGCAAAAATAGCACTTATGTCTCAGAAATAGGGACGGCCCAATGTCCAAAAATGGTAAGTCGACGTGGCGCCGTTTGTACATGCGTCTTTTGTAGCCAAAACCTTTTAGTTAAGCAATTAATTAGAGAAATTAACAAGATTTAGTTAACGCTGTAATACTTAAAGGCTTAGAAATTAGGTTTCTGAAAGTATTTAAGTAAAATATTTACCAATTGAGTTTCTTTTTATGTTATAGGTGGCAGACGAGCAGATGGATCACCTAATGGTAAGCGATTGCCGTCGCCCATCGATACTTGCAACACCAGTAGAGTTTTGACTTTACAGACTGGCAGGATGGCGCAATTGGTAGTGACCCTGTTTCATACGCCAAAGGTCGTGGGTTCGATCCCCACCCTGGACAAACATTCGTGTGATGTGTTTGTTCAGTGTCTGTGAATACCCAGACACTGAACAAACACATGTGTACATAACAATTTATGTAGGTATGTATTTAAAAGTATTATATTTGTGATCCTCTGTTGTCTGATATTTGCATAGCACTTGTGTTAAGTGCTTAAGCTACTTAGTACACGGAGTCAGGTCAATGTATAAAATGTTGTATGAATTTATTAATATTTTTATTATTTATATACTTAGAAAAAATATGTAGAAGAAGTGGTAAAAGGTACGTAAATATTCACAGATACACCCAGTACAATACAGTGCAATAAGTGGCAATAGTTTCTTCGTATATTGCACCAGACGGACAATTAAGGCAATTAGCAACATCCACTCACGATTCACGACCGCGCCAGTGACTCCACATGACTCGGACAGTGTGGTCATATTTGGCCCAGCGGTATTTTAAAGTATTCTCTGTGTGGTACGTACAGCCACACGTAAGTATACAAAACTGTCAAATTTCTTCAATCGCTTCTCATCTTACAAAGACTTGATATAAACGGAACCAAACGCGAGGATATTTAAAAATAAGTACATTATGACTCTCATCTTACTGTCATACACATTAGGTTGAAGATCAATTGAGGAAGTTTGACAGGTTGTGGTAACCTGATGTGTGGTTGACTGTACATAAAAGTGAATTGTGTTAGGTTCTCGCGTGTACAAGTAACGACATTGTTTTTATGTTTTTAAGTATATTTTAAACATTTTTAAGTGTAAATCAAAGAAACAGAGTAAACTAATCCCCTCTATATCGATTTTTGTATAATGTGCTTTTGGCCGACCTTATTAAATAATTAAAAATATTTTTTTTGATGAATGCTTAATAAATAAGCAAAATATCAAGTAAAAGCTCAGGAAAATTTAGAATTTTTTGAGAGATTATTAATTCGTCGGCTTCGTAAGGGGTTCGGATGGTGTAAAGTGGATAGCACATCTGCCCGGTCTGTGGAAGGTTGTGGGTTCAAGTCCCACCTGAACCCTCCGAGGATTTTTTTAAGTGCAATATTTACTTAAGATTATTAATCAGACAAAAGCAAAATTATTTATATATTTAATTCTCAGCCAAAAAAAAGTTTTACTCTACAAATTCACTTCCTTCACTTTTTTTTTTTCGGGACTTTTGATTTTAGTTCCAATTTGTGCCAATAGATGTCGCTGGGTGTCCACTACATCGCGCAAGTGTTTAGTGTTTCGGTTTATCTAAAACCATGTCGTTGTTTATAGAATTCACCTCCTTATAAATAGTACCTATAGAAGTCCTTGATAACTACATCGTCAGTTCTTAAACCTCAAAGCAATGGAACGGACAGTAAAGTGCGCCAGACTTGAGGAGCTGGATGTGAAGGGAGTGGCGGCTCTGCTCGAGAGGTGGGAGTGCGAGGAGTTCAGCGGCTTCGTGAGAGAGAGGGAGATCGATGGACGGAAACTAACTGTAAGTCAATTGTAAGCGCACACACACACTTAAAGTACGTACAGTCTCATGTCAAAGTATACAAAACTGACAAATTTCTTCAATCGACTCTCGTCTTACTGTCAAACACATTAGGTTGAATATCAATTGAGTAAATTTGACAGGTTGTGGCAACCTGATGTGTGGCTGTGACTGTACATAACATACACGCGAGTGGTCAAGGGACGAATTCGAGCATGCAGTAATGTATGTTAGAAAAATTCGAGACATGCTTTTACCTCGACCCAGGATTCGAATCCAGGACCCCTAGATTACGGTCCGGTAGTTCAACTACTAGACCAACGACACTAGATACTTAAATAAGTGTATGTCCATACGCCCCATTCGCATAAAGATGTTCTCTATTTTTAGGGTTCCGTAGCCAATTGGCAAAAAACGGAACCCTTAGAGATTCGTCAAGTCTCTTTGTCCATCCGTATGTCACAGCCATTTTTGAAGAGTGGGACTCAAACGATCATAATAATGTTATGTGTACCAAATAAGTAAAATTTATTACCAAGTCAAGAATGCATCCACTCAACTACTCTTCGTTAATAAGCAGATCACTAATTATTCTAAAATAGCTTTGTATATTAAGGTTAATAGTACTATAGTTAACTACCAATTTGGTCGTGATTGTCAATTTTGGTTCCACTGTAAAGGGTTTATCGGTAAAAACGTCTACATATTATACTTGTTATAAGACTGCATCTCCACCAAAGATGAGAGGGGGTAGGTATTTTTCGGCCTGTCGTAAGAGGCGACTAATCGGCCCTTCGGAGTACATGAGCATACCCACTACTGGGGAGTGGCTTGCTCAGTGTCACGACTCCGCGAGGGAAAATCCTACTGGGTGTCCTGGTAGGTCGTGCATCTAGAAGGGCTGCATTGCGCCAAACAATTTGGCGTAAAGTGGCGAGAGCGATTAGCGGTACGGTCCAGTCCCGGCTGTGGGGTATCCGACCGCGATTGCGCTGAGATGGACACCCCAGGGGTTTTGGTGTTTTGGTGAAACAGTGGACGTCTATTGGCTGAAATGACGATAAATGTAAGATAAAACCAACTTTATCTATACCTATGTATATTTATTTTGTGTTTTTGTAATACGATGAAAAACCCGGCACTTAAATGGAACAATCCATCTAACTATCTTGGTAACTATCCCACTCGACTCGACGTGTAACTCCGTCAAACTGAGATCAGAGTTAGTCGCGCAACTTATAACGAAGGGACATGGGGCCTCGCGAAATTTTATCGCTAACATTGTTTGAGATGTCATGAGAAAGGATAAAGTTTTGTTTAGAGGTCTCAGATATACGCAAAATATTTTTTGGTTGAACGCTTGTGTCTCTCATCTTAGCGTGTAATTCTCAGTTGCATCCAATTATTTTAACTGCCATATTTTTATAGGACACAAAGAGTTAATGTGTCACAAAAAAGGGTCGGGGGCAGAACCAACAGATTAACACATTTTCTGAGGCACTGGTATAGGTACAATATCGCTAACTTCTAGACTCCGAGCTGACACACACTTTGAACAAAACAACTCAGGTAATAAGTTTGGCCAAAGGTAGAGACAAGCTACGTCTACGGCTGCTAGGCCGTTATTGTCATATAGTCCATAGCCCCTGGACCCAGCGCCAGCGGCTTATATAACTACTAAGCTAAACTACTAATGTATTTTGACGGAAAGAAAATTGTAAACACGATAAATTCACACAATGTTTTATAGAGATCACTTAAACCCAGAGTCTACTTAGTTTCCACCGCCCCAATAAAACTACTCGAAACGGCCAACAAACAAACTTTTTTAATTTAACCCATTAGTTTCCCAAGAACCGGCAACCGAAACCATCTAAAAACTAACTTTATCCCCCTCCCGTAAAGATCAAACTCGAGCGGCGAGATAAATTCAAACTTTCTGAATATTTACCCGAAGCGAAAATTTATTTACGTTTTAATTCACAGGATGTCACAGAGGGAATCGTTAAATTATGGCGGCCCAAAGTAAACGCGAAGAAATTCATATTATTCATTGAAAATTTGAAACTCAATCCCGGGAAGTATCTTGAGAACGAGATAACAAATGGAAGCACAGAGATGGAAATACGAACCGATTCAGTTGTGTCGATAGAATGCCAGTATCAGACTGTTAAAAAAGTGAAGGCAGAATCTACTACGGCTACTAATGTAGAAGAGTTGCTGAAGAAAATAGTGCCAGCGAAGAGTTTTTTGTATAGAAATCAACAGAAAAAAGATAAGCCAACACCTTCATACTTGCCAATGGATTCAAAGAAACCAAGAAAATTCTTCAGACTGAGCTCATACGACTACCCAAGTTTCGATTTACTGTCAATATTTTCGAAACAAGAAAATATTGAAAATAGATACTATTCCGTCAAAACTAACACACGTCAATATATTCAAAAGAGTTACAAGAGACAGGATTCGAGAACTAAATACAAATCTTTGCAGACGCCAGAAGAAATGAGTGTCATGTCAGAAGACCATTTCTATGAAGATCTATGTTATAACGACATTGCCAAAGAAGATACTAATAGACCAACCAGCTTAAACCAAGTTGCTAATGTAAAACCTTGCTTAGTCAAACTGCAAGAGCTATTCAACACTTTCAAAATGCCTTTTTTTAAGAAACATGAAGTTTTAGAAGAAGAAAAAGAAAATAATATAGAAATTAATGAGAAAGAAAAAGATGTGAACATTTACGAGAACGGAGAAGGTGCTGCAAACATGTATGATTCAATACAAGTAAGGCCATCCTTGTGATATCGAGAGCAAGGAAGAAATTAAGGTCAGTTGCTTCTTTTTGCTTTATAGAAACTTTTTTTCCAAAACCCCAAAATATTTAAATAAATTTATTGGAATTGACGGTGCGACCATGAGTACAAGATAAACAATTTAGAGGCAGCAGTATTTTTACGGTAATTGGTTTCGAGTCCTTTTAGGGACTTAAAAGGTGTAAGATAAACTTAAGTATTGGCTTAAATATACTGTATCGTAGTGGAAGAGTCATGCTTTGGTATGAATGGCCCGGCTCGATCAGAAGTGTTGTAGCAGCGCCTGCGCTGTTTCGCCGAGTGAGTGCCGGTACTGGAGGCCTAATCGGGGGGAGAGGATGTTACAATGTTGGTAGCGCACTTGTGACTCCACTGGTGTTGCGGGTGTCTATATGGGCGGCGACCATCGCTTATTTAAACTTTTTTTCCATCTACAGGCCAATCTCCCAGTAGAAGACTACCTGGAGCCAGTGATCCTGAGCAAGGACTACTGCGACGTGGGCGTCCGACGAGATGACTCCCTCCTCGGGTATATCATGAGCATCTTCGACTCACGCTTCGGGTTGAGGCGAGGTAAGGTTTATCACTTTAATCACATCAATACAGAGTGTATCGGGAAACATCAGCACTGGTTTCACAAGTTTGCGCGTCTACTGCGAAAAAGAGACTTTAGAGATAAAAGTAAAAAGAACACTATCAAAAGAAAAAAAACCGTGGGAGAGCTACGCATTGGCATAAATGAGTTGGCTCGACCGGAGCTATACCATGACTTTGAACAGAAGACCGACATAACTCCTGCTGTGTGTTCATCGAGTGAGTAAGGCCCAATTGGAGGAAAAGGGGCTTAACTCTCTAAGGAGGGGCTCTACTGGCGTTGTAGATGTCTATGGGCGGCGGCAATCCCTTACCATCAGCGGGTCCGTCTGCTCGTCCGCCACCTATTACATAAAATAAAGTATTCTAGCATACCCTATGAACCTGTGATATATCATAATTACCTAAGATAAAAGTCAGAATGCGTTCAGAAAGAGACCTAGGTATTTATCTCCGCCTAATTCTTTAGGATTATAACGGTAATAGATACTGAAATGAATAACAAATTGAAATTGATTTCGACATTACTTGAAATAAATGTCCTTATCTTTTTCACCATCATAGGCAATGACAAAGATAGATATAACTTTTAAGCTGTCAAAGAAAAAAGGTGCGGCTTTGTTCCATTAGATATCCAGAGGGTTTTAGGGTTCTGTCGTATATTTGTATATATATGTATATGTACTATCTCTCTTTTTACAAGGGTCAGGCCAAAATTTGTACCTGAGTTTTTCTGTTCAGAAACTCTCAGTGTCAGCCTGAAGTCTAGAAGTTGGCGGTCTTATACCCCCGTGCCTCGGAAAGCACGTTAAGGGGCTATACGAATGAAACTAGCGCCGCCAACCTATTTACACTGATTGTGGCGAAAATACAATATTTTTTAAGAAAGCAAAACATTACAGACTTAGATAAAAGTAAATTGAATTTTTCGAGATGCAATACAATATATAAAACACGCGACAAGTAACTATAATGTCAATTATTGCTAAAAGTGGCCGTTTTTAGCAATAATTAACATTATTGTTACTTGTCGCGTGTTAGAAATATTGCATTGCATCTTGAAAAATCTAATTTACTTGGATCTAAGTCTGTAATGTTTTATTTTCTTCAAAAATATCATATTTTCGCCACAATCAGTGTAAATAGGTTGGCGGCGCTAGTTTCATTCGTATAGCCCCTTAAGGTGTTGGTCCTGCGGCCGATATCTCTACGGTCGTGTCACACTGGTATAACATCGAATTAAGAGAGTAACTGTTGACTTACTCCGTACTAACCTAGCATAAATGCCTCTTGTGTTACAGATATCAGACAACATAGGAAACACAAATATAATACTTAAATAAAATAGAAAAAAGAAAAAGGTCCCGGGTTCGATTCCCGGTCAAAACAATTTAGGAAACTACATTTTCTAAGTTTTCTTTGGTCTGGGCGTTGTGGGTTGACGCCCCCAGTTAATTATCGTCACCTGGTACTCATAGTACAGGGGTTGCCCTAGTTTGAGACCAGGTTGATTGGTGTGATTGTCTGGCGCATTTATTGATTAAACCCAGACACTGAACAAACACAAGTGCTCATCACACGAAAGTTTGTCCAGGGGATCGAAGCCACGACCTTTGTCACTACCAAATGCTCCATCTGGCTATCCACTCAGTTACGGACCCCTCAAACCTCAAAGAGTCTTTCTTTGCCCATATTTTTTTATTCTCTAGCCATCTCATTTCTCCTCGAATTATATTTGTTCTGGAACTTAATTCCGAAAGCTTATTTTACGTTTGAAAAACTTTTATTGCGCGTACAAAGGCCCCCATTACTTTTTATCGCGGTTTTCTTTGCCCAACTTTCTATGGGTGTATTATAGGATATTGCAATTTAAAGGTTTTAGTGTAAAGATGAAAAAGATATCTACTTTTTTTCTAGGATATATTTTTCTATTATGCGGTGAGATATCGGTTATCTTGATAAAGAGTTGCGAGAGTCAGACAGAAGTTGCTAATTTGTAATTGCCAGACTCCCCAAATGCCAAATCATGCGCTTTCTCCGAAGAACAAAGTCCGATCTCCTATATTATACTTAATATTTTATTTTATTTTTTATAAATAAATAAATATTGCAAATCGGACTTTATTATTTGGAGCAGTTGCATGGTCTATGCGTTCCCATGCTAAAGCGACAGCTTTGGATGCGACCGGGAATCACACGTTAAGATGAACTTAAAGACACATTATATATTTTTATCGATATTGTAAGATTTTAGCAAGAGTAATGGTAGCTCTCTGGATAAAACACGTGTCGTACGCTTTACGGATGAGAGATGGTTAATGGTTTGAATCCGAGTTAGGTACTCTAATTTTTAAACTCGACTGACTGACTGAATCCAAATCCACGCTTGTTTAAGACAAATCATCGTGAAAAATCGTTTCGAGTCCTCCCGAGCTTTGCCCTTGGCACGTCTACTAAGCTAGTCATTTTATATATAGCCTTGTTTTCTGTAGAATCCCATGGATCAATGGCAGATTTTATTCATAGACATTTTGCGATAACAGATGAACATTTACATTGTAGATAGGCGCCTAACGGAAGCATTTACTCGTCCCTTAAGACTGATTTAGGGCTGTCAGTTTCGGTTTTGACAAAATGTTTACGATAGATTTACATGCACATACTCATTCAATGAAATACGGTGAAGGCGCACCACGCCGTAAGAATGCCGTAAAGTCCTTGAGTGGAGACCGCGACTCGGTAAGCGTAGTGTTGGACGCCCTGCGACAAGATGGGATGATGACATTCGAAGGCTGGCTGGTGTGGGCTGGAATGAGAGTGGCCGAAAATCGGGAGCGGTGGCGTGCATTAGGGGAGACCTATGTCCAGCAGTGGACGAGTGTAGGTTGCTGATGTTGATGATGATTTATACGTCATGCTAACTTGTCTTAAAGTAAGTTATAAAATAAAATCGAGTGCAAACGGACTTAAGATTTCTAATAACAACCAGCCCTAAGACGTTTGAATATTTAAGTGACTGAATGTTAAAACATCAATAAGACGCTTCAGCGAGGATTTATGTTACGTAAAATATGATATTGTAAAATACACAAATCAAGGATTCGTGTTTTGGGCTGTAAAATATTTTTATTATTATATCTAGCCGCGCTCCGTTACACTTGTGTAAAATTTTGGTTTACCTCAAAAATATATTTTACAATAAACTCAGAATGAATGATAAGTTTCGTAGCTACCAAAAAAAAGGAATTTACGCATGTTTGTAAATTCTGATAGGCTTGGGAGCTAAATACAAAAGGTAAAGAATGAACGTATTGTTACAATTTAAAATACAGGGTCGCCCTAGCTTAGGCTCCAGATCACATGCAGAAAGTTGACTACTGTAATAGCATAGCATTGTGTGATAAATAAAGCATTTATTATTTTTTGGGTAAATTTATAAAAAACAAACACATTCAAATGCGGTTTTAGGGATCCATAACCAAATTGTACCATTATAGATTCGTCATGTCTGTATATCTGTTAGTATGTCACTATCACTTTTTTCCAAAATGTCAGAAGTAAGTTAGTTGAAACCATTTTTTTAACTAACTAACTTTTTTGAGGTTCACAAAAATGATAATATTGAAGTTTCTAATATCATTTTCTGAGAGACACTTCCAAAGTGGTGAAATGTCCCTCCTCTGGTAAAAGTTAGAGGAACTTCTAAAAGGGAATTATAAAACTGTTGCCTGACATTTGAAACACTATTGCCTACGGGGTCAGGTTAATGATAAATAAATAAAATAAAATATATATTACACCTACACACTTATAGTATTGTATATGATCATGCAAACTCCCACTGAATTTACTTTTCATTCACCTCAAATTATTATAAACCTTAGTGGTTTACAGTGCTATATTCAAAACCTATTTAATGTTATGTAATTTTTTTAAGAAAAAATAATTGAAATTAATGTAACTTGATGAGCTACTATGATGGGTTCCGTAGCGGAACCCATCATGGCCGAGTCAGACCCTCACTTCGCCGTCTTTTTTCACAAAATAGCATTGAATAACAGATGCATTACATTAATGTTTGTAGAAACTGTACTACACGGGATATTGAAAGAAAGACACAGTAGCTTCCACTTTCTCATAAGTTGTTGTCTTTTTGTCAAACATATGGCGGACATGTGCTGAGGGATGGGGCGAGGGCGATTGCATCGATAAGTTTATTTACGTAATATCGTAAATGTAAAGACAACCGAAAAAAATAAAGAACGTTTTGACACGGTTTGCTTCTGTCTGTAGCTTCGTGAACATAAATTTTAAAGTTAATTGATATAAACGGGACTTAACGCGAGGATATTTAAACATAAGTTGGAACAATAAAGTACTTGTTTACTGCTTGACGTTTCGACCGACTTTAGTAATATAATAAATTGCCAGACTCAATAAAAATTAACAATAAAAAAATCATTTTTGTTCAAAATAAAAAAAAATACTTTATACCAAAAATGTTTAATCGTGCTAGAGTATTTAGAAGATAAGCCTAAATAGGTATATAGGGTGACTAAATCCCCTCTCTTACCTTTGCACGTGCACAATAGGGTTCATATTGTACTGGTACCTACTATCTAACCACCTTTTGTAACTTATGCAGTGCAATAATGAATATGAATTTTCTCAGAAAATAGCATTTGTGTTGGCTTGGGAAACAAAGTTCCTCTGAACCGGCGCTCAAACCACTTCGCTAAACGAGCCGTCTATCTTTTTCACAACACATTTATCGATAACAACTCCACCCAACACTACAAAATAAGAAATAGTATTTCCAAAAAGAAATACATCGCCAGCCGCTTAACATCTCTCAGTTCAAACCAAACAGTTGCGTGTGGCAAACAATGAAACTTAATATTATCGATATTTCAATTAATTTGCCGACAAAAGTCTGAATGTCATGAACTCGGTGAACTTTGAACTTTGTTTACGGTGAAAAAATATTTTGTATGTGACAAAAATATCGTATAAAATTAAGGTGAATGGTGATAGTGAGTTAAATGTTAATGATCCGTGTCTGGTCTCTGTTTAAGGGTTGCGAAGGTCAGAGGGCAGTAGCTTAAAATCATGTGTCAATCAAAGTGCGGGGAGAATCCAGATTTTGTGTGAAATAAAAAAGAGGCAGTTGTTTCCAAAATGGCGCGTATAATCGAAGTAAAAAAAGTACAAAGTAATTGCACAAAATTACTTTATTGCTAAAACTAGTGGCCCGCCCTCACTTCGCTTCGGGACCGTAATTCAGAAATGAACCAATAGATGGCGCTGTGTCCAATTACATCGCGCAAGCGTTTCGTGTTTTCGGTTTACCTATAAGCCTTGTCGTTGTCTATTAGAAGTTATCTCTTTATAAATAGTATAGAAGATAGATATTTAACTTCTATGACATTAAGATACTGGCGTTAAGGGTGAGTCCATGGGGGGCGGCAATACGGGCTATATCACGTGTGAAAACTCCGCTAGATGGCGTACTGGTAGACTAAGGTCCAACTTTTTTTCTTTGGGAGAGCCACGCTTCGGCACGAATGGGCCGGCTCGATCGGAGTGATAAGGCCTGAAGCATCGCCTACGCTGTGTTTCGTCGAGTGAGCGAGGGTACTAGAGGCCCAATTGGGGGAAAGCGGGTTTAAGCAGGGTTGACTGGCCGGTTGGCGCAATGGTAGTGACCCTGCCTCATACGTCAAAGGTCGTGGGTTCGATCCCCACCCTGGACAAACATTCGTGTGATGAACACTTGTGTTTGTTCAGTGTCTGGGTGTTATATATGTATTTAAGTATTATTTTGTGATCCTCTGTTGTCTGATATCTGTAACACAAGTGCTTAAGCTACTTAGTACGGAGTCAGGTCAATATATGTTGTTGTGTAAAGGTCTACTCGTCTGCCACTTACCACATAAAAAAGGTTACTAAAACTGCAATTTTTCACACCCACTCATAACCAGTTTGCTCTACGTGTTATTAAAAACAAACATTTGCAAGAAAACCAATTTTATTGCGAGTGGGTGAAAAAAGCACTTTAGAGAATGCGTAAAACATGTTTACCTACGTTTTACCTCGGCTGCAGTGTTAGATTAATTGAAAAGATATTTGAAATAAACTCTTGAAATAATGTGCTTACTAAGAGCCACGCTACAGCATAAATGGATGGCTCGACCGGACTGATACTACGTCCTCGCAGAAAACCGGGGTGAAGCAGCGCCTGCGCTGTTTCGTCAAGTGAGTGAGGCCCAATCGGGGGGAAAGAGGGTTAGGTTGGCTGCGCACTTGTGACTTTACTGGTGTTGCAGGTGCTGTAGACACCTGTCTAGAGGCGGCGGCAATGGCTTACCATCAGGTGATCCGTATTCTCGTCTGCCAACTATCACATAAAAAATACCCAGAATTATGGCACCTACTTTAGTGTTTTATAACATGCTACGGAACCCTTCACGGGCGAGTCCGACTGACACTTTGCCAGTTTTGTATTAAGTTACTAGTGTAGTGTCTCACCCTCACTTGGCAGAAATCGCTTTCAGCGATAAGACCGCCTTAATTATTCGCCATTATATATTTTATAAAAGCTGTTGTTGCGCAATAATGTGTATCTACCTAGGTATATAACCCATAAAAAAACGCACCTATAAAAATAGTATGTAAACATAAAAAAGTGATATTTACGGACCTAATGCAGCATCTATGAGTGTAGTGCAAATTTAGTTTAATAAGCGTTTCCAATCCAGAATTTTTGATGTCAAAGGTGTTAGATGTTCTGGTGACCCTGTTACAGACTAAATCGATCGGCATATTATAGTTGTTACGATGTAGCTGAAGATTAATATTCTAATATTACCAACAGCAACTAAGAATCGAGATTTAACTTGTTAAATTGGTCAATGACAATCTGACGGCGCCTGAGTCATAGTCACTCGGTGACTCACAAATTAACGCAGACAGCAACAATTAAAAGTAATGGGACACTTTGCGTTTTGTATTCAAGAATATTCGTGAAGATGACCTGGGTTTAGTAAGAACTGATGACTGATCTCAACATGAATAGATTAGAATAGAATATTATTTATTTACGAGAACTACGTTCGAGTACATACACCCACACATCAAAGTATATAAAACTGTGAAATTTCTTCAATCAATTCTCCTCTTACTGTTATACACATTAGGTTGAATATCAATTGAGGATATTTGACAGGTTGTGGTTTTTTTTATGTGATAGGTAGCAGGCGAGCAGGCGGATCACCTGATGGTAAGCTATTGCCGCCACCCATTGACACTTGCAACACCAGTGGAATTACAAGTGCGCTGCCAACCTTTTGTCCCCTTTCCCCCCGAGTGGGCCTCCGGTACCCTCACTCACTCGGCGAAATACAGCACAGGGGCTGTATTTCGCCGAGTGAGTGAGGGTATCACTCCGGTCGAGCCGGCCCATTCATGCCGAAGCGTGGCTCTCCCACAGTTAACCTGATGTGTGGCTGACTGTGCATAAAATTTGAGGAAAATAAAAAGCTAAATATACAATCAGACTGAAACAAAACAAAAGCATTTTCGCACCTAAACTGAAGAATGTGACTGTACCTACAATATGGACTTGTAACCATGTGCTGGTGGCTGAAAGTGAGTGTTCCCCTGGTGTTCAACCTGGGTGTTCGAGTGGGTGACAACGTGGTGGACTTCGGCTATCGGGTGCTGCACTGCTTCACAGACGTGGTGACAGGTATCATCATCAGCGACCCACACTCGTCCACTGCTGGACATAGGTCTCCCCTAATGCACGCCACCGCTCTCGATTTTCGCCAGCCTTCGAACGTCATCGTCCTATCTTGACGCAGGGCGTCAAACTCTACGCTTACTGAGGTGACAGGTATACAGGCTTGTATCTCTTTACCCACGTCTTGTACCAACCATTCTGAATAACAATTTTGTTCTGCGACATTTGGGTATATGTCGAAAAATTTTTCGGCTCGCGTACAAAATTAACAAGTCGGTACCGACTTTATATGAAAAGTTGAATTTTTATCAAGTTAAGTTTGTCCCATACTGATTTTCGCGTAAAGGTAACAGATCTAAATGTGTATCTCTTCATTTACAGAAACAAACGACGCGAACCAATCAGAAGAATCAGATTCTGACGAAAAAATCCGCGCTGACGAGAAAACCCGCTCACTTGACAATGACAACAAGGAAAGCGAGCGAAAGTCGCGCACGGCGGACGAGCGAAAGTCGCGGACGGCGGACGAGCGAAAGTCGCGCGCGGTGGACGAGCGGAAGTCGCGCGGCATGGCGGACAGGCCGCTCCCCGTGCCGGTGGAAAATGAGCCTTATTACATGAATGTGGATCGAGCAGAGGCTGAGAACCTGCTGAGAGGCCAGCCTGACGGCACGTTTGTGCTGAGGCCGTCGAGTCAGGTAAGTTTCACGACTCTAACTGTTGCCTCAGAGACGTTCGTCAAATTTAGTTGTCACTTAAGAAAAATATATTGACACTTATTTCAATACGAATAAAGACTATCCATAATTAAGATAATGAACATTAAGGTTAAATTACGTTTCTTAGTGCGTCAGTAAGACCATGCCTACACCCTCACTGTGTTTTGCCCCAACGAATTCCGCTGCGTGATGATGCTCTGTTGCCTTTTTAGAAAAAATGTCGTTTAAATCTTTTGTCTTTTACTCTCTCCAGCCAAACCACGCCTACACCCTCACCGTGTCCTGCTCCAACGCAGTCCACAACGTGGGCGTGCGCCGGCGCAACGACGGCCGCCTCGCCCTCGGCTACGCTCGTCGAGGAGAGAGGAGCTTCAGCAGCGTCCCCTCCCTGCTACGGCATCATAAGAAACGAAGGTTACTTCTGGTGACAGCTGGAGGCGTGATTGGAGCGACCACGCTGGATGAGGCGCCTCAGTATTATCAGACTCCTAAAAATGTGCCGGTTTCATAGTGACAACCAAAGAACGATTCAAATCTTTGACCTGGTGACAACTGACAAACTTGGAAGTACATGCATAATTTTTAAATAGCTGCGTAGTTTCAGTAGCCTGTATCTAATGATAAGTTTGTAGTATTGAATAGTCAGTAAACTTCATGAAATTGTTGTATAATTATATTAATTTTAAGTTTATCAATATAATGTATGTGTACGTATTTAAATATTACTTATAGCTATCATTGAATTGCCATTGAATTAAAACGGAAAGTGCCTGTAATATTACATGAGCAATATTTTACAAATCTCATTGTTTACTAAGTATTTTTATTTTTCCGAATAAAAATACTTAGTAAACAATGAGATTATATACTTAGTAAGTACAGCCATCAACCAAACATTTTTTTTCTGTACCTATTCAGTACAACGTCAACCAACCATTTTGAACAAAATTTGTTCAACGACTAATGCAGATTTATTAAAAAAAAATTCGACTCTCAATAGACAATCAACAAGTCATTTGACCGACCGCAAAGCCATAGAGTAAAATGTTGCTTAGAATGATTGGTTCAGGAGACGTGGTTAAAAGGATATAATGTTCACACATCTTACCTATTTTTTTTGTGATAGCTGATCGTAAGCAATGGCCGCGCCCATAGATACCTGCAACACCAGTAGAGTCACAAGTGCGCTGCCAACTTTTCACCCCCTTTCGCCCAATTTGGCCTGTATTTACTTACAGTTTAACTCTCCCGTTGGCAAGCTACCACAGATCCTCAATACGTATCAATTATAAACTTTGTTCTTCACACCACCATTCTTTGATTGCCTCCCTGCACCGAGCCCCCTTTCCCTCCCCCATTGAAAGGCAGGTCCCTAATTAGTAATTTAAGACGCAGATGAAAGAAAGGCTTAAGGGGATGCGAAGCTGATAACGATTTACATAATGTAATTTAAAAAAATCCCTAGCCTAATGGGGCCTAACGCGTACGCGCATGTGAAAAATCCGCTTTATAGCGTACTAGCGGCCGCCCGCGACTTCGTCCGCGTGGAAAAGTAACTTTTTACCCCACTTTTAACCCCTTACAACCCCTTTCTCGCAAAAAAAGGAGCCTATGTCCTTTCTCAGGGTCTAGATCATCTGTATACCAAATTTCATTTAAATCCGTTCAGTAGTTTTGGCGTAAAAGAGTAACAGACAGACAGACAGACAGACAGAGTTACTTTCGCAATTATAATATTAGTATGGAAGTATGGATTTGAGAACTGAGGTATAACTTCGATGTCATTGGTTGTTTAGTGACATATTGACATTTACATCAAAATTAACCAATCATCGTGTAGATGGACCTCAGTTCTCACGAACGCCATCTAGCGGAGTTTTCACACGCCATAACCCCCATTGGTCTAAATATCACTGGAAAGACGTCGTCTGGTGGTCTGCGAGAACTTTAAGCCGGTGACTGGCAACCAAAGTGGCGTTCTCTTGTTTTGGAGGCCAAGACTCGTGTCCGATCGCTGAGCCAGTGGAGTACGTAATAATATAAAAATTCATCGACGGTTTCCAGGAGGGATCTGATCTCACAAACTTATACTAGTGGTGAAAATGCTGTGACTAACTGAACTTTTTATACAGGGTGTTTATGTGAACATTTACATCCCCTTAACCACGTGTTCTAAGAACCTTTCTGTACCACTTTTGTTCAAATACTTTTGCAAAGTCATCGAACATTTTTCGTCTCCACATATAAAATGACCAAGTTACGTGACCGACTTTGTATGAAAAGTTTAAACTTTTTTAAGCGAATTTTCAAAAGTCATAGAACAAATGTTATTCAGAACGGTAGGTAGAAAACGTGGTTAAAGGGATGTAAATGTTCACAGATACACCCTGTATATGATATGTGGCAGACGTGCAGACAAATAATGGGGGAAAGGGGGTTAAAGGTTGGCAGCGCAACTTGTGTCTATACTCATGAGATTGGTGTCTATTGGCGGCGGCAATTGGTAACCATCAGGTGATTCGCCTGCTCGTCTGCTACCTATCACAAAAAAAAACTTGTTTTAGAGGCCAATAGGCCTAACATGCGCACCGCGACAAAATTTTGTCGACTCTCGTTCGCGAGAGCGCATCCTTCTATCCCGCTCATCGCTCAGTCAGGTGAGCGAGACGCAACTTGCGTCGACAAAATACGAGTGTCGACAAATTATCTCGTGGTGCGCATGTTAGCCCGGCAAGACTCATTTTGGGTCGTTGAGCCATTCGGAGTAAGTAAGTATGTATCTCGTAACAATAATAAAATTATCTCTCTCCACCGACCTTCCCCTTAACGTGTCTAAAGCTTCTAACGACGGAGCTTCTAAAAGCTAATACCATCCCATTCTTCATCTTTTGTACCCGAAATTAACCAAATTAAATATGGCAAGTTAAAAAACCAATTATATTTTAGTACCGAAGATAATATTGACACAGACTTAGATGTTTTTCGAAATTGAGAAAGTTTAGAGCAGTTGTCCTTTGAGGGTTGAGATATTGGCGTTTGTGGTGAAATTATTTTAATATCTTTTTGTATTTTTTACTCCGATTATATAAACTACTACTAAACTACACTAAAAGTATCGTCGATAATGAAGCTCCACTTGCAAAAGAGAGCTATTTGCCAATACCAATTGCCTACTGTTGCAATGAGGTGGAGGCGGTATTGGTTTGAAATATCTTTTATTGCTTTTCTGTCATTAATAGGTTAGTCCACTTTCTAACTACCACAATCTGGGAGGATACTTCCTCCAAGACCCTACTATAACGTGAGGTCTGGACCCTCCTTACTTTAGTTCCTCGCGATATCGTAACTCAGATCCGAATGCGCTCCCGAGAGCGTGTCTGTTTATTTTTCAATGTATGACAGATTCCCATTATAAAATCCGCCATAAACGGCGGCCAGTATCAAAGGAGTTTACTATCGTTACACTACCTACTATTTGTGCTACTATGGATGGATATAATACATATTACATGGATTAGGGTCAAATAGAAAATGTTCTTCTAAAAAGGAACATTTAATCAAGTCAAGACAAGTCAAAATATTCTTTATGTGCATATGCTTGTATACGGCACTTACAAACGTCATACATTTAAAAATATTTAAAAATAAGTTAGCCATTTCAAGGCTTATTTCGATTTCTACTTTAAAACAAAAGCTGCACTTGTGGTTCGATTCCCGAGTTAGACAAAAAAATTACTTAAAACTTAAAAAATTCCAAAGTTTTTTTGGAAATTTCAAAACATCGGATCTAAATTGTTTCAAATAATAAGCAGAATAATTTCTAAGAAGGACTTAACTGTTTGTCTTCAATAACAAACTTAAGAATAATAAAACAAGTGATGCAGACAAACAAACCGAATCTGGAACAATGGGTATCAAAATCGATGTTTTATGAAGATAAGAAGATCCTGTAGAGCAAATATCTCGGCATATTTTCCTCGAAGCATAATCAGTTCTGAACAGCCGGGAATGGGATCAAACGGTTGTAGACTAGCCTGAAATGGCATAGAGTGTGTAGGGGCAGATGCGACTTGAAATGCCAAATAATCAGTCATTCCATGGCAGTCTAGTACCTACTGTACGTTTCACGCGGAACTTTCTACCACGTACCTTTTCTACTAGTTTTTTTGGAAATATTTGAGAGGATGTTCTCGACGGCTACGACTTAGGGATCATCAAGAGAAGAGGGTACTCCTAAAATTCCGGCAACTACTTAGCGACTTCTCTGATCTTGCAGGCGGCAGTTCAAGCGAAAATAAATAGCCTATATAGTCGAAAATGACTCGTCTCGAATTTAAGACTGAATAGCTCAAGTATTTTACTGCACTACTTACATGGCCCATTTGTGCCCCCAGAGGAGCTATAATGGGGTTCTCATCCCATAACTTCACATAAGCCGTTATAATATATTCAAGAGATGTCGAACTTCGGTAAAAGCATCTTATTTTGAGATTCCCTTGCGGTTTGTCTTTGTTGGGTAGTTACTGTTGACGAAACGAAAAGTTAGTTTTCTCTGAAATTGTAAAAAAAAATATGGCAACCCCTTGATAATATTTATGGACAGACAATTCCATACCGAAAGTAAGAAAGAGTGATCCCAGCGGTGTCATTAGTAGTTTAAAGTAAAGTATCAGCCTATATACTGTCCCACTGCAGGGTAAAGGCCTCCATCATAGAAATCAAGTCATCGATACTATGATGGGATTAGGCTTAATTGGTTAAAAAGTTGGTTAGTTAGGTCAACATATCTATAGCTGTAAACTACTAATGCGTGGTATTAGTAGTTGTACAGCTATAGATATGTTGACCTAACTAACCAGCTTTTTTTAAGGTGCTTAGTAATATTGTGTCTTATAGATCAAATGGGGTGTTGAAGTTCCTCATCAGGTGCTCTAGACCTAATACTTATTACATAAAAGTATAGTCTACGGCACGAAACAGCGGTTATGACCTTGAGTGCGCAGAAACCAATTTTCATAGAAAGTCCTCTTTTTTACAAGTGCGCAAAATAACGGTCATCGCCATACTTTCGTGCCGCTAGCTAGCATTTGTTATATTTTATGGTCTAAAATATAATTATGAGTAGTTTTGGCGTGAAAGACGAACGAAACAGATAGAGTTACTTTCGCAATCCTACTACTATTATAAAGGCGAAAGTTTGTATGGATGTATGGATGTTTGTTACTCTTTCACGTAAAAACTACTAAATGGATTTGAATGAAACTTTACCACAATATAGCTTATACATCAGAATAACACATAGGCTACAAACCTGAAGTCCACGCGAACGAAGTCGCGGGCAAAAGCTAGTTTATAATAATTACTTAGTATGGATATCGAATATGCCGTTTTAGTTGAAAACCCCATATCTTACGCAAACACAGTTGAATCCACTAGTAGGCAAATATTTTCACATTGTATTAAAATTATTTTAATATACCTAGATGGGAATTAAATCAACGTAAATTTTTTAAGCACTTTTTTACGTACAGTCAAGTTCGAAAATATGTATACACTTTAGGACCTTGTCACAGTACATAATATGTATAAGAAAAGGACTTCCACTGTCTTATAAATATGTATTGTGACAAGGTCTAAAGTGTATACATATTTTTGAACTCGGACTGTACACTGTTTTACGTTAGAGAGTTTGTGGTCACAAGCGGCCTAAAAATTCTCGCGGTAATTGCAGTCCGTCTTCCATCCGTTCAGTTCCACAATAAGAATTGGTAGGCAAATAATAAAGTGTCATTTGAAATTTTTGGACACAACATAACAAATCTTCCTCGCAAATCATTGCCATCGCCACTCGCATGCAAATCCTTCCCCGCCGGATATGAGCGTGATTGATGGAAGCGCCTCGCTTCGGTATACGCTGCCCCATTATTCACACGGACATAACTACATAGAACAGTAAAAATCGGATTGAAATATTAACAGTTAAAAAGCAAAAATTCTAT
Source organism: Cnaphalocrocis medinalis (assembly GCA_014851415.1). Lineage (NCBI taxonomy): Eukaryota > Metazoa > Arthropoda > Insecta > Lepidoptera > Crambidae > Cnaphalocrocis > Cnaphalocrocis medinalis. The sequence continues at coordinate 8,155,437 of CM026298.1, read as the reverse complement.
GTCCAGAAGTAAGTATACTTTGACTATGTCTATGTCTAGAGGTAAGTATGCTACAAGAAGGAGGTAACATACACAGTGAAAATGAAAAAAAATCTATGTCAAGAAGTAAGTTTCGACCATGTCTATGACAAGAAGTAAGTAACCAAACAAACATGAGAAGTAGGTAACATAAACAATTAAAATGCAAGAATTCTTTGTCTAGAAGAAAGTATGCTTTGACTATGTATATGTCTAGAAGTAAGTATGCTACGACAAGTAAGTAACATTAAGAGTAAAAATGCAAAAATTCTATGTCTAGAAATAAGTATGTTCCGACTATGCTTGTAACAAAAAGTAATTATGCTCCAAGAAGAAAGAAGCCAGAAGTAACATAAGTCGTAACTAAAGTTAAGTAACTGAATCATCGTTCCAATCAAAACTTGAAAATTCAGTACAATAAAGTTTTAAATAAATAAATAGATAATTATTGTATCAGCGACCCCTTTGATCTCGCAGATGGGTGGCGGTGATAACTTACCAACAGGTGACCCGCTTGCTTGTTTATCCCCTCTAGTATAAAAAAATTGGTTACATATTTTAGAAATTATACAACATATGCTTGCTTCTTCTTTCTTAATACGAACTGCTAAGGAATAGAGCAACTTGCCGGCTTTTGTATTTCCAGAAAGCTACAATTTGGGTGTCTTTAAGTCGAGAGTGAATAGGCTTCTTTTGGGAAAGCACGCTACATCTTAGATCTTATTGTCACTCTCCATCAGGTGAGATGAGATCAAGTGCAAACCCATTTAATATAAGTACATAAAAAACATGCAGGTTTTCTCTACACGTTTTTCTGATTGCAGGCCTTGCAGCCGCAAAGGACAAAATAGATCCTCTGATGACCCCGAAACACCAGAGAAGACACAATACAGTCCAGTCTGCCGGTCTACCATCTAAAAGCTATCACATAAAAAAACCCATAAAGTAGCCTTGACCCTGAATATCCTTAATCCTGGCACCCGATTCTTACTCGGTCATGATCGTGATAGATTGCTGTCCCGTCGGATTATAAGGGTCAACCCTCGAGTGCACTTAGGTATATTTTCCCGCAAACTATGTAGGTACAATGCCTTGGAAAGTGAGCTAAGTTATTCCTCAGAATCAGACTTAGGGACCTTCAAGAAACAAGCGTACTCCTTCTTAAAAGGCCGGCAACGCATCGCGTGATTACTTACCAGCAGGTGACCCGCTTGCTCGTTTGCCGCCTCTAGTATAAAAAAAATTGGTTACATATTTTAGAAATTATACAACATATGCTTGCTTCTTCTTTCTTAATACGAACTGCTAAGGAATAGAGCAACTTGCCGGCTTTTGTATTTCCAGAAAGCTACAATTTGGGTGTCTTTAAGTCGAGAGTGAATAGGCTTCTTCTGGGAAAGCACGCTACATCTTAGACCTTATTGTCACTCTCCATCAGGTGAGATGAGATCAAGTGCAAACCCATTTAATATAGGTACATAAAAAAACATGCAGGTTTTCTCTACACGTTTTCCTGATTGCAGGCCTTGCAGCCGCAAAGGACAAAACAGATCCTCTGATGACCCCGAAACACCAGAGAAGACACAATACAGTCCAGTCTGCTGTCTACCATCTAAAAGCTATCACATAAAAAAACCAGTAGCCTTGACCCTGAATATCCTTAATCCTGGCGCCCGATTCTTACTCGGTCATGATCGTGATAGATTGCTGTCCCGTCGGATTATAAGGGTCAACCCTCGAGTGCACTTAGGTATATTTTCCCGCAAACTATGTAGGTACAATGCCTTGGAAAGTGAGCTAAGTTATTCCTCAGAATCAGACTTAGGGACCTTCAAGAAA